>OW569412.2:120163293-120763293 GCA_937662695.2 Halyzia sedecimguttata
TATGGATTTTTTTAAAATAGGGGATGGTCTGCCACCCCCTGGATCCCTTTGCGAGTAGTTGATATTTTCAGCGAATGTTCATATCAATATAATAATCTTACGTACCGAGTGTCATTATGCTCCGTTGAATATTTTCAGAGATATGGAATTTTGAAAAATAGGGGATGGTCTGCCACCCCCTGGATCCCTTTGCGAGTTGTTGAAATTTGCAGTGAATGTTCGTATGAATATAACAATCTTACGTACCGAGTGTCATTATGCTCCGTTTAATATTTCCCGAGATATGAATTTTTGTAAAATAGGGGATGGATTTTCAACCCCTGAATCTTCAGGGAAGTCTTCGAAATTCTCTAAAATTAATCACCCCGATATTTAAATTCTGCGTACAAACTTTGGTAATGATCCGACGAACGGTTTTCGAAATATCGCAATTTTGATATTCAAGTGTAATAACATTCCCAAATCATCAATATAATTAACCCCCGTTACCACTAGAATTATTTCTCATTGTTCAACAGAAATTCAATGAAATCTGAGTTCCCTATATTGATTATTTATGGGAATTGGCCATACTATAGCATAAATTTATCATCGCTCCGTACGCCACTGGATAACGCGTTCGCGTGTATTCGGCAAAACTGGCCGCTGGAAACGGCTGCTAGGTTCACTCCGGTTTTGTATTTCTTGTCGTTGCTCAGTAACGAATGTTTTCGTTAAGTTTAGCTTCATGCCATACTGACGAGAAGCGAACTTTTCTAGGAGTTCGACGAATTTCTGGGTTTTAGTGAGAGGCCGCTGGGTAAAAGCTGAGTTGTCATCACCCATTATTAGAAATCGGATAGTTTTGATTTCGTCGGGGCTGATGCCATAGTCAAGCATAGCGTGGATCATCACGAATAGGTTACAGTAGCTGTCAAGGTACTGTGTGTTGAGCATGCCTGAAGGAATACCTACGTATGTTCTACGGAAGGCGTATCCATCCTGAGATAGGAAGGTCATGTTCTTGAACCAGAAGAATAGGTATTCGAGCAAGTTGTTAAGCATTGTAGCTAGTTTGTTGATATCCGTCGTTGGATTAGTGGGATATTCGTAAGTGGCATGGTAGCCATGGTTTACGATGAGTAAACTAGGAAGGAAGTCGAACCAAAATGTTTCAATTAGTTCAAATGGGATGGTCTGGTCAAAGGAGGACCAATGTGCTGTAAAGTAGGACGTGTAGTGTTGTGCGATCCTATCAATATAGGCGTTACTTCCGCGTATCGTCTCAAGACTGTACATTATTGCACACGACATGCGTCGGGCTTGTAAGCCGCTCGTATACCAGCACGAAGAGACCGCAACGCGACCGCGACGATACTTTTTAACGAGGGATTTGCGTTGCATCGCCGTATCTTTGGTGTGGGTGCTTCTATGACTAACCACGTACCGCGACTGCGACGCGACACGAAGTCGTGGTCGCGTTGCGGTCGCGTCATGCTGGTGTACGAGTGGCCTAAGTGTAAAGGAAATGTAATCATACATTCCATAGTAAGGAATAACTCGTCTACTGCGTAGACAGGGCGCTGTTTTAGAACGTCACCGCGCTTGGAAACGTGGTTTCTAGTGAACATAAGAGTTGGATATTGGTTAATAAATGTATTTAAATCATCGAGCAGAATTTGTTCTGCTAGGGAGTCGGAAATTACGTAGTTGTCAAAGTCAAGGGGAATACCAGTGTACTTGATTCTATGAGTTAGAGTCCGGTTGATGTCTAATACTGCATTTATAACATAACCCTTAGGGGTAGGTTTATCAGCGTACTCCTTAGGATGAGAGTACTTTGCGTTAGCTCGGATGTTGAATGAATGTCGGTTATGATTGCCAGTTCCTGTGCTAAGAGGCATACCAGCGTAAAGTGTGTCGACAAAGTGGATAGGTTGAAAAGGGATAGTATCGAGGTGAAACTTAACCAGGTCAACGATTGTTTCTTTTTCAAGATCGGTAAATGGTTTGGTTGGCCTTTGAGACTTGTTAAAGTCGTTAAAGGTTGCGTCTGTAGTGCCTAACGGCCGACAGTATTTGGAGATAATTCCAATATATTGTGGATATTTAGACCGGATGTGATAACTAATTAGTGGATGAAGGGGATAGCCTTCTTCTGTAATGTAATCGTCTGCTGTGACTGTTCTACCAGAGTGGTACTTAAGCGGAACTTGTCGTATTCCAGGACTAGGTCGTCGGGATTCAGGGATGGAAGATAGAGGGATGCTCTCGAAGTATTCGAAAGGTTCTTTCTTATCAAGGTTCTTTTGCATGAGTGATTGTTTTATCATATCATACTCAGATTGTAAGATTGACATCTTTTCTCTTTCAGTTGTTTTGTTTCTGGCACCATGAAATACGCGTTTAAAATCTTTGTTTTCAAAGGAAGTAGACATCGCTTCTGGATCAGAATCAAGGTTCTGAAAATTTTTCCATTCGTATCTCAATCGAACGTTTCTCTCGTGGAGGTAGTTTCGGACTGAGTTCAAAGCCATTTTAAATTAGTAGTTTAATTTTTAATTTTTAATCTATCGAAAATTTAATTTTCGTATAAATAAAGAGTGTGTGATAATAAGGATTCGTTTCTACTCATTATTATTATTATTTTGTTTTTATCCGCTCGAGAGGAAAAACCTTTTATAGGCCCACCCTGAGAAGGCCCGCTACTCTCTCTTCTGCACAACTGTCCACGTAAGGTTGGTTTCTATTCAGGAATTCTTCTACCATTGCTCGAGCTTCAGATGAAATAAAATTCCCATGCACTAGGTTGAAAGGAAACTCCGTCATTCATCAACAAATGCATTCTCTCTATTCTTTTAGCCAGTATTTCTATGGTTTTATACTCTTCCTTTAGGTTGAAGCTATAAGCTCTCTTTACCGTTTCAGCCACTTTAGGAGTTTGAGATCCATATCCATGAGGAGGTGTATTTGTGTAAATGTAGAGGCTACTTATCAAGCTAAGGTTTTTATCTTCTTCTGACATAATATGACTTTGTTCTCTTTCTTCGGCATCATGCTTGTAGTTAGACACAGGAGATGTTAGGTTCCATCTTTGACTTCCCAGTGCATGCGTTCTATGTGTCTGCCTAATATTTTAATAGTCATCTTTTCTTCCCATGAGGAGGCGTGTTGGTGTATATATAAAGGCTGCTTATTAGGCTTAGGTTTTTGTCTTCTTCTGATGTGATATAGCTTTTCTCTCTTTGACTTGTATTAGGCTCTTTTGGCGATTTGGGAGATGTAAGATCATGTGTAAGACTACATTCATATGGCTTGAAAATTATATCTTTCATGTTTGTTAAATGAAGAGTGTGTGATAATAAGGATTCGTTTCTACTCATTGTTATTATTATTTTGTTTTTATCCGCTCGAGAGGAAAAAACCTTTTATAGGCCCACCCTGAGAAGGCCCCCTTCTCTCTCTTCTGCACAATTGTTCACGTAAGGTTGGTTTCTATTCAGGAATTCTTCTACCATTGCTCGAGCTTCAGAAGGAATAAAATTCCCATGCACTAGGTTGAAAGGAAACTCCGTTATTCATCAACCAATGCATTCTCTCTACTCTTTTAGCCAGTATTTCTATGGTTTTATACTCTTCCTTTAGGTTGAAGCTATAAGCTCTCTTTACCGTTTCAGCCACTTTAGGAGTTTGAGATCCATATCCATGAGGAGGTGTATTTGTGTAAATGTAGAGGCTACTTATCAAGCTAAGGTTTTTATCTTCTTCTGACATAATATGACTTTGTTCTCTTTCTTCGGCATCATGCTTGTAGTTAGACACAGGAGATGTTAGGTTCCATCTTTGACTTCCCAGTGCATGAGTTCTATGTGTCTGCCTAATATTTTAATAGTCATCTTTTCTTCCCATGAGGAGGCGTGTTGGTGTATATATAAAGGCTGCTTATTAGGCTTAGGTTTTTGTCTTCTTCTGATGTGATATAGCTTTTCTCTCTTTGACTTGTATTAGGCTCTTTTGGCGATTTGGGAGATGTAAGATCATGTGTAAGACTACATTCATATGGCTTGAAAATTATATCTTTCATGTTTGTTAAATGAAGAGTGTGTGATAATAAGGATTCGTTTCTACTCATTGTTATTATTATTTTGTTTTTATCCGCTCGAGAGGAAAAAACCTTTTATAGGCCCACCCTGAGAAGGCCCCCTTCTCTCTCTTCTGCACAATTGTTCACGTAAGGTTGGTTTCTATTCAGGAATTCTTCTACCATTGCTCGAGCTTCAGAAGGAATAAAATTCCCATGCACTAGGTTGAAAGGAAACTCCGTTATTCATCAACCAATGCATTCTCTCTACTCTTTTAGCCAGTATTTCTATGGTTTTATTCTCTTCCTTTAGGTATAAGCTGTAAGCTCTCTTTACTGTCTTAGCCACTTCAGGAGTTTGAGATCCATATCCATGAGGAGGTGTATTTTTGTAAATGTAGAGGCTACTTATCAAGCTAAGGTTTTTATCTTCTTCTGACATAATATGACTTTTTTCTCTTTCTTCGGCATCATGCTTGTAGGTAGACACAGGAGATGTTAGGTTCCATTTTCGACTTCCCAGTGCATGCGTTCTATGTGTTTGCCTAATATTTCAATGGTCTTCTTGTCTTCCCGTGAGGAGGCGTGTTAGTTTATATATAAAGGCTAAGCAGCCTTTATATACAAAAACCTAGGCCTAATAAGCAGGCCTAGGTTTTTGTCTTCTTCTGATGTGATATAGCTGTTTTGGTGATTTGGGAGATGTAAGATCATGTATAAGACTACATTCATATGGCTTGAATATTAGTTTTTATCAAATTTACTTTCGATAAAACTATTTCGCATGAAGCATTCGAGTGTGAGTTTGCCAAAATACCGTCAAACGGGGTAATTACGATCAAAAATAAAGGTTTTTTTACCATAGCGCCTTAACGATTTAATTTTTTCAAATGAAATTGAAAATGAAGGTACCTTGAATATCAAGCTATTTGAAGAATCCATCATTATTTTTTCAAGTTTCACCATTCAATTTTTATTTTCCTCAAATAGTGGTCGACTTTACCCCCCATTTTGAGTAAAGTCGATCACCTATTCAAAAGCATATAAAATCGACTTTATCCTCTCAAATGTTAAAATCGATCAACAAAAATTGAAAGAAAAATTACCCATTCTAATTCTTTATTTTTAGGTTAAGAAATCCATCAGAAAAATTGAAAAATGCTACTTTATTCAGTCTTCTTTTACAGCCATGAGTTGCTATAACTAAATAAACTCAACGAAAAACTAGAAATTATAAAAGAATATAGGAACAAAACATAATCACAAATTCCTAGATCTATCTTAATATAGGTGTTCTTCAATTCATAGAAGAATTCAGTCAAAACTTAAATAAAATTCAACATAAAATATAACATTTTTAGCTGTACAAACAAAACTTATTCTAGAAGATCTTGTTCTTCTTCGCTTAAATGAAAGGTGTGCCTTCCACGTTTTTCTCCTTTCAAGTTAACTTTCCTATCAATCTGCTCAAATGTAATTATTGATAGGTCCGGAATTTGCGGATACACAAAAAATACATCTTCATTTGAGTCTTTCTTGCGCAATGTATTAACAGTTAGTTCTTCGTCTGAGATAGTTTCAATCTTGGCAATAAAATGTCTGTTTCTTCTGTTGGTTTTGAATTTTACTAATACGTAGTCGTTTACGATGAAAACTTCAGAATTTTGCTCTTCTGTCAAGTTTTCGAAAAGGGTAGAAGGTTCTCCTATTTCGTAATCTTCTGTAAATGACTTCTCTGATTCCACAACCTCTAAATCCGACCCTTTTTCTGACTCAATGTCACTTATATTCTTATTTTCAGCTTCTGTATGTTCGTCTTCTGATTCGCTGTCACTTGCCCCCTGTCTCTGCCTCCTGGTTTTGGTGTTTTGTAATGTGGGTATGGATTCAGCCATTATTAGATCCGACGTCCCTATGCTCTTTCCTGGAGATACATTCAGTTTCTTTCCTCGTTTAACAGTCTTTGTTGGTCCCGTCCGAAGTTGTTCAAGATGATCTACTAAAGCACCTGTCCATGATGTTTCTAGTGTTTCGTCAACTGCTCTACGTGGGATTTTCTTCAGTACAGCATCCGGATTGAATGGAACGATGCCACATGCCTTGAACCCTGCAATAGAGTTAGCTTAAGATTTTAGACCAACAGACTCCACAGCCTCCTTGAGAAGCTTTGGAAATAAAGTTTTGGGAAGCACTCCTCTATTTCTTAACTTCCATGTTTCTAATACTTTTTTCCATGCCGCCTTAAGGGGTCGAAAGTAAGCTACATCCAAAGGTTGTAGCAGGTGTGTCGAGTTGGGTGGGAGCAGGACAAACCTAATATTGTTTTTTTCGCATTCCTGTATAACGCTCACAGTGACGTGACTACTTAAATTATCTCCTACTAGAACTTTGTCTCCATCTAGCTTCTTAAAATGCGGCAAAATAATAGAATAGAACCAGTCTTCAAAGATGGTGGAATCAAACCACCCGCTGAGAGTGCGATTGTATCTGGCCCCCTCTATACCCCCTTCAGTCCATCCCACATACGAATGTTTTGCCTTATAAACAATGTATGGTGGAAGCATCGTGCCGTCTTCTGCTATCGCAAACATCACCGTGGTGCTCGTTTTCGTGCTGTCTATGGCTCTATGTGCATGTTTGGTGCCCTTTTTTAAGACGACCTTCACAGCGCCTGGGTCATCTACGAAATTGGTTTCATCATAATTAATAATGTTGGAACATGGAATATCCTTCACGACATTTTCTAAATATCTAAAATAATCTGCCACTAACTCGTAGCTTAACGCAGCTCGAACTCGTTTTGTATTTTCTGCCAGTTTTATGGTGAGATTGCTATTTCGCTTCATGAAACCATTGAACCAATCTGTTCCAGGTAAGTTATCTACGAACCTTGGTTCTGTCACCCCACGCTTCGTGAAATATTCCCTTACAATATATTTGATGTCGATCGGCTTTAAGGGGAAACCCCAATTGGCGCAAAGTTGCAGACCTTCAGCTAACATTTTCTCTTCATTTTCATCTAGAGCAGATGGTCTTCCATACTTAAGCGGATGTCGTCCGTGATAATGATCATTGATGGTCGAGTAAGGGATGGCAAATCGCTCAGAGGCAGCCCTCATCGACATCTTCTTTTGTTTCACCGCCGCCACTGCCATCTGAAGGAATTTCTCATTATAATTCTTCTTCCCCCAAGGACCAAACTTTTTTGTATAGTGCCGAGGCATCTGAAGACAAATAAACAGAATCAATATAGACATAAAATGACTCTCCCACTTAACAGGAATTCGCCATATGCTTGGCAACACTGTACAGGTCGTTTACAGTACGTTAATTCACTACACAAATAAACCTACTTTTGAATTTAAAAAATGGGTTCAAGCCCTGTGGACAGGAGCTTTTTGGCGCTCTTGTTCAAACAGTCAAATTATTTTTTCGGAAGTATTGGTATCTCAGAGTAGGAATTATATCAATGGATTCTTATGATAGAACTGCATCATGGAAGAAATTAAATTAAAATAGAGCGCCAAAAAGTGACGATTAAAAAAATGCTTAAAAAAATTATCATTAAAAATATTCCGGAAGTATTGGTACCTCAGAGTAGGAATTATATCAATGTATTCTTATGATAGAACTGCATCATGGAAGAAATTAAATTAAAAATAGAGCGCCAAAAAGTGACGATTAAAAAAATGCTTAAAAAAATTATCATTAAAAAATTATTTTCGGTTTCAAAACAATCTTGTATATATTCACAATATCTAGAATAGGATAATTGTTTTCCAGCAGAAAATAATTTCAAACTACGAATTGACATGTCTCTAATAGCTAGATGACATTTATGATCAGTGAACACTGACAGTTAGAATTCGCATTCTGTGAATACACAGAACTACTACGTATTATTAAAATTTTGAAAGATCATATCTCTGAAAGTATTAGCATGTTAGAGTTTAAAATGATATAAATGGATTCTTTTGATGAAACTGCATCCTAAAATATTTCATTCAAATGTTGGGATGAAGTGAAATAAAATTGTAAACAATAAATATAATCTAAATGAATTATATCATGTTTGGCATCTGTATTCTGCTTGTCTTTAGGACGTTTTCATATTGAGTGTGGGATTAAGATAGTCAGCATTATGAGTGTTTTTCCTATTTTCATACCTTCATACTTTTAAAAAAGTATCGGATTGTTTCTCATGAAGAGAACATAGTTTTGTTTATTGTTATTTAGTGATTTTCCCATTTTTTTCAAAGTATATCTGTTGGATTAGAAACATTTTCTATTGTAGAGAATTGTTTTGTTCATATATTTTGTATTTTCAAATTACATATTTGTTAGCATAACCTCATTAAAAAACACTTTTTTTTTTTATTTTGGAAGTCTTTTATATGCACTGTAAAAATTATCATTCAGAACCTGATTTCGATCAGATTTAATTTATCATACAACATTTATATTTCTAGAACTTCAATCGGTGGATAATATCAAATGTTGTATAAATTTGAATATTTATATCAACATGCTGAAGTTTCCCGTAAACATTGGAAATCATAATACAAATACACGATTCAAATTTTTCCCGCTTCACTTTAGTACCGATCTTAATCTTGTGAGGGCGTAGAATTTCATCACCAAGAAAAACATTGACGGCGTGAAGCGTATAGCTCTAGAGAGGATATATTTTCTATGGATTGACTGAGTAAATCTCTGTCATAGAGTCTCTTTATAATTTTTGATATGGATATGTAGAGAGGAGTGGGGATTAGTTCTGGCGATACCATGAAGTTCTGAGAATCAGGCTTAATGGACAAAATTTGCGAGTACATATTTATTTACTTGAAAAATTGATTTTGTTATTTTATAGATTTTGAAGGAACGTCATATTAATAAATGGTAAAATTTATAGAGAACTAAATTTTATTTTTTTTTTTATTATTTTATATCATATCTTCCATGAAAATTAAATTTTCTTCTTCTTCCTCTTTTTTTTTCATTTTTTCTTCTTCTTTTTTTTTCCTTCTTCTTTTTCTTTTTTTTCTTTTTCTTCTTTTTCTTTTTTTTCTTCTTCTGCTTTTTTTTCTCTTCTCCACCATCCTCCCCTAGTTCCTCTTCCTCTTCTTCCTCCTCTACCTCTCCACCCTCTCCCCCCTCTTCCGCCCCACCCTCTTCTATTTCGTAGTAAGTTAGTCTATGAAAAGAAATTATAATAATAATATGTTTATACATTTTTCATTTAATTCAAGGAAATGTATTATCTAGGAAAATATGTGGAAGGAATACGATTGAAAACAAGAGCTGCAAAAAAATTGTTTTGGTTACTTCTAATTCAATGAAACAGGGATTGATACTAAAATAGTAGTGTGTTGGCATCACTGTTATAAATACGAACCACAGAACACAAATAATATGATACGAACACAGAGTTTTTAAGATTTAAAGATAGAGGTTATAAATAAAATATTAGAGGTTAAGTGCAGAAACTCAGTTTTGGTTCCAAAATAGTTGTCACAGCGGAAAGGGTACAGTCAGTTCCCCGCGTCCTGGTTTGGAACTCAAAACCTAGTATAAGTTTTAAAATAATTAATAAGGGAACGCAAGACTCTCAAAATATATTTTTGAAAAGTTTTTTGTGTGCTATTTTTAGAGGATTACTCGGATAAAATAGAGTCAGTGTTGTGACTGTTGTGTGCACGTGCCAATCCTTGGTGATCGGTTTACCCGAGACTCCCGCAGGTCCTAGGGACACCAAGGATCAATTGAAGACTTCACACATGCAAATATTTCTTACTGGATTTTGGGCATATAGCATAACTGCTGAGCCTAAGTCTCCACAATGGTAGTGTATCGGGGGTCTGCCGATGCTCGTTGTGGAGAATGAGAAAATGAAATGAAATGTAGTACAGAAATTGAAAGAAGAGAGCCAAAAAATAAGATATGTAGTTTAAACACGTGGCAAAGTACTACACTACACGAGCAGAATTTGATGAAAAATATTATATGTAATCTGATAACGGCATTGTCAAATTTCTAGGAAATTGTGGTAATAGTCTTCATATATCTTTAATACTTCAAAGAGGTTATTGGATTGGTAGAAGAGAAATAATAATTTAGTGGAAGGAATATAAATATTATGGTTAAAGAAATAAGATATTTTGTTCATATAGGGTGTTATTTTAATGGAAAATGAAAATATTTTGAGGATTTAGGGTCAAGAAAAAAAAAAAAAATGGAAATATTAGTAAGGGGTTATTGAAATATGTATCAAGGAATTATAGTAAACATCATAACAATTGGTGTGGACACTGCAAAAATTTCCAACGTTAAGATTATCAAAGGAAGAATTCCATAATTTTCTCACGACGTTGTATATGTAATCTCAAAAATAGATGAGAATAAAGTAGATTATTTGCAGAAGGTAGAATTCAAACCAAACAAGTAGATGATATAACTAACGAGATATGTGTGCAGCTATGTATTTTATTATATACTGATACATTATGAAGAAATAAACCCTTAGTTACCGTAACTATAAACTTGGTTATAACTTCCTTGGGATTATATTAAGCAGTTATAGTTCTTTAACTTCCTCTAATATATACAAAACCAACTAAAAATTGTTTCATTCGGTATGAAATAAAATTAATTATCTATCAAGTGAGTTATTGGATGTTAACTACTTCAGGCAACTTAACAATCCCTCCGGATTGAAATCTGTTGCCCTCTGTAATTAACATCCTCATAACTCCTTTGATATACATAAATAACTATAAATTGAAATATATTGCTTCCGATAGAATAATTGGAGAAATTCGTACAGGGAATATTAGACATTAGACACTCTGATTAGTTCATATTGTTATCATTAGCTACAATATATATTCGGTTGCCCATGACAATCATGCATTAAAAACAAGAGCGCCAAAAAATAGGAGAAATCACGATAATATATTAATAAAATGGGTCATTATTGATCAATGTTGTGTGTAAGCTTTTATTTAAAGGTCCATGGGAAAATATTTTATTGGTTCTTCAGTTGAGCATTTTAGATTTGTTGAGTCATAATGGAGTGAAAAATCAATATTTATATTTCTGTGGTAGTAATTTGTATAGGTATCATTTGCTAATTTTCATTATGAAACATGAATGTTCAATAATTATTTAATATGATTCATTATGAATTGTAGATTTTATACTTACTCTTAGCGCTTCCATCGCTACCTCCTTCATTGAGTCTATAGCTTTCTTTGCTAATTGCTTAAAAATAAAAGTTCAAATTAATAAGAAAAATTTTGCAATGATTTGCTAAATATCTGTAATATCACATCATTGTTCAATTTCAATTAAATTTTATTCAATTATTGTCTTTTTTATAAACAGGAGCGTTAAACATTATAATTTATCAAAAGATACTCTATTTATGCCTGTATTCATGGTCAACAAGATGAGTTGTGAATTGATCTTCAGCTCTTACATTTGAATCGTTAGTCATTGAGCCCACACAAAGGTTTCTTATGTTATACGTAATTGAAATTTTTTTTAAAAAGTAAGTTTATAACAGAAGCAGGCTTACATTTTTTTGGGCGTATGTTCTAGGGGAACATCGTCCTATCATTTCGTCCAAATGTCTGTAATTTTCGAATTTCGAGCTGAAAATTGGCTAATAGACTAATTCGGACTCCCTGATCACGAATCCGGTGTCAGATTTTAGGGTGCCGTCCGGCCGGCCGGCAGGCCGGCCGGCCTTCCGGCCGTAGGCACGATAACAGGAGCACCGAAGGTCCTATCGACTTCAAACTTTCAGGGTAGGTTTCTGATCAAAATGCGACGGTTAAGTTCGTTAACGGGCAAAATCGGCCGGACGGTTTAGGAGTTAGAGACATTTAAAATTTTGAGGTTATTTCCCTGATATTTTTGTATTTATTAATGAGTGCACGTAAACTTACAAAGATACAATTAGGAAAAAATTGATATTTATTGTACAATTATATGAATTTATTTGACATTGAAAGTCCTATAATTGAAATTAGTATTGATGATGTTTCTATGGAATGTTAGTTCTGCATCTTAATGAATTCCAATTTCAAGCTTATCATTGAAATTCTTTTCATGCAGTTCAGCATTTTCGATATGTTGTAGACCTAAATTGTATAACAGTTGTGACACAAATAACGGCTACTGAAGTGTTAATTCTATTTTTCAAATTATTTTGTATCTCCGTATCTCCTCTAAAATTCTCGATTATTATGTGTGTACAATTGAGGTTACTTGTTTTTCTTTGCGTTATCAAAAACACCTGTATTTATTGTTAATTGATGGCCTCATTGTGGGTTACTCGCTGGTCAATTCGTAATTAATTCATTGAGTATGATATATGGAGTAGTAGCTACATATGAGGATCAATTCACACTCGTGTTTGCTTTCAATTACTAACTATGAATTTGGACCGTTATTTCGAAATCATATCGTTTCAATTTGTTTTAACATTGAATATTCACCAATAACAATAGCGCCAAAAATTAGTTTGATATAGTATTTAATGATTATGAGGTAAACCGTCGTATTCTTAAAGTATTTCCGATAAGTTCTAACTGAGGTCGTTAGTTAAGGATAAATTTGAATGATGGTGAAACAGGCCAGTTTCACCACTGTTAAATACCTTAACTGAGGCTGTGATTCAAATTCATCTTTAACTGAGGATTTCAGTTACGGAGATTGAATGCTTTGTGAATACGGCGGAAAGTGTAGTTACTTGTGTAATGTTATAGTATAGACTCTAGACAATTACTAAAATTTGAAGATGTTGTAGAAATTGTGTTCTCTATAAAATGTTTAAATTATTCAAAAATTAATATAAATTTTCTTAAATTGATAAAAAAAAAATTGTATTATGAGTTTTGTTTGAAAAATAAATGGGCATAATATAAATTATAATGAGATTTAGATAAAAAAATTATTTTGAAAGACTCACCGAGTGCTCCATTTTACACTTTCTGTTTTTTCTTTCTTGCTTAATTGATTTTAATCCATATTTTTGAATAATTATAGAAAATGAATATTTAAGAATTTCTGTGACTTAATTTCAAATAAAAGGGATAAAGGATATCAGTAACATGTATAAATATATGTATATATATATGTAGTATTAAGAAATCATATATTAGATTTAATTATATTAGTTCATCCAATAATGATTTTGTTAATTTATAAACAACAAATTCTATTCATACTATTAAGTTTAGAGTAGAATAATTGAAATAATCTGTGTTCTGAATATTATGGTTCGTAATTGTAGTGTTCTTCTCTGGTATGTATCACAGAATATATCTTTGAAAAAGTTGAAATCATCCTTGTTTATGATTCAAATATTCATATTATTATAATTTATCAGGATATTGTTATAGACTACATTAGTTAGGTTAGGCGGGAAATTTGAATTACGATCCATCCGTGGATCCGATAATTGAATTCACCATGCATTTCTTATGGACCTAAAATTTATGCGAAATTCTCGCCTGTTTTTAGATACTTTGGCTAATTTCTTAAGGTTTTTTTTTTTGGTGAAATAGATTCTGTGAACCTCTCTCAACCATCTAGAATCAGGTTTTCATGACAAAGTAGTATATTTCCAAAATAAATAATAAATATAATAGTGTGCATCAAATTTCTTAGAATATAGAGCAACAGAATAATTGTTCTTTATTCATTGCCAAATTCGATTGACGTATTTCTTAGCTCACTCAAAATCATAATAACATAACTTTAAATCGGCCTTGTAATGACGCACAACAGAAGTCATCTACGACATACGGTAATCTTTCGATCTACACTGGTTTCAATTTTGATTTAAGAATAAATTGATGTAGATTTTAACGAGGAAATAACATGGAAACATGCACTTATGATGAAGGTACCCAATACTTGATGTCTCTGTACTAACATTCTTTTTAAATAGGGTCGTTTCATCTCAAAGTTGAAATTCCTTGTTAAAAAGTTTAAATATGGATCTCCCACATAGACATAAAATAACATGGACTGGTTGTGAAAAAGAGACCATTGAAATTAGCATTGAATAAGGTCATAATATATATTTATGTGTATTATAATAATATATGTGTATTATAATAATAATAATAATTATGTAGATATTGGTATACTAATTAGAAAATCCTTACAGATTGTTTATTGAGATCTTTGATGTTTGTGCTAGTCCACTATTTCTAGAGTTACAAGAAATGTTGCAGTATGTTTCATAGATCAGTTCAAAAATTACATACTTTTACGACAAATTGGTTGGATATCAGTTGCTATCGAATTTACACACATAATAACAACAGTTTTCATGTAAGGACATATATTTGTTTTATGTAGAAATTGGTATACTAATTAGAAAATCCTTACAGATTGTTCACTGAGATTTTCGTGTTTTGAGTTAGTCCAGTATTTCTAGAATTACAAGAAATGTTGCAGTATGTTTCACAGAACAGCTCAGAAACTACATATATTTACCACAGAGTGACTATGTATTCAGTTAAAATAATAAAAATAAATAGAAATGACTCATTAAATTTTAGTACTGTTAATGAAGGCTTATCGATGTTTCTTCTATTTGATCCTTTAAATTTTGAAGAGGTGATTCTTTCACGTCTATAATTGGACCATATAAGCTAGTCACCGTGAAATGCAATAGCTTCGCAAGCTTCTGGTATTTGTTTATAGGAAACTTTCAATGCATCTTCTTTGTAAATTCTAAAGAATGGCAAGCAGATCAAATGGCTCCATTAAGCGAGCAATAATTGCTACATATCGTCGGCGACACCGCAAAACCAAGTAACTGATAAAAGTTCAAAAATGAGATTTTGGCAGTAATTATTTAATTGTATTTGTAAGGACAGGTGTGCAAATTCTTTTCAAAGAGTAAACAGACCCTGAGATAATCAGTATCAATTGGTTTGTAACTATTTTGAATTTAAACTAATTCATCAATCCAAAATTATGAGTTTTTTAGAGCCTTCTGAAAATTTTGGTTTTTGCAGTTACTTGGTTTTGCAGTTTTTTAGAGCCTTCTGAAAATTTTGGTTTTTGCAGTTACTTGGTTTTGCGGTGTCGCCGACGATATCGTGTAATTTTTTATCGGTCAATTCTGTTGTCCGTGTCAGTGTTTTTCATATCCATACCCTTGATTCTCAACATATCAATATTTTATATATAGAAAGGACAATACATCTGCGGGACGAAACACTTTGTAGAACAATATAGCTGTTATGTGGCTGCATACCGTACTCGAACCTGCCATACAGACGCAATGGGCACAGATGTCATTGTTTTTTAAAACAACTTAGCATAAATTCATAGGTTTCACTCGGAGTTTCCGGGAATGTTTCTCCTAAAACAAAATTAATAATGAATCACAGCAAATATGTATTGGAATACAACAATAATGCTCTGTTACACTTCATTTTGAGAACTAGTGGTATTAATCTTACCTTTCCCACAACAACAAAAGCACCAGATTGGTCAGTTTAGCCCTAAACCTTCTGCACAATACAAGATTCATTATTTGTGTACTTTGTAGGCTTGTAGACGTTTTTTTAGAGATCACAGACTTTCATGGTGTACGGGTCAATATCATCAATAACGGCCAGTTTTTGTAGATAACGCTCACTCACATTACCGCTGAGTGATTCATAATATTACGAAAAGACATTCTTCCAGAAATAATCACCAAAAATCCCATAAAAACCTTTACAGCACAACTTATACGTGCATTTTCTATACTTTGCAAAGGGAAAATGAAGTATGATTGCCCCTCAGCACGTGTTTTGATGTTGTCAAAAATAGCTGACTGGAAATGCCCTATGTGAAATCATAGAAATACGATTTTTTTTGAAATTTTGAAAAATCATATCTCCGAAAGTATTAGCTTGTTAGAGTTAAAAATGATATGAGTGGATTCTTATGATAAAACTTTTTATTAAAAAAAATTTAATTTGGAATTTGTTTCGTAAAAAATAAAATTTTTTTTTGTTACTCCGAAACCATCTGTCCGATTTTGCCCAATAACGAACTTAGCCGAGATATTTATCCCCCAAACCTACTCTGAAAATTTCAACTCTCTAGCTCATTCCGTTCGAGAGTTATCGTGCCTACGGCCGGCCGGACCGGCCGGACAGAATGAATTTCGACCACGGATTCTTGATCAGTGAGTCGAACCAAATCGTTTAAGACCATTTTCATCGAAATATTCGAAAATTACAGACATTTGGGCAAATTGATAAGCACTCAGTTCCGAGGAACTAGAGCGCCAAAAAGTATAAACATATTTGTAATAGGTACTAAAAGTGATCGAAATTACCCCTCAAAAATGGATTTTCTTTAAAAATCTCCAGTAGATCCTTGAAAAAATTTTATTAAAGTGTTACTTTTCTTTATTCACATTTACAAATAACCATGTTTTCCCGTATATTTATCAATTATTTTTCTTCGCGCAAGTTGTGAGCTGTGGAATCAATCGTTTCCGCATGTTTCAATTTCAGCCAATTATCAACTGTTTATTAACACATTTTTGGCGCTCTAGTTCCTCGGAACTGAGTGCTTATCAATTTGCCCAAATGTCTGTAATTTTCGAATATTTCGATGAAAATGGTCTTAAACGATTTGGTTCGACTCACTGATCAAGAATCCGTGGTCGAAATTCATTCTGTCCGGCCGGTCCGGCCGGCCGGTCCGGCCGGCCGTAGGCACGATAACTCTCGAACGGAAGGAGCTAGAGAGGTGAAATTTTCAGAGTAGGTTTGGGGGATAAATATCTCGGCTAAGTTCGTTATTGGGCAAAATCGGACAGATGGTTTCGGAGTAACAAAAAAAAAATTTTTGTTTTACGAAACAAATTCCAAATTAATTTTTTTTTAATAAGAAGTTTTATCATAAGAATACATTCATATCATTTTTAACTCTAACAAGCTAATACTTTCGGAGATATGATTTTTCAAAATTTCAATAATAAATCGTATTTCAACGTTGTCACAGAATGATATTATTCTATGAATTGTCATAATGTCAAATGATGTTCCTGAGACATTATCTAATCAATCGAAAAATTGTGAGCGAAGTGAGAAAAATCTCAGTTGTTTGCTCCGAAATTAGTTTTTCTCAGAAAATTCTTACATTTCGGAACTGAACATGAAGTAAGAGATCTGAGAGTAGTGAGACTGCTTTTCATCCATAGACATAGATATAACTCTCGAACGGAATGAGGTAGGTAGTTGAAATTTTCAGAGTAGTTTAGGGAGATGAATATCTCGGTTAAGTTCGTTATTGATGGGCAAAATTGGCCAGATTTAATTTGATTTCTTCCATGGTGCAGTTCTCATTCTCATGATTGCTCATTTAATCTTGATAAATGAACTATTATTTGAATTGAATTTCATTTAGGATGCAGTTCTATCATATGAATAATTTGATATAATTCCCAACTCTGAGAAACCAATACTTTTGGAGATATAATTTGTCTGTTTGAACCATATACCTAATAGACATATACTGCGTACGTCAGAACATTCCGTCCTTAAAATTGAAGCTCGAGCAATTCAAGGTCATGTCCCTACAACGCTACTGCGCATGCGCACAGTATGTCAAAATGATTTGAAAACATAACCAACAAATCTTATTCGAATATTTGAAAACGTCAAAACGAGATATGTAATGTGTTTTCCGAAATGTGAGAAATCTGGTTCCAAAATTGTGTTCTCTCGCTAATTTCACAAAATAGTGACCTAGATCGAATAAAAATCTTCCTGACAGTCAATTTGGAAGTGCAAACCTGTTTATCGGTAGTAGTCCGAATGGATTCTACATTACCTTGACTTTGGCTCTCTGAAACTCGAGAAGGAATTTTCACATAAGGCTTATATATAAATGAGTTTTTTATCTAACTATGCATCAAACAATTGGATAGAAATACAAAATATCCGAGAAGTCTGGAAAATTTTATGTAAACATACTTTCTTGCTATTGAACATATAAAACTTTTGGTACGTATTGTGAACACTTTCGTGTGACAGTAAATCATTCATTATTCCTTTTTGCCAATATATTATGATTTGCATTAATTTTGAACTACTTGTTTTGGATATAATTAGCATGTTTCAAGCAACATGAATGTTTTACTGAATACTCAAACTTTTTTTACTTGTAGATTAAAAACTATAAGCCTAGATAATTACTCTCCTATGCCACTTAGGAAAATTCTAATGAAGATTCTACATCAAAACGTTAACATATATAAGGGCTGGTCAGTACCTTAATCTAGGAAATGGAAATACTTAATATTATATTTATGAGTTTATTCTTATTGTTCGAAGCAGACGAAGAAAGATTTTGGAAAATAGAATATTAAAAACTATATAAAAGACCGGTGTCCTTAGAAGCACTGACGTGAAGTCTTTTTGCTTTGGAAAGCTTGTTCATGTTGAATGTAGACCGATACAACTACGTAATAAACCATTCTGAATAAAATGACATGGACTTGAAGTTAGTTTATTTATTTTTTCAGATACATACAGCATATGCTACACGGGAAACCCTCTTTAAACTTATAACTAAGCAAAAGAAAGTTATGACAGTTAAATTTCCAGAGATACAAGAGAACATGGCTTTTCTGAAGGTGTCCATTGTTTGTGAAAAGATATCCATAGAACGATTTACGATTGTTGGTCATAGTAAGGGAACGTGTAGAATAAAATTAGAGCCATAGTTACTTCTATGTAACTATGTACGAAAAGTGGTTAAGTGTCTGGTGAATCGACTTGGTACGTTAAAGAAAATAATGCTCAACAAGTTCCCACAATGCAAGTGACCATTCAGCAGTTTGCGCAAAAAACAGGTCAGCATTGAAGAAAGTTCTCCATTTTTTTTCTTGCTCAGCAATGTTTTGTAGAAAATAATGGGAGAAGGATGTAGAATTTATACTCGAACTAATCTTCCAATCCGTTGTGCCAACAGGCGGATAGAATTTTTTGCATGAGGAAGATATATGTACTTATATGTGGTTAGTAATTAAAAACATTCTGAATTTTGATGCACTAGTTATGGCTTTGGATATATGAATATTTTCGTCTGACATTTGGTGTCTAGTCAGTGAAACTCACTATATACATGCGGTACTCTAGTAATAGAAATACCAATGAGAATAAACAAGATAGCATTACCACATGTTGAATCAACATAACAACAACGGGTAAATAAAATTCCATTTCACTACATTCTTAGCAAAATGAGTAGAAATATGGTCTGTCCGTGGCCATTTACAGTTCCAAGTTCAGTAAGAGTTATATTATTCATAGTATCAGTATCAATTATTGATTGAACAATCTTTTGGGAGGTTTATTCATTCCCCAAAGACAGCTTTTTCATGGGTTATCTCAAGACTTGTTTATCCAAATTCATTCTATGGATTTCAAAAATATCTTGATTTGTTATATGGTTGAATTGAAAAGAACTGTTAAGTTAACAGCTCTGAATACAGGATTAATTAAAGAATTGACTATATTTGATTTGGTTTATTAGATTCCTTTATTTGTTCGAATAACTCTCTGTTATTTGGCATATATGTATCCCGTCTGAAGGTGGAAACAAATATGGCCCTCTATTTTTGGGCGCATGTTCTAGGGGAACATCGTCCTATCATTTCGTCCAAATGTCTGTAATTTTCGAATTTCGAGCTGAAAATTGGCTAATAGACTAATTCGGACTCCCTGATCACGAATCCGGTGTCAGATTTTAGGGTGCCGTCCGGCCGTCCGGCCGTCCGGCCGGCCGGCCGGCCGTAGGCACGATAACAGGAGCACCGAAGGTCCTATCGACTTCAAACTTTCAGGGTAGGTTTCTGATCAAAATGCGACGGTTAAGTTCGTTAACGGGCAAAATCGGCCAGACGGTTTAGGAGTTATAGACATTTAAAATTTTGAGGTTATTTCCCTGATATTTCAGGAACTAAAGAAGATGTTGAATCGAAACTTTGTAGTCAGTTCGAGGATATAAACGCGCAACTTTTGGCAAAATTCTGTTATGATCGAAATGTTGGTAATTTTTAAAAAAATATTTCTTTTAATTTTTTCGAAAAAAAAATTTTTTTTTCGTGAACTATTCATCAGATTGCAACAAAAACTTGTACTAACGTCAATTGTAGTATTTTGCAACATTGTGCAAAATTTTGGCTCTATACGATTTCAATTTCTGGAGATATAAGACAAAATGTGTCAAATTTCCTGGGTCTCTCTCAGTATTTTCATCGATTATTCTATGAACTCTTTGAATTCCACCGAAAACAAATTCAAAGACATAAACATAAAGAATCAAGTCATAGTTTAGACGTCGAAAGAAGGACGATGTTGATCGACTTGAAAAGGTACCTATTTCAAGAAATGCAATAATGAAATGCTTAATTTTTTTTATGGTCACAGAAAATCGTCACAAAAATCTATTTACCTCATTTGACGGCTGTTTGTCAAATCAATTAATTCCAATGATTGATGTCAGATTTCCTACATACCAAGTTCAAACACATTTTATTATATGGAAAACACTTATTATGATCACGTTCTACAGGAATTGATACTAAATAGAAGCTAGATGAAGATTATTGTAATGGAAAATTTGTGTTCCAGAATAATATTAAGGTATTCAACATGATACTGCTTTTTTTCTTTACTGGTCAGTACGGGCCACAAGGAACATGCGCCCAAAAGCTCCTGTCCACAGGGCTTGAACCCATTTTTTTCAATACAGATGATTTTGTATGGTTTGCAATATTTATTGGTATTAAATTATCAATGCAAGTCTGACATGTAACATGTCTTAATTAAATTTGCCACGAGGAAGCCTACGATATTATGCACAATATTTTCAACTCTGCCTATGTTAGGAGCTGGTGGATCGAGTAGCTCAGTGACTTCATAGCCGGTCCCAAGCCTTGATAAAAGAGGAAGGTTCCAAGTGAGGCCAGCGACCTGCTTGGGTAAAAAACAAAGTGCTCCTAGAACCAATGGTACTGCCTTGGATTTGACAGGATTAAGAGATGACCAAACACACCTCGACCACCTGGACAACCTTCCATCAGATGGTATGAAAGCAGTTCTTTTTGATGATTTTCAACAAAAGCTGCTAATGACCACATTGTCCTCAAATAATCGTGCTGAAATTCACTAACAAGTATATCTTCCTCATCCTCAATAGATTCTTGACTTTTTATCCATCGTCAAGAAGCTTGCAAAATTTCAAGGAATCTTGAGATCTCCCTTTCTATGGAATCTTGAGCTAGTTTGAATGTCAGTAGATTATCAACTTTTTTTGTTGTAAAATTTCAAATAATATCATATTTTGCAGATCTATAATTATACCCAATAGGCCAGTTTTCCATATAGACTTCATGTATCCCTGACTTCATTCTACATTGTAGGGGCAGACAAACCTGGTTTCTTGTAAATTTATTTTTTACATTCAAAATATCGAATGCATCATGCAAAATTCTATTGCTGCCTCACTTCCTTCATACTTTTGCAAACAAAATTAGAATGCATTTGCAACGCTGTTGCTCAATATCTGAGCTGCTAATTCCACTGACATCTTATTCTGAGTGAAATTGATATTCTTCATCCCAATTTTATTTGCAACATGCAAACCTTCCCTCTTCTGGATGCTTACCAAGCGACCAAAATAAGCCCAATTGATGATTCTATTATTTTGGGACAGAATTTTACAGGCCCCTAGAATATTCCTTATCAATTCGACCATGTGGCAAGCATATAAAAATATAGAATTTTTTATTTGGAAAATGGGCTGATTATATGTGGTTTAAAATTGTATGAAAATGAATCAAAATTGCCAACAGGGCGTGAACACATTGCCAAATTCGATTCAGCTGCTTCAAATGTGACGAAGTTGATGTGAGCTTTCGTTTCATAAAGTAGTTGAAACATTTCAACAACAACTTTGCCCATTGATTAGCACCAAGACTTTTTATTAGAAAATAACTCAAGGGAAGTTTCCAACTGCCATTAAAACCTAGCTTTCCAGAGACTACATTATACCATGAGCGTAACGTCAATGGATGAGACCATTTTTCCATGTTCTTCGTAGATAGTTGTATGGTTTAGACTTTAGAGGAATAAAATTGGAGGGTCAACGGGAATTTTACCATTTCTTCTGAAAATTGCTTCTCCTTCTTTGAAGATTTGTTCTTTATTTTTTTATAAGCTCTTGGATAGGGACACAATCCCGAAGAAATAAAAAATATAGTTATTCATATAAATTTATACTTCCAGTGATCTGCCAGTAGAAGATTCTCTAGGCTTTAATAATATGAAATGTAAAACTCCATTTTTTAGAATACCATTTATTGATTTCAATTTGTATATAATTATGTATTATGGAAAAGTATAATGGGCGATTCCGCAGTTATCTTTTCACCATTTTTGGTTTCTTGGTTGCCCTGTCCTGAAGAAGCCAACTAGCAGAAACACGTGTCGGCAGGTACCAGCAGAATGTTTTCTCTGCTCTTCTTGCGGAATCGCCCATTATACTTTTCCATTTAAATATACTTATCCGCATTATCCTATTGTTCTTTATTATGTATTATGTTAATAATCATACATTAATATACATTGAAATATATTATTTTTGTTTCTTTATTTACTCCAGTATAATATTCTTTTGATTGAGAGCTTTATAAGTGTGCGCAGAGATTCGTGTAACGGGAAACCATACAAATCGATGCATGATACAAGAGCTTAGGGAAAAACCTCAGCAAAAAAACCCTGTCACCCCATGAGTGTTGTGATTTGTAAATATTAAATTTGTTTACAAAATTAGCTGAAATTTAAAATATTGATGGGCATTTCTTGCTTCAATATGGATTCCTTAAACAAAAAACGAAGTGGTTACTCCAATGATTATTCATGTAGTTAATTGCTGACAAAACAATATCAGTTACAAAAGATATAACTGATACTACTTTGTCAGAAGCCCATAATTATTATTATGATTATTAGACTGATCCTCCTAGGTCTTTCCCAAGGAGACCCCTCATAAGCTCTCGAAGAGCATGAGCGAGTTAATTATCTACTTATAAATATATATAATATTTGGTTTCTTTGGATTGAGGTTCGTTTTTGAATAAAAGAAGAAGAAAGAAGTCGCTTCAATACGAATACCTATAATACCAATTGTGTGAATTGCTTCTGCGTAAGAAACACAAGATAATTGTCAGAAGCAATCTGAATGTATCGAACAATGTTGCCTAACAAACAATAACGAAATGACATTAAAGATGAAACAACTATTTTGTAACGTTTCAGAGTTTATATCAGACACTTAACAAAAATCTTCAGAATTAATTTTTGTTGATAGCTATTCTGAAATTCGAGAATTGTCTGACGAAGGAGTCTGATATAGACTCTGATACGTTATGAAATAGTTGTTTCATCATTGGAGCAATTCACAAAATCATAATTTTTTTATTTTATAGATATTTTTCAGAGTTCGGGAGAGAAAACCCAGAAAGAAACCATTTAACATATTAATTTCAGTTTTAATGAACAACAAGATACTAACACACAAAAAATTAATTTCAATTTCATAATACCTTTATAGCCTAAAAATAAAATAGAAAAGAAAGATAGAACATCTATCAGTCAATAAAATTTAAATATATATTTTTTTCAAAACAAATTTGTCTACAATAGAGCTAATTGATTTAATTACTACATTTGTATCTTCTCCATTATGTAACTTTTTTAACTTACTAAAATTAGAGGATGAAGTTGCTTCTTCCACAAGTTAATTGAAAAAAGTATCAATAAATAAGTAAATCGCAAAGCTCCTAATAATGATAATTGGCTTGAAACAAATTTGTCTTCAATAAAGCTAAAAAGCATTTGATTTAGCTTCACAACTATTTCAACTCAACCAAATTAGAATATGAAGTTGATGCTTCAACAGTAAAATTGCAAGTAGCTATTTTGGTTTAATTTTTTAGGGAATTGGTACAAAAACAAAATATTGTTTCAATATTAAAATAGTATTTAAAATATATTGAAATGAACTTTACCATTTCTATTGTGCCTTTTCTACACTGTCATCTTCATCAATTCAGGAGAATTTACTTATCTTCTCTTAAATGCCATTTTCATATATAATATTATTATAATTTCACAAATAAACAAATATGAATTGAATAATTCATGTTAAAAAAACTATTATTCGGAAATCACTGGAATAGTATTCTGTTTCAAGCGATTAGGAGACTAAACAATTATTTCCGTAGTTCAAAGTGAAATTGTACGTGAATTATAAAGATTATGTGAATAGCCAAGTGCTAAATAAGCCTATATTATTATAGTCCTCCTCCACAAATAACAACTCCTACAATTGTCCTCTCCAAATATGTAAATTCAAAACACAACCCGAGACTATTTCGTTCCTAAAATTGCTCAACAATCGATCGATGTCGCTTCGTAAATTTAATGAAGATCTAAATTGAAAAACTTTTCATATTAAAAACATCCATGTTCATATCAAACTGCTCTTGCTGTACTGCAAATTCATCATAAAGGCTGTTACAGTATGTTTCTTCACGAAATATTTATTCGCTTCTGTAACAATACATCCTTTGAGCCCTTTCCAGAAGCGAAACATCTTCTTTCTCTCATTATATGGTCCAAACTACCAGTAAAACTTCACAAACCACATTAAAAATTCACAAAAACTAAACAAAACAGGAAGACATCAATGAATCAATCAAATAATGGGATTCAAATATGACAACAATTAACGTTAACCTATAAATTTCGGCCAACGACTTTCGCGCATGCGCAGAAGTAGTTTAGGGACATGATTTCGGAATTTCATGGCCATCTGAGGAAGCCTCAACTTTTATTCGACATACGCGGTATATATCTAATACGTATATGGTTTGAACTAGTTCTCCACGTACTTACCTTATGTATCAGCGAACACTCTTCACTCGAGCACGGCTACACTCTCACTGAATCATTTGTCAACTTTTGACAACATAAGAAACGGATCTGTTCCATTTTACGCGCCAATTTGTTCACAGGGGCGTGCCTGATCGACTTTTCCTCGCATGATCGAAATTACCCCGTTTGACGGTATCTAAAACAAATTCGCCCAATTTCCTAAATGAATTTTGGCCTGACAAGGCCGTTAATACCATGATTTTATACCGGTATTTGTCTACAAGATTTTAATTTTTTATGCCTTCATCAAAATCATTGATTAACTGACAATATAGCCTCCACTGATCTGGATGATTGGTGAATTTGTTGCTTTTCTGTATCATTTTGATTTATAATTCTAGGTAAAGAATTCATGACATTCAGAATCGATTGAGGTTTTTCCATATAATGTTTGTTGTCTAACATGGCAATTCGAGATAATATATTTCCTTTGAAATCGAGTCGTTTTTGCGCGTATGTTCTGGGGAACATCGCGTTATAGTTTTGCCCAAATGTCTGTAACTTCCGAATTTTTTGAAAAAAATGGTCTCAAACGATTAAGTTCGACTCCCCAATGAAGAATTCGAGGTCAAATTTGATTCTGTCCGGCCGGCCGTCCGGCTGTACGGCCGTCCGTTGCCACGATAACTTGAGAACGAAAAGAGCTAGCGACTTGAAATTTTCAGGGTAGGTGGCGCATCCCAATACGACGGACAAGTTCGTTAATGGGCATAATCGGCCCAGTGGTTTCCGAGTAATAATTTTGTTTTCAACCAATATAAATCCGATCGAATTGAAACTTGGTGAGTAGTTGTAGAATATGAACCTTAGCACGTTTGTGAAATTTTGTGCGAATCGTATGGCTAGAAAATTTTAAAAAAATTATTAAAAAATATTTTTGTTGTCACGATAACTTGAGAACGGAAAGAGATAGCGGCTTCAAGTTTTCAGGTTAGGATGTGCACTAGAACGTGACATTTCAGTTTGATTATGAGCATAATGGGCCAAACGGTTTTAGAGTTATAGCCATCTGAAATTTTCTGAAATTTGGTGGTTTTTTGTTCCTCATTAACTCGAAAAATACTGAACCGATTGAATTCAAACATGGTTATTAGTTGTAGAATGCCAACGCGGAAATGCTTGCAAAATTTAGTGAGGATAGCATTTGTAGAAAATTTTTAATAAATCATTGAAAATAAAAAAAGAAAATTCTATATATCAGTAACTGATCGTTTGAAATTGCTGAAATTTTGCAAGAGCCTTCATAACCTAACTCTACTGCCAACTTTCAAGTGTTAATACGATCGGTTAAATATTGATGGAGATTCGAGCATTCTTGTGTGAGTTCAGTAGATGGGTGACCGTTGCCTCGATAACTTTCGATCGAAAGGAGATAGGGACTTGCAATTTTCAGGGTAGGTTGCGTATCGGAAAGGGAGAGTTGAGTTCGATTTTGGGCATAATCGGTCTAACGGTTTCCGAGTTATACCCACCTGGAATATTATTTCCTTGATAACTCGAAAAATAAATGTTCGATCGATTTGAAGCTAGGTAACTAGTAGTAGAAAATCAACATAAAGACGTGTTTAAAATTTTGTAAGAACCGTACCCCTAGAAATTTTGAAAAAAATGACGAAAAAAAAAATTTTAAGAACCGTACCCCTAGAAAATTTCAAAAAAATCACGAAAAAAAAAATTGGTTCAAGCACTGACGTGAATTCAGAAGCTTTTGCGCGTATGTTCTATTGTTCATTCTTCTGTATTGGACACCCTTAATCGAATTTACCATGGTAAATTATGTTGTCCATTCTCCTGTATTGGACACTTAATTCGAATTTACCATGGTAAATTCGAATTAAGAGTGTCCAATACAGGAGAATGGACAACATAATTTACCATGTTAAATTCGATTAAGGGTGTCCAATACAGAAGAATGAACAATAGAACATACGCGCAAAAACTTCTGACTTCACGTCAGTGCTTGAACCAATTTTTAATTTCACTATAGGAAATTATCAAAAATTGCCGACATCTGACTAAAAAATAATTTTTCTCGTCAGGGGTTAATCTGCTTACATTTTCAGCTACTCTGACCCCAAGATATATTCCATTTGAACTAATAAACTAAGACACATTATTTTGATCAATATCTGATAGGTTTGTTTTATGTACTTAATTGGGTTTTAAATATGTTAATTACATGCCTTTTAAAGTTGCAATCATCTTATTATAAATTGCATAATGACAACTATTTCATTTTGGAAGTAATGATTGAGGTTACAAACTTAGCTAGAATCCATTGCAGGAAAAAAAAAGTTTAGTATCAGATTCATTGAGCCACTTTGCAATAGTTTAAGAAGAATTCAACCTATGTTCACTCTATTGTTGCGTGAAATATAATTGCAAAGGTCCCCATTGCTCAATTATCCTATTTACTACATCCAATAATGAACGCCACCTAGTTTGAGACGGTCTGAGGATTTTGTGTGGTTCCACTAAACGAAACTGATGAAATTCTAACAGCTGAGATTGACGTTTACAACTGTTTTTAAAAATATTGAAAATATCCCATACAGGTCTTCACAACGACGAGGTAAAACCTTACATGCTTCACTAGCACACAAATGTAGGGAGTGACAGATACATTTTCGTACAATTATTCCCCGACTAACAAACGGATTTTTGGAACCACACATAGTGTTCCATCCGTCTGAACCAAAATCTATAATGTGATCTAGAGGTATTCTGGAGGATTCGAAAATATTTATTAATTTATTATAAATTACGCCGGCACTTGCCCGTTAACTGCCTCATCTGCGTTTCCGCCAGAATAAAATTGGACCAAATTAAAAAAAATTGTAGTTGTAGCAAATATCATTAAAACTAAGCATTCCCAAAACTTTCTTAATTACACTATACCTTTTCAACTTCAAATTGGGAACTATCAAAATCAAATTGGGAATTAACATATTCAAATTGGGAATAATCAAAATCAAATTGGGAATAAACACATTCAAATTGGGAATAATCAATTTCAAATTGGGACAGCATTCGCGGCTATGTAAATCAAGATCATATATAATCGAAAGATATTTTTTATTGATGAAACTGGAAAATAAATACTAATACCTACATCCTAAACAAACATTTTAAGCATTCAAAGACGTGAAAGAAATATTAAAAAAATGTCTTGTTTCTTATCAAACTCTCATATCCAATAAATTCAAAATATCAGGTATGAACCTCTGGATATGAGCCACATATCTTGTACAGGTACTGACTGTTATAGTGGATATATTTCTTCTAATTTTGTTCTCCATTCTTTGAAGACGAAATTCTGCCTGTGATATGTTTGCTCTCTCTTCGCCCAATAAAATCTCCGGCAATTCCGTAGCTAGATCCCTTTTTACCCCAGCCTTCAAACAAGACCAGGAATGCTCAATTGGATTGAGCATTGGGCTGTATGGACATTTGTCACTTCTCTTCTAAAAGAACCACGCCTTATTTCATGGTGTAAAAGGCCCATATTTCCTATGCATCCTATATCCTATAATATGAATGTTTGCCCCACGACATCCTGCCAATATATGGGAGCAGCGACTTCCTTTCTTGGAACGCCCTTTTCTTCTCGAAATAAACATGTTGAAATTAGTTTCATCCATGTAAATGATTGGAATATTTTCGGCTTGAAAATGTAGAATATTCCTTATATATTCACACCTCTTTATTTTATTTTCTACGCTATTCATTCTCTCGGGCTCCCTGCGAATATCTTTCAGAGTAAACATTAATCCATCCAAATGATTTCTTATACACTCTTTGGAAACATTTATACCATAATGCTCTTAAAATTTTTGCTTTATCTCCTTCAAAGTTATTTTTGGGTTTTCCTCGATATATTCTATCATGCTATTCTCATGTGATTATTCTATTTCTACTTTCCTTCTCCCACCTCGTTGGCGTTCTTCTTGATTTTGTGTAGTAACCCATCTATAGGCTGTAGATTTACTAATACCCAAGGCATTCGCTAGTTCTCTCCAATTGCCGTTTCTGTTATACACCGCAATTATCTGCCTATTCATTGAATCTGCAGCTTTCTTCTGTATATGACATGTTTTCGAAAAAGAAATTGTATACTTATCCTCCGTTACTTACTTTTGACTCTAAACAAATTTGACAATTAATTACACATAGATCTGATACAAATAGAAACGGATGTCGTTCCAATTTGAAATTGATTATTCCCAATTTGAATGTGTTTATTCCCAATTTGATTTTGATTATTCCCATTTTGAATATGTTAATTCCCAATATGATTTTGATAGTTCCCAATTTGAAGTTGAAAAGGTATAGTACATTTTCTCCTTGACATTTGCAAACCTTGTGCGTTTTTATAGTCTGGAAAAATGTTTTTCATTAATGGTATTAAATTTTCGCTGGTCTTAAGATGTAGATTATGTTCAGCAATAAACGCAGCAATTTCTATCGCTCGTTCCACAGTCTTTTCTTGATTGACGTTTGAAAAAGATTAATCAATATTTAGCTGACTTGAACGGAGAAGTTTCACTTATTTCCCATGTTTTGCTCCTTTGTTGTGATTTTTAATCACCCAGATGTCAGCAACAAATTCCTTGTTACATGTAATGCATTTTGCTTTCTGCTCATTATCTAAAATCAATAAAAACCTGAACTACCTGAGCGTATAAATTATTATTATGTAATTATATATGTAAGATTCCGATTCGGTATTGAATACACCTGATTGCATTTGTAAAAATTGGTTCAAGCCCTGTGGATAGGAGCTTTCTGGCGCTCTAGTTCAAACAGACAAATTATATCTCCGAAAGTATTGGTTTCTCTGAGTTGGGAATTATATCAATGTATACATATGATAGAGCTGCATCATAAAGGAAATTCAATTCAAATAATAGTTTATTTATCAAGATTAAATGAGCAATCATGAGAATGAGAACTGCACCATGGAAGAAATCGAATTAAATCTGGCCAATTTTGCCCAATAACGAACTTCACATGCGTATAAAGGTCATGATTCTACAATTTGATGCTAAATTTCAGATAGATCGAACGAACTTGTCTGAGATATTTACGCTCCAAAACCACCTTGCAATTTTCAATCCGCTAACTCCTTTCGTTCGAGAGTTATCGTGCCTACGGCCGGTCGGCCGGCCGGACAGAATCGATTTCGCACTCGGATTCTTGATCAGTGAGTCGTTTGAGACCATTTTCAGCCAAAAATTTCAAAATTACAGACACTTGGGCAAATTGATAAGCACACTGTTCCGAGGAACTAGAGCGCCAAAAAAACAAGTTTCGTATGACAATTCCCCAAAACAGGTTTAAAGTACCTACAAATAGTAGGTATTCCATAAAACAAATATGAAAGAAGATAAGTAATAATAAAAAATTACCTTGTAATCGATCAAAAATTTCCTGATCTACGTTCACCAAACTACAGAATTATGCTTTCAATATTTACGTAATATTTTCAAACATTTTCGGGTGAGGTCCCCGTTGCATCGCTAAAATACGAGTATTTCAACCCCAATATTTTTGAAGTTACAATATTCCCTTCTGTCAAGTTGACATTATGAGAATTCATACATAGAATAATAATTATATCAATCTGTGAAATACGATTTACATTGAAATTTTAAAAAATCATATCTCCGAAAGTATTAGCTTGTTAGAGTTGAAAATGATATGAATGGATTCTTATGATAAAACTGCTTTTAAAAAAAAATTGATTTGGAATTTGTTTCGTAAAAAAAATTTTTTTTTTGTTACTCCGAAATCATCTACCCGATTTTGCCCAATAACGAACTTAGCCGAGATATTCATCCCCCAAACCTACTCTGAAAATTTCAACTCTCTAGCTCATTCCGTTCGAGAGTTATCGTGCTTACGGCCGGACCGGCCGGCCGGACAGAATGAATTTCGACCACGGATTCTTGATCAGTGAGTCGAACAAAATCGTTTAAGACCATTTTCATCGAAATATTCCAAAATTACAGACATTTGGGCAAATTGATAAGCACTCAGTTCCGAGGAACTAGAGCGCCAAAAATGGTTTTATTTGAGTAATCGAAAAAATGACATGAATAAATCAACAACTCAATCCAACATACCTGTAAAAATGAAATCGAAAATATAAGATAATTAGAAAAGGAATCAATAAAATTTATATCTATCCCTTTACGATACTAATTTATAACTAACTCTAAATATGAACTGGTGTGACGAATGACAAAATGTAATCCAGATGAAAACAAAACATCGATAAGCAAATGTTGATATCCGAAGTACGGATATCTTTCTTTACATATACAGTTCGCGTCAAAATTATGGAATAAATTCATTTTCTCAGAAGTGAATATTTGGCAACAAAATCCTGAAACAGATCAATTTTTGTTTCACTTTTGCCAAATTTTTATGCATTTTTGAAGGATTTTTGTTGCACCCTGTGCCATCCCCATCAACCCTATAAATTTTTTGAATAGGGAAAGTGGGTCATGTGGTACTTTTTTGACAAGTTTTGAGGTTTTCAGTATGTGCACTTTGTCATGGCTCATTTTCTTTGAGACGATGGTACCTCCTGAAATTTGTCACCGAATGAAAGTCGGCCATTACAGTTTTGTTCATGCACAACTTTCAACCCCTTTCAACCCCCTCACAATTTTTCTCCATACCACCATACCCTACAACCTCCCCCATAGCTATTCGTGCCTCATCACTTAATCGAGAGGCTGTTTCACCGTAGGTCACTATAAATCTGTTCAGGTTAAGGAAAAACTGGCTCCACCGCGGCGCCAGGTAAACCAGAAACGTTTGAATGGAGTCAGCCTAGCTCTTAGCTTTTACAGCATCTGATAAACATGCTTACGATTATTTCCAGCTCCGCGCCAGTCGCGCTCTCCGCGATAGGCTGTCTTAATATAGTTCTTGCGGTGTAAATACTTCCGGCAATGTTAATAAAATGGGTTCAAGCCCTGTGGACAGGAGCTTTCTGGCGCTCTAGTTCAAACAGACAAATTAAATCTCCGAAAGTATTGGTTTCTCAGAGTTGGGAATTAAATCAATGTATTCTTATGATAGAACTGCATCATAAAGGAAATTCAATTCAAATAATAGTTTATTTATCAAGATTAAATGAGCAATCATGAGAATGAGAACTGCACCATGGAAGAGATCAAATTAAATCCGGCCAATGTTGCCCAATAACGAACTTAACCGAGATATTCATCTCCCTAACCTACTACTTTTTTCTTAAATTTCAAATTTTTTTTTTGACACTATGCGGTAATCTGGTCAATACAAAACTTCACATGCGTACAAAGGTCATGATTCTACAATTTGGTGCTAAATTTCAGATAGATCGAGTGATCGGTTTCGGAAATATTCATAAAAAATATTTTTACTAAAATCGGCCATAACTCCGAAACCGCTTGATGGATTTCGCCCATTAACGAGCTCGTCCGAGATATTTACGCTCCAAACCCACCTTGCAAATTTCAATCCACTAACTCCTTTCGTTCGAGAGTTATCGTGCCTACGGCCGGCCGGCCGGACAGAATCGATTTCGACCTCGGATTCTTGATCAGTGAGTCGAACCAAATCGTTTAAGACCATTTTCATCGAAAAATTCGAAAATTACAGACATTTGGGCAAATTGATAAGCACTCAGTTCCGAGGAACTAGAGTGCCAACAAGTTTCGTATGACAATTGCCCAAAACAGGTTTAAAGTACCTACAAATAGTAGATATTCCATACAACATGTATGAAAGGAGAGAAGTTATAATGAAAAATTACCTTGTAATCGATCAAACATTTCCTGATCTACGTTCACCAAATTTTCTCCTCTCTCGAACTACAGAATTATGCTTTCAATATTTACGTAATATTTTCAAACATTTTTGGGTGAGGTCCCCGTTGCATCGCTTAAATACGAGTATTTCAACCCCAATATTTTTGAAGTTATAATATTCCCTTCCGTCAGTCCCGTCATAAATTGAGAGAACTGAGCATTCTATGTCTATGGATGAAAAGCAGTCTCACTACTCTCAGATCTCTTACTTCATGTTCCGTTCCGAAATGTAAGACTTTTCTGAGAAAAACTAATTTCGGAGTAAACAACTGAGATTTTTCTCAATTCGCTCACATTTCGGAATACACTTTATTCTCATAATTCTTAGATTGATTAGATAATGTCATGTCTCAGGAAAATAAGTTGACATTATGACAATTCATACATAGAATAATTATATCATTCTGTGAAAACGTAGAAATACGATTTATTATTCAAATTTTGAAAAATCATATCTCCGAAAGTATTAGGTTGTTAGAGTTAAAAAATGATATCATTGGATTGTTATGGTAAAACTGCTTATTGAAAAAAATTTAATTTGGAATTTGTTTTGTAAAAAAAAATTTTTTTTTGTTACTCCGAAACCATCTGTCCGATTTTGCCCAATAACGAACTTAGCCGAGATATTTATCTCCCAAACCTACTCTGAAAATTTCAACTGTCTAGCTCATTCCGTTCGAGAGTTATCGTGCCTACGGCCGGCCGGCCGGACAGAATGAATTTCGACCACGGATTCTTGATCAGTGAGTCGAACCAAATCGTTTAAGATCATTTTCATCGAAAAATTCGAAAATTACAGACATTTGGGCAAATTGATAAGCACTCAGTTCCGAGGAACTAGAGCGCCAAAAATTGGTAAAATGAATCAGCGTTAACTCTCAAACTAACTGGACAAATTAACGTAATCATTAAAGGATACTGTGGGAGGTGTACTCATTATTGAAAGGTTTTTTTCTGGGTTTTCTCTCCCAAACTCTGAAAAATATCTATAAAATAAAAATTAATGATTTTGTGATTTGCTTCTGCGTAAGATACACAAGATATTTGTCATAAGCAATCAATTGAACAATGTTGCCTAACAAACAACAACGAAACAACATCAACGAAGAAACAACTATATCGTAACGTTTCGGAGTCTATATCAGACTCCTTCGTCAGACTTTTAATGAAAATCTTCAGAATTATTTTGTTGATAGTTATTTTGTGAAATTAAAGAATTCTCACATTGACAGTATTTAAAAATCATAGCTTACATAGTTTTACTTCGCATAGAAATTTCCAAGTTCCAACTCCTTTTTCAATAAATTTAGCCAAATATCAATCAATACCAATTGAGCAATTTGCAAAATTGCATTCTCTGTTCAATAAAATACAAGTTGACTCCTCAAGTTTCCTTTTTGGGCGTATGTTCTAGGGGAACATCGTCCTATCATTTCGTCCAAATGTCTGTAATTTTCGAATTTCGAGCTGAAAATTGGCTAATAGACTAATTCGGACTCCCTGATTACGAATCCGGTGTCAGATTTTTGGGTGCCGTATGGCCGGCCGGCCGGCCGGCCGTAGGCACGATAACAGGAGCACCGAAGGTCCTATCGACTTCAAACTTTCAGGGTAGGTTTCTGATCAAAATGCGACGGTTAAGTTCGTTAACGAGCAAAATCGGCCGGACGGTTTAGGAGTTATAGACATTTAAAATTTTGAGGTTATTTCCCTGATATTTCAGGAACTAAAGAAGATGTTGAATCGAAACTTGGTAGTCAGTTCGAGGATATAAACGCGCAACTTTTGGCAAAATTCTGTTATGATCAAAATGTTGGTAATTTTTAAAAAAATATTTCTTTTAATTTTTTCGAAAAAAAAATTTTTTTTTCGTGAACTATTCATCAGATTGCAACAAAAACTTGTACTAACGTCAATTGTAGTATTTTGCAACATTGTGCAAAATTTTGGCTCTATACGATTCCAATTTCTGGAGATATAAGACAAAATGTGTCAAATTTCCTGGGTCTCTCTCAGTATTTTCATCGATTATTCTATGAACTCTTTGAATTCCACCGAAAACAAATTCAAAGACATAAACATAAAGAATCAAGTCATAGTTTAGACGTCGAAAGAAGGACGATGTTGATCGACTTGAAAAGGTACCTATTTCAAGAAATGCAATAATGAAATGCTTAATTTTTTTTATGGTCACAGAAAATCGTCACAAAAATCTATTTACCTCATTTGACGGCTGTTTGTCAAATCAATTAATTTCAATAATTAATGTCAGATTTCCTACATACCAAGTTCAAACACATTTTATTATATGGAAAACACTTATTATGATCACGTTCTACAGGAATTGATACTAAATAGAAGCTAGATGAAGATTATTGTAATGGAAAATTTGTGTTCCAGAATAATGTTAAGGTATTCAACATGATACTGCTTTTTTTCTTTACTGGTCAGTACGGGCCACAAGGAACATGCGCCCAAAAGCTCCTGTCCACAGGGCTTGTTATATAATCCGGTTCTGTCATTAGAATCTTTGTATTACTCCAATCCATCATGTGATCTCCTTGGATTGTACATACACGTTCTGCTATTTTTGATTTCTGTATGTCTCTATTTCTCAAGTTATTCTTATGCTCTGACTTTCTTACTTCTAGTGGTCTTGATGTGTCTCCTGTGTATGATTTACCACACATACAAGGAATATTATATACACAGTTTTTTGATTTTTGTTTTTCATTTATGGATTTTGTTTTCGTTAATAAAGACCTAAGATCATTTTGTGTTTTGAAGACGGTTCTTATATTGAACTTAGAACCGATTCTTCTAATTTTTCAGAAATGCCACGAACATAAGGGATCACATTCAACAGATTGGGTTGCTGTTCTTGTTGATTATTCTGTTGTTTATTTTGTTGTTCTTGATTATTTGCTCTTCTATCTAAATTCATGATACATGTATTTATGAATTGCCTCGGATATCCATTTTCTTCAGAAATTTTTTGATGAAATCAATTTCATTATTTCGAATTTCAAGAGTAGAACAAATTAGGTTCGCTCTATCATAAACCGCCGTATTCACAAAGCATTAAATCTCCGTTAAGTCCTAACTGGGGTCCCCAGTTAAGGATAAATAAGAATCGCAACTTCAGTTTAAGTGAAAATTAACGTAATACAGGCCTGTTTCAGCACCGTTACATACGTTAACTGAGGTTGCGATTCTTATTTATCCTTAACTGAGGTCCTCAGTTAAGACTTAACGGAGATTGAATGCTTTGTGAATACGGCGGCATGTGTTTTAATAATACCTCTTTTCACACTAAGCTGATGGTTTGAATAGAAATTTAAATATCTATTTGTATGTGTCTGCTTCCTGAAGACACTCGTTTCGAAATGGTTCGGATACTTAATTATCGAAACATCCAGAAAAGAAAGCTGATTATTTTTCTCTATTTCCAAAGTGAATTTTGTTGTAGGTTCCTTTGGATTTATGAAATCGAAAAATTTGCCTAACTCTTTTCTACCATGTTGCCAAATTACAAATATATCGTCAACATATCGCCACCAAGCTTTTGGTTTCAACAAATATGTATCCACAAATTTTTTTTCAAAATTTTCCATGAATATATAACTCATGACAGGTGTTAAAGGCGAACCCATTGCCATTCCAAAATTTTGTCGATAAAAAACATCTTCTAGTTGGAAATAGGTGGTATTCAAACAAACATCAAGCATTTCCATAATAACATTGGCATTAAATTTTGAATCTTTAATTATCGAGTCATCATTTTCAGATACATAATCTTCGTAATCCAGAAGAGGCGTTATCTCAGTGAACCACTTCCGGTTTATGTTGTTGAGGTTTTCAGGTGTTATTTCGTACCAATGCATCCTTGTATATTGGTCCTCTGTTTCAAGTACATAGCCTAATCCTAAATGGATTCTTTTTCTTAGCATGAAATAAAAAGTGGCATGACATATTCTTTTTAATATCATCTCTTCTTCACTAGGTGGATTCAAAAAACAATTTTTTCTAGTTTCTTCGTCAAAGAACACGTGGTGTACTAAGTCAAATAGAGCAGGGTTCAAGCATTCATTCCATTTGTATGCATTGAAGTTTGCCTTGAAGTGCGAAACTGTCTTCTGATGCTACTCGGATCGTCGCTTGTTCTAGCTCTGTGGCTATCTTTCTTTTCTTTAATTCCCCTCCAATTGCAATTGTTGATCCAGGTATCTTCTTTGAAAGATTCAGGTGAAACTCTTCAATTATTTTCAAGTACAATCTCATAGGTATTGATGCGGATGCTATGGCTCTGCTTTTGTCCTTCCTCCTCTCTCCATGTTTTATGTAACTACAAAAACAACAAAAATCGAACTATTTGAAGCGACTTATCGACAGGAACATTGGGGAACAAACTGAAAGTGTTTGCTGTTCTTCAAAAAACTTTCTTTCCTGTTAATGGGTTTAAAAATTGAAGTAGATATTTCGCTAAATTTTGACATGGAGATCCAATAGAACTTACTATTGTTCTCAGTGGAATAAGAGGTTTGTGTATTTTTGGAAGACCATATAAATGTGGTGGTTTAATGTAAGATGGCATGAGTTCGTTTTTCTGTCTATACGTAAGGGTTTTTGAATGCTTTGATAAAATGTTTTTGACTTTTCTTTCTGTTATAGAAGTGGGATCTTTATTGATTTTGGTATATTTGTTCTTATCGTTAACAATATCCAAAAGTTTATTATCATATTCATTTGAATCCAAAATGACTGTAGCGTTTCCCTTGTCAGCAGGTAAGATTTTAATATTGTTATCGTTTTTAAGTGAGATTATAGCTTGTTTTTCCATATAACTTAGGTTTGAAGATGTTTTGATAGGCTTCTCTAGTAACATTTCATTCAAAACTCTGAATTCCTTTGACTTTTCAGTTGGAAGTCTTTGAGCTGTTTTCTCAATAGATGTAATAATGTCTAGTATGGGGACATTTCTTGTTGTCACTGCAAAATTTAGACCCTTTGATAAGATTTTTTTTTACTTTCATTCAAACTTCTTGAAGATAAATATATAACCATTTTATTGACGAAGTTGTTATTAAGTGCATTTTTGTTGGATTGTCTTTGTTTTTCATCGAACAGAGAATTGAATTTATTAAAATTTGATGCTCGACTTTTTTATTTTCATTTTTATATGAAATATCAACACAATAAAAGATATGATCTGAATCACTCTTTGACAAATTATTAAAAATTTCTTCTTCTAACCTTAGAATATCTTGACTTAGTCTTACCTTATTTTGTCTGATAAAACTTACTCTTTCTCTGACTAAAGCATGACCAAATCTGTCTATAATTTTGTGGCAACCATAACTATCGAAAGGTAATTTAATTCTTAGGAACTTGGGAATTATTCTACTGTCCCTGCATCTGCACATGAAAGTTAGACTGTTTTCTGTGTGTGACAATTTCTTGTATAATTCTTCCAATTTTCTGAAAAGGATGATTGAAAAAGGCCCATACCTTTGTTTTAAGTAATCATTAAAGGATACTGTGGGAGGTATACTCATTATTGAAAGGTTTTTTTTGGGTTTTCTCTCCCAAACTCTGAAAAATATCACTCAATCGAGAGGCTATTTCACCTTAGGTCACTATAAAGGTAGAAACAGACTATGCCCACGTACGCCACGTACGCGACGCAACGTGGGAAAGCTAGCGTGCACACTTGACCCACGTACGCAACGCATATTGACATCAGTCGTTTTCATTTGTCAGTAGTACGATGTTTTCTGATTCAGATAGTGAATTTGAGGAAGATTCATTGAGTTTGTTGTTTGTACATGAATATGTCCGTGCCTCAAGAAAAAAAAAAAGAATTAAGAAGAGAAGATGTTGGATACACAATATAAATAAAGACAGAGAGAAAAATGGAGAATATCATACATTGATGCGGAGACTAGAATCTGACGAAGACCGATTTTTTATGTACTTCCGCATGTCTAAAGTACAGTTTGAGGAGATTCATGGTATGATTGAATCCGATATACAAAAAAAAAATACACATCTTCGGAAGCCGATAAGTATCAGAGAAAGAGTAGCAGTTTGTCTAAGGTAAGTATAAATTATCTTTTTGCGCGTATGTTCTGGGAACATCGTGTTATAGTTTTGCCCAAATGGTGTTAATATATCTGATGCGTACTAGGAGCTTGGTTATCACTTCGTGAATATTCAGAAATGGCTCACCCATTTGTAAAATTCTTAGGTTGGCCGTCTTTGGGCCTCCGCAAACTATATGTTCGGCAGTTTACTTTTTCGATCCACAGAGCCTGCATGTTTCGTCTGCTCATGAAATATATTATAAACAATAAATATTGAAATTGTTTAGGATAATTTTATTCTAAATGTATATTTTCGTAATAATATTGAATTTTTTTTACATGATTAGTATCAACGGAAATTTGAGTCTTAGGCATTTCAACTAAATATGATGGGGAAGAATATGATGTGTAGGCTTGTGAAAAACTTCCAGAAGAAGAATTTATATTTTCTTGGTTTTGGCTGATTATCTGATCCTCAATAGTAACTGGTGCTCTCAAGATATTTTGTTGCAACTCTGCTTGTTTGAGCTCTGCTTCACTTACAGCTTTAAGCAAATTCATTTTAATTTGAATTTGATCCTGTTTTGAGAGCTTCTTTACCGTTTTACTCATACTTAAAAAGAATGTGTCTAAATCATCCATTTCCTGTTTTTTACTTCTTCTTTCGTGCGAGTTTTTCATAATTTCCACCAAATCGGCCAAGTTATTGTCCCTACTAGAACTGGCCTTTCTTTTGCTTGATGGATTGGATGTGGGAGTGTTGGTGTGGGATGGAGTGCTATCAGAGGAAAATAAATGAATTTCTTCAAGGGGAACGCTCTCTGGAGAAGGAAGAGGGGAATTTGCATTAGATACAGCAGCATCCAGGTTTCCGGTAGTATGACGGCCTTCTAAATATGGCTTCATAAACGACATCTGTTCCTCAAACCGCCAAGGCGCAATAATTTTCCCAGCTTGTCCACTTTTTTTCTTGCGTCATTTCATAGCATTGTTGAAGCAATTTCGCAACTTACCCCAATTTTCTCTACACATTTCAACTGCAACAATAATAATAAAAATTCTTAAAAAGTCAGTAGCTTTTGCGCACATGTACCATTGTCTATTCGAGCCTCATACAAAGTCGATAATGCTGAAATTATAGTGACTGTAGGCCTAAGTTTTGGTTCGTAGTAGGGACAGTAGGTACCGAATGGGTTCCAAATAGTGGGACAAACGCAGCGTATGAAAGGTTTCACCCAGGTCCAATTACAATAAACGACTGTGTGACTACTTTGAACGGTTCTTGGACCGTCTCAATTGCAAACCAAAAGAAGCCCTATATTCCCATACGGGAATATTCACTGTGTTATTTACTATTCACACAGCATCATCTAGCCCTAAACATACCTAATTTTTAACAAGCACTGACGTGAAGTCAGGAGCTTTTGCGCGTATGTTCTATTGTCCATACTCCTGTAATGAACACTCTTCTTAATCGAATTTACCATGATGAATTCTATTGTCTATTCTCCTGTATTGGACACTCTTCTCAATCGAATTCACCATGATGAATTCTATTGTCCATTGTCCTGTATTGGAGACTCTTCTTAATCGAATTTACCAAGATGAATTCTATTGTCCATTCTGGACAATAGAATTCATGGACAATAGAACATACGCGCAAAAGCTCCTGACTTCACGTCAGTGCTTGAACCAATTTTTTTTTTCGATTAAAAGGGTCCAATCAGGAGAACGGACAGTAGAATTCATCATGGTAAATTCGATTAAGAAGAGCAGAAGCTCCTGATTCACGTCAGTGCTTGAACCAATGTTCTATTGTCCATTCTTCTGTATTGGACACCCTACCATGGTAAACTCGATTAAGGGTGTCCAATACAGAAGAATGGACAATAGAACATACGCGCAAAAGCTCCTGACTTCACGTCAGTGCTTGAACAAATTTTTATATTAGCCATCAAACCTTTTTAATTCTTCATAATCATTACAAGAATGTCTGTCGATATGGAATATGGTAATAATTTGACATTTGAACACATCGTTTAATGCATAATCAATTTCAATACTTTTGTCACTCGTTGATGAGATGAGATATCTGAAATTATAGATAAACTCTAAATATTCCATTCATTATTGAAATATTAAAATTAAATTTCCACTTATTCATTTGTATTTCAAGATGATGAACGTTTGAAGCTAATGATTCATGTAAATTGTCTGTGAAAATTTGTTTTCATGGGTTAGGGGAAAAGAGTTATTGTGAAAATAAGATTCATTTATTTAGATACCAATCTATATATTGTTTTATACTATCTACTAAGGGCCGATTTATTCAACCTCTCCGTAAAGTATTCGTCAACTATGTGCTCGTTGAATTTACTGATCCCCTTTAAAGTGAACATTTACAGATTACTTTCCTTTCGGTAAGGCTACTTGACAGTTTACAGGTCGTAAAATATATCAGCCCTCAGTGAACAAAAAAATTGTATACCTCACTGAAGCCGTAATACAAACAAAGGAAATAATTTCGAATAAAACTCTATTAACATATTCGATTATTTACTTCAAGAGAGATCAAGAATAACATTCATTTTGAAAATTCAATACTACATCAAGCAGCATGCAATACATTTTTTCGAGTTTGGACCACTGCTGCCCACATAATCATGGAGGATTCGTGAAACACTGCAGGGAGGATAAATACTTGTATATAGATTATTATTAAAATATGATAACTGACTTTCTCCGTTTCCTTATATACTACTTCTCGTTGTAAAATATACTTGGATTTTCCTCCGCAACACTAGGATACATCATTTTCAAAGTTAGCGTTGAATTATCAAGCCATTCTATTATAATATTAGTAAAATCTGTTCTTCAGAGGTATTCATTGTTAAGCATGCTAAGCAACAAGCATTTAAGAAACATATACCTGAAGTTCCACGGGAAAACAATATACATAATATATACCTACACACATGTTATATTGCATCACCTTCTACTCCTATATTTTAAAATATTCTGCAATTAGAAAAATTAAAATGTTTCGTTAAAAATGCCTATTATATAGGTACACGCTGGCATCCAAACACCCTGATGATGGATCGTAAGAGACCCATGATATCAGGAAAACAGAAAAGTGTTCAAAATTCACTGGTCTAAGCGTAATTCAACTGTTTTTTTTTTTGTGCAATAGTATTATGCAAATGTTATGTGTAAACAGGTAAAAGTGGCTAAGGGCCAAATCTGAAAAATAGGGTAGGTGCAGAAGTCATTTGAAATGTAATTCATGCAGTTTTGCTTGCTAATGACATGTTTATGATTATACTAACCATTCTAGGTCTTCCCTAAGGAAATCCCACAGAAGCTCCTAGGAGAGTCAGTTTTGTTCTGTATATATTTTATTAATGTATCCTTACGACAGCTTAGGCAAGTCACTGGGTGGTTTTCACCTAAGTACATGATGAATAGAATACTTATCCCATAATATACAGGGTGTCCCAGAAATCATCGATAAGCCGGTAACGGGTGATAGGCCAAGTCATAACAGTTATCAGAAAAATATAAAAAAAAATCTTTGTCATGTACTTTTCAAATTATAGGTATTAGAAGAAAAAAAGGAAAAACTGACATCCTGTGATGATGTTTCAAGTCCTGTGTCTACAAATATTAATTTTTCGTCAGTCTTTTTTCTGTAATGTAATTATGAATAACCATTCTGTAAATTAAAGTGTAAAATTAAAACATAAATGCCTCAGTTTTAAATAAAATGTTGGATTTTTGCCCAACATTAAATTCAAAATAATTACATCATCCAACTTTAACCGACTGTACTATAAAAAAAATATACTACACTATTTTGGCAAGTAACATCAAAAGATGGCGCATTTAGTCTGGATTCCAAAATGGTATGATACTTGCTAGATTACTTCTTAGTTAAGGAAAATAATAATGTTTTTTAAATGGAACCGGATTTCAGGCCAATTCTGTTTAATTATTGGAAATGGAGCCTAGGCATCTTTAAGTCCACAATTAACAAGTATAGTTTGATTTAAACGGTAGACGGAGAGTGACGTTATTTTGCCTAGTAAGAGTGAGACAGATGGTGAAGCTCAGTGTGAGCGAGATAGATAGTGACGCTACTTTTATGCGAGAGAGAGACGAACAAAAAGGTGCAAGTATGAAATAAAATTCAGACATTGGATTTTTTCAGTTGACTTTAATTTAATTAGATTTACAAGAAATTACAGCAAATGTTCAAATTGTTGGCCTTCAGCTGCAATGCAAACTCTACATCTTTTTAAAAATGATCGCGTAATAAAACGGGTGTAACTTCTTGAGTTAATGTATTCAGCGGCTTCTGTAATTCTTTGGCGCAGCTCGGCTAAATCTTGAATGGACTTAAAGTACACTTTTTCCTTTTTCGTTCCCCAGTAAAAGAAATTATGAGGTTTAAATCGGGTGAACGGGCACGCCACGAAAATGTACCACCCCGCCCAATCCACCTATCGGGGTATTCTTGGTTGAGGAACTCTCGTAATGTGCGAGCATAATGCGCTGGATAGCCATCTTGTTGGTACCACATGCTGCCGTAAATGTTCAGTGGCACTTCTTTCAATAAATCTGTTAATTGGTTCTGTAAGAAGTCCAGATTAACCTGGGCATTTAAGTTCTTCGGCAGCTCAAATGGACCAATAACTCTACCATTCAAAATTCTCGTCCACATGTTTACCTCAAACCGGTACTGCGAATTGTCTTCCCGCATCAAATGTGGATTTTCCACGTGCTGTAATTTCTTGTAAATCTAATCAAATTAAAGTCAACTGCGAAAATCGAATGTCTGAATTTTATTTCAAACTTGCACCTTTTATTTCGTTTCACTCTCGCATAAAAGTAGCGTCACTATCTATCTCGCTCACACTTAACGTCACCATTCTGTCTCACTCATACTAGACAAAATAGCGTCACTCTCCGTCTACCGTTTAAATCAAACTTTACTTGTAAATTGTGGACTTAAAGATGCCTAGGCTCCATTTCCAATAATTAAACAGAATTGGCCTGAAATCCGGTTCCATTTAAAAAACATTATTATTTTCCTCAACTAAGAAGTAATCTAGCAAGTATCATACCATTTTGGAATCCAGACTAAATGCGCCATCTTTTGATGTTACTTGCCCAAAGAGTGTAGTACATTTTTTTTACAGTACAGTCGGTTAAAGTTGGTTGATGTAATAATTTTGAATTTAATGTTGGGCAAAAATCCAGCATTTTATTTAAAACTGTGGCAGTTATGTTTTAATTTTAAACTGTAATTTACAGAAGGGTTATTCATGATTACATTACAGAAAAAAGACTGACGAAAATTTAATATTTGTAGACACAGGAATTGAAAGATCATCACAGGATGTCAGTTTTTCCTTTTTTTTTTCTAATACCTATAATTTGAAAAGTACATAACAAAGATTTTTTTTTATATTTTTCTGATAACTGTTATGACTTAGCCTATCGCCCGTTACCGGTTTATCGTTGATTTATGGGACACCCTGTATATAGCTTCGGCAAAATGACAAAACAGAATTAAGTGTAAAATGTAAAATTTTGAGTTGGCTTTATTTTTTATAGTATAGTATAGTAGTATATGGATTATACTTATCCTTCCTAGGTCTTCCCCAAGGAGACCCCTCATAAGCTCTCGAAGAGCTTGAGCGAGTAAGGAGAACCAGTTCGTGTTCTGTGTAGGCTTTGTTACTGTGTCCTTACGCCACCTTAGGCACAGCACTGTTAATTTTTGACCCAACAGTGAATGGTGGCGATTACCGTGACTAGAAAATTTCTTTCCTAGCCTCGGAATTGAACTTGGGGCTTCCGCTCCCAAGTCAATTGCTCTACCACTGAGCCAACCACATAGTCATAGCCTACTCATAACAACCACTTCCTTAGTAGATTGCGGAACATATTTAAATGCACCTTGAATCGAGCATTTACGGTTTATTTCGTTCACTCCCTGATTTATCGTTCACTCTCGAATTTCAAAACGAGAATATCTTGAAACTTGCTTATTGCAGATACGTCCCTTTGTCATTTCAACGATATGAGAACCACCACCAATTTGTTTGAATAGAAACACTAGATTTGCTTCTTGGCTATTCCACTCTTGAACTTTAAAAATTTTAGTGTTCATGTCATCTTGGTTGCCTCTTATCGATATTAAATTTTCTCATGAGATATACTTAATCTTCACAAATATTCAATCGACTAAGTTCCATATACCTTGTTTTTAAGAATTCTATCTGCAGTAACTCCAAGAGTAACTCATGCATTCTATTTGTCGAAAAGCATTTTTTTGCTCTACGTCAACTGGACCTTAATTCATTCCAACCTGAAAGGAAATATTAAGACTTGGATTTCTCTGAGTAAAGTAATTCATTCAATTCACTTCTATTACTTACTGCTGATTTTTAGCCAGAAATCCTGAAGGACATATACCAGATATCTTCTTTCTGAACAACTTTTCCACAGTTCTCCATAATTTGGAATTTCTTTCACATACGTAAACAATATTTCTAGATTCCTCCAATCTTCAAATACAAGGTAATCTCGATTATTTTCAACGGAAGGAATACTCGTTCGTACTTCGTGGATTGAGAATATTTTGTTTACGTTTTGTATTTGTGTTTTGATCAGATCATAGACCTTATTAGGTCTATGGATCAGATTCAGATTCGATGTTGAGGTTAAAACGGGGCGCATGCGTAGATCAGAATGTAGTTTGTAGTATATCCATTAATCATGAATCATTCTCAAAAATACCACACAAGCAAGTTACCGATCACTGCTAATATTTATTATTTACCAGAAATTCATCACAAATCGAAACTATTTAAATTAGAAATGTCAATTTTTACATGACTAACCCGGACTTAGCCATTTAACCCTGCTATTTTGCCGGATTAAATTTTTATAGTTAACCCAGGGTTAGGCTCTAACTCTTGAAGGTGCAAGACCTATTATCAATTTAACCCTAGGTTTAGAGTTAATCCGGATTTAATTAGATAACCCGCATTCGTGCAAGTGGGCCTTAGTGGCCTACATGGCCTAAAATTCCTCTCTACCCATCACAAGATTTAATATCCACAAATGAGCCTCTCACCTTACAAGATCAGAAGCCTTCAGCAAAATTTCAGCGATATCATATTAAAAATAATACATAACCTTTCAAAAGTCCCCTCTCGCAAATATACTCCTCTGAAGGCACATGGATCTCTTGAAGAAGAATCGCCTTCTCTATTTCTCAAAGATATTCACTCTTGTTCATAGAAATCCCTTCAATATTTAGTTGCCTCCTCCTAAGGAGGATCTCTTTCAAAACCAGGTCTGACCACTAATGTAGGGCTATCATCTCCCATAGATTTGTGATGAAATAAAACGATTTTCCCATAATATACGAGCGAAAATATGTCATCATGACATTCATATTTTTATTTTATTTTTGAAGGTTCTCGCAAAAATACGACCATAGACTACATATTATCATACGACGATTCCCATCCGCTACACTTGGCTACCACTACATTCATATTTTTATTTTATTTTTGAAGGTTCTCGCAAAAATACGACCATAGACTACATATTATCATACGACGATTCCCATCCGCTACACTTGGCTACCACTACGCTACCGAACTTACAAAAGGCTGCCCGGTTCTCCAACAATATAGATCCGATCATGTTCAAACTTGGAATTCTGCAGTAGAGTAAGGTTCTGAAGGCTGTTCCAAAATTTCAGCCATGCCGGACGAATAGTTTATGATATATGGAATTTTTTTCAATTATTTTTAATTATTTTTTTTTTAAATTTTCTAGTTATACCATCCTCACGAAATTCTGCAAGAATTTTCGCGTTGGCATTCTACAACTAATAACCATGCTTGAATTCAATCGGTTTTGTATTCTTCGAGTTAATGAGGAACAAAAAACAACCAAATTTCAGAAAATTTCGAAGGCTATAACTCTAAAACCTTTTGGACGATTATGCTCATAAACGAACTCAAATGTCGCATTCTGATGCACAACCAAACCTCAAATTTTCAAGCCGCTATCTCTTTCCGTTCTCAGGTTATCGTGACAACAAAAATATTTTTCAATAATTTTTTAATAATTTTCTAGCTATACGATTCTCACAAAATTTCACGAACGTGCTTAGGTCTATATTCTACAACTATTCACCAAGTTTAAATTCGATCGGATTCATTTTGGTTGAAAACAAAATTATTACTCGGAAACCATTGGGCCGATTATACCCATTAACGAACTTGTCCGTCGTATTTGGATGCGCCACCTACTCTGAAAATTTCAAGTCGCTAGCTCTCTCCGTTCTCAAGTTATCGTGGCAACGGCCGGACGGCCGTACGGCACCACAGAATTTCACATTTGGGCAAAACTATAACGCAATGTTCCCCAGAACATACGCGCAAAAATTTGTATTATTTATTTTACAGATTCCTAGCTACGGGTAATTCATTTCGGAGCATTGGATTCAGTTATCGCATGGGTTTTTCTACTATACGTATAATTGTGCAGGAGGTTTGTGAAGCGATTTGGAAACATCTTGGACCTATCGTGATGCCGCAACCCACAGCGGAAATGTGGAAACGAATAGCAAATGATTTTAACCGCTTTTGGAATTTTCAAAACTGCATAGGAGCTCTAGATGGTAAACACGTGAACATAAAGTGTCCAATTAAAGGCGGCTCAGATTATTGGAACTACAAAGGTCAAAATTCCATAGTTCTTCTTGCTTTGGTAGCTGCCCATTACAAATTTGTAGTGATAGACGTTGGCTCCTACGGAAGAAATAGTGACGGGGGAATTTTCGAAAAATCAACACTGGGTAAACTATTGGATCAAAAGAAATTGAACATACCAGAAGATCGACCTCTAATGCCAGGATCAGAACCATTGCCGTATATTATAGTCGGCGATGAAGCATTTCCCCTTAAACAATATTTACTGAGACCTTACAGCAAAAATGCTTTGCTCAATAATGAATCGAATAAAATTTTCAATTATCGATTGTCTAGGGCCAGAAGAATCGTGGAAAACGCATTTGGGATATTGAGAGCAAGGTGGCGGGTATTTCAAGGGCCTGTTCAGGTACAACCAGAAATGGTGGACAAAATAGTTCTAACAGCATGCTGCCTCCATAACTATTTGGGCACCACTTTTGAGCTGCAGGATGAAAGAGGAACAGAACCTACACCACAACAATCATTAAATATACTCCATTCACTTTTATAAAGTCTCCCGGTTGGCCATGATTTAGGTCTATTACGTTTTTGTAACTAAAACACAGGCAGGTTGGCACTACTGAAATATCGTCAAGGTCAAAACAATTCGCTGAGACGTTGCCACTTTCTACTCTCAACATAATCATAACATAATCTTCGAATAATAAAGAACTTTTCGCTTTGAAATTGAAAATGCCGAAAGTAGTTTTGAAGAAGCAGAAGTGCTATACAGAACCGAAATCTGCAATAGGAAAACTTCATTCGGACATGTTGAACTCTCGAATGAAATTACTGAGTTTCCTATCATTATATTTTATTGAGGTGAGAATGACTCGGGTTTCGTATTACTACTACATTTTGAAACTGGTGTATTTCAAATTGTGCAACAAGGTATTTAAATGTCTTCTTGAGAAAAGTCGGGAATTCCATAGGTACGTCTGTTCGTTTAGAAGTTTTCCTGCCGGGTTATTCAGGTACTTTTATTCTTTTTTCAAATGAACTATCACAAAGTAACGGACTACTCTATCCATTATTTTTCAATACAATTCCAACACTTGATTCTTGATTTCCATACAAGAAAATAGCATAATTCAATCTTCCAACCAGTTTATATACGTGAAATATTTCCAGTAACAACAGAGGAAAAATTTTCTTCTGCAGTCGCCAGGACTGTGGAATTATTGAATTCACATATCTTCTCAAATTCATTATTTTTCCGAAGTAAATTCACATTGTGAGTAAACGTAATTACTACGACTTCTATGTAGAAAGGACAACGTTGCGTAGTTATCTGACAGGAAAACGACTATAACCTAACATTTTCAAAATATACATGGTGAAATGTGTCAAATTTTCATGGCCAACCGGGAGACTTTATAAAAGTGAATGGAGTATACATTGGATGGTCTTAGAAGGAATCACACGCAATATGCATATAATATAAGAGAAAAATTCAAACAATATTTCATCTCAAGCGAGGGTTCAGTGCCGTGGCAATTAAATATGGTGAGAAGAGGATTACAAAATCCACCCAACGAAAATGATTAGTTCATGGATTATTTCTACTATAAAAATAAAATGTATTAATAAATAAAGGAAATGTTTTTTATTAACATTATGTGTATGACTTATGAAACATCAACTAGTACATAAGAAGCAAGTATGTACCTAATGACTTTAGAGAGACTACAACTCTGACTACAAATAAATACTCATGTCATTTCGAGTTAAAGGACAACAGGCTAAATTCGCATCATTTATTTTGGTGATTTGCTAAAAAAGTAATGAATGCATTTTGATAAAACTTTTACCAATCATTAATATCATAAATAAATAAGCAAACAAAAAAGGAATATGAAAATCCAATAGGTAATTGAGAAATACGTGCAAAAATATCATACACAAGTATAGGTACCACCTATTTACGTTATGAAATTGTAATACAATCATATTTATATAGAAGGACTATTAGATCTATATAAATATATACGGGTCGTATTTTTACGTAAATTATACAGAAATACCCCACATATTCATTTATTCAGTATTAAACGTACCTATACTGTGTATATATACTTACATAACCTACCCAATTCGAATTCATACAGTACAAATTTAGTAGCATGTAGGTACTTGCTACAGAAATACCCACACATATTCAATTATTCAGTATAAAACGTGCCTATATTGTAGCCAATTCTTACAGTACAAATATGTTTTAGAAAATTATAGTAACAGGTAGGTACTTGCCAGGTTTGCCAATTTTCTGGGCTATTTCTTCCCATGCTGCATTTCTCAATGTAGCATCGCGATATTCCGCGGTTTTAATATTGTAAATTACCTCGTAATTCTTAATTAAATCGATGAATTGTTCATCTGCCATCTTTTCAAAATCTAACTGACGTGTTTCGAATGTAAGTTTCTATAGAAACACACTAATCTACGCCATTTTGGCATCCACAATCCCCTCCACCTTCCCCCGTCGATCTGGATCGGCGGATACCGCGTTGCGTGGGCCGCGTGGGATAGCGTTGCGTATGATAGCGTCGGTGTAGTGTGTTTCTTGGCATATAAATTCAAGAGTCCAGATATCGCGTTGCGTCGCGTACGTGGCGTACGTGGGCATAGTCTGTTTCTACCTTGTATCTGTTCAGGTTAAGGAAAAACTGGCTCCACCGCGGCGCCAGGTAAACCAGAAGCGCTTGAATGGAGTCAGCCTTGCTATTAGCTTTTACAGCATCTGATAAACATCTTAATATCATCGTCAAAATAGGCGGTCCCGGTGCGTCGTTACACAGACTAAGACGTTTCATAACGTCAATCAGTTCTAAAATTTTTCACTTTATATTACAAAATTTTAAAAAGCAACATTTCACTATTATCCCTTAAGTGAATTTTGATTATTGCGCTGTTGTGCTCTTATTTCAACATTTGCATGTATAAAACTCACAATAATCTGCAATTGCCAATGAGATGAAAATATTCACAATGTTGGAATGACTTTCACCAAAATATATGTTGAACTTATTAGATTACTATATTTTGAAATCCTACATTAATCTACACTAAACAATAATATAAACTAATCTAGTTTAGTAGATATAACAGTATGCGCCAAGAATTATTCTGAAGAAAATTGTTTTATTTGTGGAGTACTTCTATAAGTTGTATCAGTCTATTCCTATGTTTCATTTTATCGTTTGATTGCAATCCCCTAGTGGTCCATCATTTATATATTCTATTCAAATAAATGTTTGAGAACGGGCAATTCGATCATATAGATACAGTGCTTTTCGGGTACAAGAAAGTATGTTAATTTTTTTATGTCTCGACTGAACTATTGTACTTTCAAACTATCAGGAAGTGCAATGTAATTCCATCTTCAAGAATGTACTAAATACACTAGTATAACGGAAAATGTATATTTTGAAATATATAAATCAATAAAATAAATATAAAGATAAAAATAAAAATAAAATTAAAAATTAAATAAAAAACTAAAATATAAATATTATTAGAAATAAAAATAAATAAAATAAAAACAAATAACATTCTTACAGTACATGTAAATGCAGTTTGGGCACTGAATGAAAAATAAAATAAGAAATATTGTAAAAAATAAAACTAAATAAAATAAAAACAAAAAATATTCTTACAGCACATGGAAATACAGTTTGGGCACTGAATAAAAAGTAAAATAAGAAATATTCTCAAAAAATGAAAATAAAAAAAATAAAAACAAAAAACATTCTTACAGCACATGTAAATACAGTTTGGACACTGAATAAATAATAAAATAAGAAATATTCTGAACGAATCAAAAATGATGAATATGATAAATATACATATATACGGAACAGTGGATAAAATTTTATGAAACTTAACAAACAATAAAAAGAAAATTGTGAATAATTTAATTCATATGGTTTTCCTCTTTTTTATTCTATTATAAATGAACGTTTTAACAGGGCTAGTAATCTTGAATTCAAAACGTCATTCATTTCTATCAAGAACGAACATTCTGCAATGCTTGGTAGAGTAAAAGTAAAGATAAAAATAAAATAAGAATAAAAATAAAATTAAAAATAAAAACTAAAATATAAATATTATTAAAAATAAAAATAAATAAAATAAAAACAAATAGCATTCTTACAGCACATGTAAATACAGTTTGGGCGCTGAATGAAAAATAAAATACGAAATATTCTCAAAAAGTAAAAATAAATAAAATAAAAACAAATAACATTCTTACAGCACATGTAAATACAGTTTGGGCACTGAATAAAAAATATAATAAATATTCTCAAAAAATGAAAATAAAAAAAAATAAAAACAAAAAACATTCTTACAGCACATGTAAATACAGTTTGGGCACTGAATAAAAAATAAAATAAGAAATATTCTGAACGAAACAAAAATGATGAATATGATATTATATACGGATATAGGAAGAACATCCCGCAAATATTCCTCTTCTATGTTTCAATTTCTTGCACGTAGTTCCCCATTACCATCAGTAAAATAAATAATCTTCAATTTTTATTGTAAAATAAATATTTTGCTGTTTTGTGTTTTTCAGATTTTGTTTTCCGCCCATCAATATTTAATTACTATGAGTGAATATTATCTCTACTGAGAACTCGTTGCGTGATATAGTCAGTGCTGACAAATATGTTTATTCATATTTTATTCAAAAATTACATTATTCACCTTTACACTTTCATCAAAGGTCTCTTCTAAATTCGATAGACAAAAGCTAGATTCAGAATCTGCATTCGGATCTGTAATACTAGAGCTAGAATCATCAATTGGCGCGCTTCCTGATTTATTTCTTATTCCCTGCATTCCTAGAAAAAAAATATTAATTTTTGTCTATTAAAGGGGAGTAAATATTTTATTCTTTGTAAAAAATTAAGCCTACACACATGGATTTATAATCTCTTAACGTCGGTAAGACATATACTGTATGACCCGAAAAGCTATTTTAACATTTTTCCACTTCTCATATACACTAAACTGGGCCAAAAAAAACGACAATTTTTTTTTTCTCAATGATACTGTGAAAATATCATTCATGATGATAAAAAAAAATTATCGTGAATGTTTGAGCCCTTAATAATAGTATTAAGGGGTGTATCGTTACGACTATTGGGTTTTTAACAGTAATCGCATTTTTACACTCAAAACTCGTCAAATTAATTTGAAAAATTTGAGCGATATGTATTCTTAAAGGAAATTAAATTCCCTACAGAAAAGCTCTCGTTGTAAATTAATGTAAAACAAGCCGTTTGCTTGTTATCGTGCATGAAACATTGATTTATTTTTTCAATTTTGCGTTTTGATTTTGCATTTTTATCACTTATATATTGAGAGTAACTTTTTTCTCTCGACCACTAATTTTTTTTTGTAAAATCATAATTTATTAATGTATTATTTTGCTTTTTAACGATTAGTTATCTACATAAATTCATTTTTAATGTATTTTAGCAACTCCAATAGTACAAAAAATTTGGTTTCTTAATCATAAGAGTTATTTATTTGTGTAGGGATATACTTTCATCAATAAACTTTTACTTTTAAACTTATGTCTTTAGCCCGCTAAGTGTTTTGTCCTTCTTGATCTCAATACCGTCGCAGTCAAATGTACTCCCCCTCCACCGTTACATATGTAAGTGTTCATTCGCGAAGTCGCGGAGTCGACCGTCGGAAAATGACCTTGAATGTTTCACGTTAAAGCGCTGCGAAATAATAAATTTTTTAATCAAGTGGAAAAAATTATGTTTAACGCGAAAAAAACGATTAATTACTTTTGAATTTAACTTCAACGTCGAATAACTTTGGAAGGAGTGAAATTAATTAAAAATGTTAAGAAACTTTCTTTGTAGAGTATTAAATTTCCTTTAAAATAAGTATTTTGTACCACAAAAATAATGATATTTCTGGTAGTTACAAAAATGCGTAATCAAAACGCAAAATTGAAAAAATAAATCAATTTTTCAGGCACGTTAACAAGCAAACGGCTTGTTTTACATTAATTTACAACGAGAGCTTTTTTGTAGGGAATTTAATTTCCTTTAAGAATACGTATCGCTCAAAATTTTCAAATTAATAATTGACGAGTTTTGAGTAAAAAAATGCGATTACTGTTAAAAAACCAATAGTCGTAACGATACACCCCTTAATACTATTATTAAGGGCTCAAACTTTCACGATAATTTTTTTTTATCATCATGAATGATATTTTCACAGTATCATTAAGAAAAAAAAATAGTCGTTTTTTTTGGCCCAGTCTAATATACACTGTTATAAATTTTCCATGTATGGATCAGGCCAGACACAAACTCTGATAGCTTTAAGTGAACTGGCTAAAAAAATGCTTGGCAGTAGCTCACGCCATTTAAAAAAGAAGAAGTAATTAATAAATGGCGGCAAAACAAAACTAAGATAACCTCAAATATGAGTTCCGAAATGGTCGTTACGGCGGGATGTCTACTTTCCCCGCGTCCCAGTTTGGAGCTCCAAAATTTAATATGAGTTGAAAAATATATGTAAAGAACGACTAAGATTAATAAATGTGAAAAGTGTTATTATAATTTGTGAAAAGTTTGGAAAGATTGTCCGGATTTGTTGTGATTGTTGAAAACTGAATGTACACGAGGTTGTCACATTCCTGGTGATCGGCTTTTCCGAGACTCCCGTTGGCCCCAGGGACACCAGGATATACTACTAAGATTTACTGAGATTGGGTACATAGCCACGCAGCTGAGCCCATGTTCAAACCTCCCCAAATAGGGGGTTACTATTTTGGGGCTCTGTTTGTTCGAGAATGAGAGAGAGAGAGAGAGAGATAACCTCAAATATCTACTAACGTAACTAAAATACGTTAATTATTAAAACAATATTTTAAATAATTACCTGACGTTGACGGGCGATCCATATTTTATTATTAAAACCACTCTAAATATTAATAAACTATAATAATCACTGGATTAAACTGTTTACATCAAGCAACAAACTAGTAAGCTTATAGATAGGCCGTTAATGCACATAAAATACCAGCAAAAGCATATAGTCGCGATTGTTGGGCCGGTTTTGCATTTATACTCGTATAATAATATGCAAAAGTAACTTTATGCGCCTCACTGCGGTGTCTTCGAGAAATTGATATAGGCCGTTATTGCACACACTAGATTGGTAATAACCGATGCAGCCTATGCTATTAACTCAATAGTCATTTTTTTCGAGTTGGGCCGCTCTTGCACTAAACGCCTCATATGGGAGCTGTGGTTGTCCCAAACAAGGATGCATTCATTTTCTTTAGATGGCCTCGCGTGAGTCTTGAAATGCGTCAAAAATATATTGAAGTCATCTTCTTGCATCCAACCACTTCCATTCGCACTTCCAACTGACCCTTGCGGCGCATCACGAATGAAATGATCCTGAAACCTCTTTCGAGGGAATATGAACATAGGAGGGATACAATTTCCAATGGCATTAACTGCAGTAGCCACTGTTACCAAAACACCACGCTCTGCAGATGTAACTGAGCTTACTTGCTTGGTGCCTCTTCCTGCTACAACTCTGTAAGGTTTTTGCACCGTTGTTATGCCAGTTTCATCCATATTCCATATGGTTGATGCTGTATAATTGTCTCGTCCTGGAATTTCAGTATAATTTTTAAAAAACAGTTCAACATTATGTCTATTGAAGCTCGTAGCTCTAGCAATACGTGTAGCTTGCGGGGCTCTTATGGACAATCTTGGATTACGGCGCATAAATAACCTCAACCAGTCCTCACCAGCACATTTATTTGAATTCCACGAAGCGGGAATTTCTTTGTTATATTTGATGGCCAATTGAAACGCCAATGTTCTCACTTCTTTGGTTGACAGCCCGTAATTAATTTGGGAACAATGAAGTAAATACTCAGCCAGTATTTTTTCTTCCTCATCATTAAAAACTCGCCTCTTTGATACGTAGCCTACTTTTGGAAGACTAGTAGAACCTTCTTCTTGCATTTTTTTCTTCTTTTGTATATATCTATATAAAGTTACATGACATAGCTGATATGACTTCGCAGCGTCTCGAAACGGTACTTTTCTGAGAAGTACTTCTTCCGCAGCCAAATCCATTATTTCTTCAGTGACTAAGCCTCTATCAGTCGTTCGTTTGTGTATATTAGGCATTCTGGAATGTGAAAATAAATCTATAATACTTTGAAATACATATAAATACAATAAGATGAACTTTAAGATACCACAATCATAATAGGGATGAAAGTAACAAGTTGTTACTTTCATCCCTATCTCAAAAAATTCCCGAAATGGACAAACACATGCTCATAACCTTAAAAAATTGTTAGACAGATACCATTTCAAACACCAAGATAGTAAGATGGACAGTTATACTATAATATTAACAATAATAATAATAATAAAATGTCAGCTTACGGTAGCCACAATAAAAAAAATCAAACTTGAAAACTACGATCTAAACTTACTTTGTTGTTATTTTTTCGGCATTGACTCGCTACGTTCACAACCTGACAGCTCAGCGCCGTAAGCGCAACTGTCAATGCAGTCAACATAATTCGTTCGGGAACTCATTTGTTACGTTCATCCCGCCTTACTCTCATACCTGGTTTGAACTAGAGCGCCAGAAGGCTCCTGTCCACAGGGCTTGTTTTATGCTAATTTTCAACTACATAATACTTATGCAGATAAATAGTTAGTATTTTGTATGATAATTATTATTCTAAACAAAAAATAGACATTGTTGCTTACTATTATATTTATTATATATAGTCATTATATACAAGTTGAAAACGCAAGAATTTACAACAACTGAAATAAAGGATCAGTCCTCATCTGAATCTTCCCATTTCCTTTTTCGCTTGGGGAAAGCGTCCTCCATTATTTTGAGGAAGCGTTCAGTTTGCTCCTCTGTTTTTGTAAGATGCTTCTTAAAGAAGTCAAATTGCCTTTCCTTCATATCGTTACCTCTTCGTATTTCTTGCAGGATCAAGTCAGTTTTCGACTCGGGCCTCACATTTTTTCTACTTTTGAGGAATTTATTCGTTATAGATTCCCCATCTTCTTGACTCCTTCGAGGAGTCTCTTGCATCGGAATATCATCCTCTACAGGAACGTTTTCCACATCCATTTGGAGTGTATCCTCAACATGTTGTGGGACAATCTTATGTTTTGTTCCTATAAAATGAGCACATTCAAAGTTGAAACTCATAATGAAAACTGATACGACGAAAGTGCATATCAACTGAATGATTTTCATGGAAATAAATAGCGAATGAAATGAATAGTTTCAGCATTGTTACAATTCATAGTTGATTTTCATGGTAATACAACATTTAAAATATATTAAAATTAGATCTTGGTAAGCAGGAACCCTCAAAGTACTTAAATTGTACTGCTATATCTTATATGTTCATTATGCCAGAACTGGACAGTCAAACTTTGTTATAATCAGACAAGCCGATTTCCTTGTCAGTTAAAAGCGATCATAAAATTTAAAAGATAGTTCTTATCCACAGCCATGATTTCGATTAGATGGTTTCAGTTCTTAAGCGAACAATTTGGAAAAAATGAATACAATATACATTTTTTTTAGTTATGTAGTTGCGAAGTATCTGATTACACTTACCTAGGAGCGAATGTAGTTCATCGAAAAAAAGGGGAGGATCTGTAGCTCCTTGCCCTGTAGTTTTCTGATGTTTAATGTAATTCATATACGTTTTTGTCAGGTTGGCAAATTTCTGCCTGCATTTTTCAGCAACATTGTCGCCTAACCTGAACCCCATATTTTTCATTTCTTCAGAAACCTTCTGCCATAGCCTCGATTTTGGCGTTTTCTTATCCCTGAACTGAGTTTCTTTTTCTTGTCTTAGCGACAGCATAAATGCTGTTGCTTCCAAATCTCTTTGTGTCGGCTTTTTTTTAATCCAAACTTCTTCATTTTGTTCATTGTAACTAGTGAAAGGTGGATCTTCCTCCTGGCTTCTGCTACCACCTGGGTCCAATTGTGGGTAATTTGTTTGGAGGAATCTGTACGCAGCATCAGCATCTGAAAATAAAACAATCATGTATTATAATGAAAAATAAAATCATTTTCTTTTAAAGCACTTACCATTTATAATTAAATTGGGCGTTTCTAAATCGTCCACCTCCACGATATAGGGTAGACTGGGTATGGTTGTGACAATTTTGGTTTGATCACCAATAATTTTGTTTATATACTAGTTATGATGAAGAAAAGTAACCTAAATCGTACTATGTATTTTTGCCTGTGTAAAAACTCCAAAATATTGCCCCTAAATGCGCTGTACTATGTGGAGCATCTATTTAAAAAAAAAAGAGAAAGTATCACAACCGGCCACAACCCAAGGACGGTTGTGACAGTGGTTGGGGTCGGTAGTGACAAACATCAACATACACAGAAATTGTTTTTAATCACTTTTATTGTTAGAAATAAAAAGCTTCCACATTCGTTCTATTAAAACTTGTAGCTCTTGAAAGGCTTGTAGCCTGAGCTACGCGTACAGAGAGTGATGGGTTCCTATTCATGAATGAACGAAACCATTCCTCACCAGCCATCTTATTCTCATCCCAAGTAGCAGGTCGCTTTATATCATATTTAGTTGTTAGTTCAAATGCCAGCTTCCGTATCTCTTTTGTTGAAAGACTAAAGAATATTTCAGCGCAACGAGTAATATATTGTGACAGCTGCTGTTCTTGCTCATTGGAGAATACTTCACTATGAGCAACATATCCCATGCTGATGCTGTTTTCATCGTGATTCGCACTGGCTTCATTACGTTTACGAATATATCGCAACAACGACGTACGGTCTTCCGCAAGCGTCTGAAAGCAAACATATGAAAAAAACATATGTCACAACCGTAACCGGTGTGAACTTCGCGGCGTTTTTCTAGCAGCACTTTCACCGAGCGCGACCGATGTGCAGCTCCATTGGCGTACCGCTGCCCTCGCACAATCGTTCTTCGGAGAGCGGAAACTTGTAATCCGCCCCGAGATGAATCATACTATTCATTCTATTACGTCGTAATTTGGAATTATAAATTATCATTCGGCTACAACGAAATACGATTCTGAAGAATATATATTTCAAACACACATAGCAATAATAAGGGAATTAAATTCAAGCAGTTCAATCATATATTATTGTTTAAGAAAAGATCGCGGCAAATCATCCTGATGTTTCGGAATTCGTTCGCAATGGACGGTAGAAAAATCTGAATAGCTCTTAGATTTTATAACCATACAGAACAAGTTTTTGAAGCCATTAAATTTTATATTCTATACCAGATGTGTCACATCGTATTTTATACCCTTAAGATATATTTCAACGGACCTTTGAATAGGGGAGATATGAACGAATCTGCCGCTGAAAATGTCATCTTCGATTCAACGTTTTCATTTCCACAACAATTAAGGAAATGCATTTTTGTTTTCAGAACCTACAAAAGCATATAGTTATCATATTTAGTCACCCATAAGAAAATTTTCAACCGACCTTTGAGTACGAGAGATATGAATAAATGTGCCGCTAAAATTTTCATATTCGATTTCGCGTTCACATTTCCACAAAATTCAAGGAACTGCATTTTTATTTTCAGTACTTACAAACGCATATAGTTATCATAATTTTTTCACCCATAAGAAGAATTTCAACGCAACTTTGAGTAAGGGAGAAGTGAATAAATTAGCAGATAAAAATTTTATTTTCAATTTCGCGTTCTCATTTCCACAAAAATTAAGGAAATGCATTTTTGTTTTCAGAACCAACAAGACCATATAGTTATCATATTTTGTCACCCATAAGAAAATTTTCAACTGACCTTTGAGTACGGGAGATATCAATAAATGTGCCGCTAGAATTTTCATATTCGATTTCGCGTTCTCATTTCCTCAAAATTCAAGGAAATGCATTTTTGTTTTCAGAGCCTACAAAAGCATATAGTTATCATCATTTTTTCACCCATGAGAAAAATTTCAAAGGAACTTGAGTACGGGAGAAGTGAATACATTAGCAGCTAAAAATTTCATTTTCAAATTCGCGTTCATTTCCACAAAAATTAAGAAAATGCATTTTCGCTTTCAGAACCTACAAAAGCATATAGTTATCATATTTTGTCACCCATAAGAAATTTTCAAACGGACCTTTCAGTACGGGAGAAAGGAATGAATCTGCCGCTTAAATTTTCATTTTCGATTACTCGCTCTCATTTCCACAAAAATTAAGGAAGTGCATAATTGTTTTCAGAACCTACAAAAGCATATAGTTATCATAATTTTTCCACCAATAAGAAAAATTTCAACGGAACTTTGAGTACGAGAGAAGTGAATGAATTAGCAGCTAAAAATTCATTTTCAATTTCGCGTTCTCATTTCCACAAAAATTAGGGAAATGCAATTTCGCTTTCAGAACCTACAAGAGCATATAGTTATCATATTTTGTCACACATAAGAAAATTTTCAACCGACCTTTGAGTACGGGAGATATGAATAAATGTGCCGGTAAAATAAATCTGCAGCTAAAAATTTCATTTTCAATTTCGCGTTCTCATTTCCACAAAAATTAAGGAAATGCATATTAGTTTTCAGAACCTACAAAAGCATATAGTGATCATAATTTTTTCACCCATAAGACAAATTTCAACGGAACATTGAGTACGGGAGAAGTGAATGAATAGCAGCTAAAAATTTCATTTCCAATTTCGCGTTCTAATATCCACAAAAAGTAAGGAAACGCATTTTTGTGTTCAGAAACTACTGAAGCATATAGTAATCATTTTAGGTTACCCATAAAAAAAATTTTAACGGAATACTAATGAGGACTAATCCCTATCAGGATTTTTCTAGAAATTGCATGAATTTCCTTCCAACTTTAATTTACATTCTTTTTCTGGCTTACCCTTCATAAAATAATTCCCTAATGTATTAAAAAAAGCATCGATGACGTCACCAAACCTATACTAATGACGTAACGTCACGTAACGTGATAAAACATAAGTTTCATCAAAGGTTGGAGAAGAAAATAATGAGCAGTTTAAAGATTTGCCTAGAAATGTATTCGATATTCAACCTCATCGTTAATTCCTTTTTTGGGGTCTCTCTGTAGAAATCAACCTGTAAATGTAATTATCATGTAGTAGAACTGAAGAGCTTTTAAAGAAGGTATCACGTGACCATTTTGTTTTGTATAAAAAAAAGGTGACCTACATCGATGTCGTGATCACTTACAATCATGCATCAATAGTTGGTTACCACTATCAGGACTTTTCTCGAAATTCGATGGATTTCCAAGTTCCATTTACATTTTTTCTCCGGCTCAGCCTACATAAAATAATTTTTTTTTGCATGTTGGTATGGTGAATACAGAAGTGAAATACCTTCTACATGAGGTATCATACGACATTATGGTTGCATTTGAAAAAACATCGATGACGACATCAAACCTACAAGGATGAAGTCATCACTAAAATATTGTCATTCAAAGTTGGGGAAAAAAAGGCCCAACCTGTAGAAAACAATTTCTCAATGTACTTCATCATGAATGCAGAATCGAAAAATCTGAAGACGTAATCACGATGAAAGTTGAATTAGAAGATTGGTTTATTTAAAATAACACTTGATTTTTCACGAAATTCGATGGAATGCAAGGAAATAAAAATATTCCAACCTTTACGTGTTCACCTGCATATCGAAGTTCATCATATTTTTCTTATGGGTGACAAAATATGAGAACTATATGCTTTTGTAGATTCAGAAAACGAAAATGCATTCCCTTAATTTTTGTGGAAATGAGAACGCGAAATCGAAAATGAAAATATTAGCGGCACATTTATTCACATCTCCCGTACTGAAAGGTCGGTAGACAATTTTCTTATGGGTGAAAAAAAATATGATAACTATATGCTTATGTAGGTTCTGAAAACAAAAATGCATTTCTTTAATTTTTGTGGAAATGAGAACGCGAATTTGAAAATGAAATTTTTAACTGCTAATTTATTCACTTCTCCCGTACTCAAAGTTCCCTTGAAATTTTTCTTATGGCTGAAAAAATTATATTAACTATATGCTTTTGTAGGTTCTGAAAACAGAAGTGCAATTCCTTAATTTTTGTGAAAATGAGAACGCGAAATCGAACATGAAAATTTTACCGGCACATTTATTCATATCTCCCGTACTCAAAGGTCGGTAGAAAATTTTCTTATGGGTGACAAAATATGATAACTATATGCTTTTGTAGGTTCTGAAAACAAAAATGCATTTCCTCAATTTTTGTGGAAATGAGAACGCGAAATCGAAAATGAAAATTTTACCGGCACATTTATTCATATCTCCCGTACTCAAAGGTCGGTTGAAAATTTTCTTATGGGTGACAAAAAATGATAACTATATGCTTCTGTAGGTTCTGAAAACAAAAATGCATTTCCTTAATTTTTGTGGAAATGAGAACGCGAAATCGAAAATGAAAATTTTAGCGGCACATTTATTGACATCTCCCGTACTCAAAGGTCGGTAGAAAATTTTCTTATGGGTGACAAAATATGATAACTATATGCTTTTGTAGGTTCTGAAAACAAAAATGCATTTCCTCAATTTTTGTGGAAATGAGAACGCGAAATCGAATATGAAAATTTTACCGGCACATTTATTCATATCTCCCGTACTCAAAGTTCGGTTGAAAATTTTCTTATGGGTGACAAAATATGATAACTATATGCTTTTGTAGGTTCTGAAAACAGAAGTGCAATTCCTTAACTTTTGTGAAAATGAGAACGCGAAATCGAACATGAAAATTTTACCGGCACATTTATTCATATCTCCCGTACTCAAAGGTCAGTAGAAAATTTTCTTATGGGTGACAAAATATGATAACTATATGCTTTTGTAGGTTCTGAAAACAAAAATGCATTTCCTCAATTTTTGTGGAAATGAGAACGCGAAATCGAATATGAAAATTTTACCGGCACATTTATTCATATCTCCCGTACTCAAAGGTCGGTTGAAAATTTTCTTATGGGTGACAAAAAATGATAACTATATGCTTTTGTAGGTTCTGAAAACAAAAATGCATTTCCTTAATTTTTGTGGAAATGAGAACGCGAAATCGAAAATGAAAATTTTAGCGGCACATTTATTGACATCTCCCGTACTCAAAGGTCGGTAGAAAATTTTCTTATGGGTGACAAAATATGATAACTATATGCTTTTGTAGGTTCTGAAAACAAAAATGCATTTCCTCAATTTTGGTGGAAATGAGAACGCGAAATCGAAAATGAAAATTTTACCGGCACATTTATTCATATCTCCCGTACTCAAAGGTCGGTTGAAAATTTTCTTATGGGTGACAAAAAATGATAACTATATGCTTCTGTAGGTTCTGAAAACAAAAATGCATTTCCTTAATTTTTGTGGAAATGAGAACGCGAAATCGAAAATGAAAATTTTAGCGGCACATTTATTGACATCTCCCTTACTCAAAGGTCGGTAGAAAATTTTCTTATGGGTGACAAAATATGATAACTATATGCTTTTGTAGGTTCTGAAAACAAAAATGCATTTCCTCAATTTTTGTGGAAATGAGAACGCGAAATCGAATATGAAAATTTTACCGGCACATTTATTCATATCTCCCGTACTCAAAGGTCGGTTGAAAATTTTCTTATGGGTGACAAAATATGATAACTATATGCATTTGTAGGTTCTGAAAACAAAAATGCATTTCCTCAATTTTGGTGGAAAAATTATGATAACTATATGCTTTTGTAGGTTCTGAGAACAATTATGCATTTTCTTAATTTTTGTGGAAATGAGCACGCGAAATTGAAAATGAAAATTTTAGCGGCAGATTCATTCATATCCCCCATACTGAAAGGTCCGTTTGAAAATTTCTTATGGGTGACAAAATATGATAACTATATGCTTTTGTAGGTTCTGAAAGTGAAAATGCATTTTCTTAATTTTTGTGGAAATGAGAACGCGAAATTGAAATTGAAATTTTTAGCCCCTAATTTATTCACTTCTCCCGTACTCAAAGTTCCTTTGAAATTTTTCTTATGGGTGAAAAAATGATGATAACTATATGCTTTTGTAGGCTCTGAAAACAAAAATTCATTTCCTTGAATTTTGTGGAAATGAGAACGCAAAATCGAATATGAAAATTCTAGCGGCACATTTATTGATATCTCCCGTACTCAAAGGTCGGTTGAAAATTTTCTTATGGGTGACAAAATATGATAACTATATGCTCAGGTAGGTTCTGAAAACAAAAATGCATTTCCTTAATTTTTGTGGAAATGAGAACGCGAAATTGAAAATGAAATTTTTAGCTGCTAATTTATTCACTTTTCCCGTACTCAAAGTTGCGTTGAAATTCTTCTTATGGGTGAAAAAATTATGATAACTATATGCGTTTGTAGGTTCTGAAAATAAAAATGCAGTTCCTTGAATTTTGTGGACATGAGAACGCGAAATCGAATATGAAAATTTTAGCGGCACATTTATTCATATCTCTCGTACTCAAAGGTCGGTTGAAAATTTTCTTATGGATGACTAAATATGATAACTATATGCTTTTGTAGGTTCTGAAAACAAAAATGCATTTCCTTAATTGTTGTGGAAATGAAAACGTTGAATCGAAGATGACATTTTCAGCGGCAGATTCGTTTATATCTCCCCTATTCAAAGGTCCGTTGAAATGTTTCTTAAGGGTATAAAATACGATGTGACACATCTGGTATAGAATATAAAATTTAATGGCTTCAAACACTTGTTCTGTATGGTTATAAAATCTAAGAGCTATTCAGATTTTTCTACCGTCCATTGCGAACGAATTCCGAAACATCAGGATGATTTGCCGCGATCTTTTCCACAAACAATAATATATGATTGAACTGCTTGAATTTAATTCCCTTATTATTGCTATGTGTGTTTGAAATATATATTCATCAGAATCGTATTTCGTTGTAGCCGAATGATAATTTATAATTCCAAATTACGACGTAATAGAATGAATAGTATGATTCATCTCGGGGCGGATTACAAGTTTCCGCTCTCCGAAGAACGATTGTGCGAGGGCAGCGGTACGCCAATGGAGCTGCACATCGGTCGCGCTCGGAGAAAGTGCTGCTAGAAAAACGCCGCGAAGTTCACACCGGTACAACCGTACCCAGCATAGACTTTTGAATTCAAACGATCGCCGTGACTTTGCTAAATAATTTTCGTAAAAAGTAATCACACGTAATTAACTACTAATATCGAACTTCTAACAAAAAAATATAGGACATCGACTATCTGCATACAAATAACAGTAACTATAAAAAGAAATTGATCAAAAAACTTACTTTTGACGGTTGAAAAGCAATGTGGCAACCTGTTTGCGTTCACGTCGCGCGCCGGCTGAAGCAATACTGGACAATGCGTTGAGACTTGCATGGCGCTTCTCTCTCCCCTTGCACCCTACCCCGCATTCCGTATAGTTTCACTGTTATGACGACTGTCACTACCGTACCCTGGCACAACCGTACCCAGTCTACCCTAGTCGTTTCCTTCGAAATTCAAAGGAATTTGGTACGCCATTATAACAGTTCAAAATAAAATAGGTAAACAACTAACGAACTTTCTGACGGTTGAATGTCGAATGGAATAACCGCCGATCATAACCTAGCTCGAAAGCTATAGGTATTTACCGGTTATGGAAATCTGAATCTTGACGTAGCGAAGGGCTAGTTGGTGACGTCATCAAATAATAACCACTAATAACCAAAGACGCGCTTATGCAGTTGGTAAATACCAAATAAGAACGGTTAAAACCGGTGATCCGCCTTAAATCGGCTATAGACCACATTAGTTAGGTTAGGCGGGAAATTTGAATTACGATCCATCCGTGGATGCGAGCACTGAATTCCCCATGCATTTCTTATGGACCTAAAATTTAGGCGAATTTCTCGCCTGTTTTTAGATACTTTGGTTAACTTCTTAAGGTTTATTTCGGCTGGAATAGATTCAATGAACCTTTCTCAACAATCTAGAATCAAGTTTTCATGACTAAATCGTATATTTCCACAATAATTAATGAATATAAAAGTGTTCATCAAATTCGATTGACGAATGTCTTAGCTCACTCGAAATCTGTCAAAGATAATAACATAACCCTAAATCGGCCATGTAATGACGAACAACAGAAGTCATCTACGACATACGGAAATCTCTCGAACTACACTGGTTTCAATTTTGATTTAAGGATAAATAGAAGTAGATTTTGATGTGGAAAGAACACGAAAACGTGCACTAATGATGAAGGTACCCAATATTTGATGTCTCTGTACAAACATTTTCTTTTAAATAGGGTGGTTTCATCTCAAAGTTGAACCTCCATAAGCCTCCGATGTTAAAAATTTGATTATGGATCTCCCGCCAAGAGAGTGATTCTAACCTTACTAATGTGGTCTATTACATTCATGAGTATTATAAGCAGATATGAAGCTACATTTGAAATTCAGAGCTTGCCCTATTTCTTACTGTTTATTTGTTATTCGCTGTTGTATCTGTGTATCATCTATCCAACGTTTTATAGCGGTTTTCTACCTGTCTTGGGGACGAATTATATCCTTGTTGAATCATCTCTTCACTTATTAATATCAACAACAATTTAAGGATAAATAGAAGTAGATTTTGATGTGGAAAGAACATGAAAACGTGCACAAATGATGAAGGTACCCAATATTTGATGTCTCTGTACTAACATTCTTTTTTAAATAGGGTGGTTTCATCTCAAAGTTGAACCTCCGACACCCATGTTAAAAAATTTGATTATGGATCTCCCGCCAAGAGAGTGATTCTAACCTAACTAAAGTGGTCTATTACATTCATGAGTATTATAAGCAGATTTGAAGCTACATTTGAAATTCAGAGCTTGCCCTATTTCTTCCTGTTTATTTGTTATTCGCTGTTGTATCTGTGTATCCTCTATCCAACGTTTTATAGCGGTTTTCTACCTGTCTTGGGGAGAAATTATATCCTTGTTGAATCATCTCTTCACTTATTAATATCAACAACGATTTAAGGATAAATAGAAGTAGATTTTGATGTGGAAAGAACATGAAAATGTACACTCCCATGTTAAAAAGTTTGATTATAGATCCCCCGCCAAGAGAGTGATTCTAACTTAACTAAAGTGGTCTATTACATTCATGAGTATTATAAGCAGATTTGAAGCTACCTTTGAAATTCAGAGCTTGCCCTATTTCTGCCTGTTTTTTTTTGTTATTCGCTGTGGTTTGTTTATATCCTCTATCTAAAGTTTTGTATCTGTTTTCTACCTGTCTTGGGAAGAAATTATATCCTTGTTGAATCATCTCTTCACTTATTAATATCAACAACGATTTTTTGTTTTTTATACAAGGGGATTTCTCGACTTTTTTCAAGTTTTCTACACACGAGTTTAACAGAAGTTTGGTGGAAAATGTTTCCAAGTATCTTGTTCTATAAGAAAAATCACTCAGGATAATAAAAATTGGTGATTTTCAGATCCATAAATACCATTCTCAGTAGATCCATGGCCCACTGTATCTCTGGATTGTTCAAATGAATGCTCTATAAGGAGTATCGATTCTGTATCTATCTCATAGTAGTTGTTAAATAAGGTTGTATCCTCTAAGCGGGTGATAACCAAGTCATCAATCTCATGGCTATAAATCCCATACAGAAGTAACCCCCCTTCCCTGACAACTTTTTGATAAAAAATATTAGTAAATTCATGAAACTGGTGAAAAAAATCATCATAACCATATCATTGTATTGTAATTTGTGCTCATTGTATTTTTCCCACCCTTCTAAGGCTTCGGCTGTATGGGTGGCCTAAACCTAAATAAATAAATAAATAAATAACAATTTCCTAATGGCATTACCGTTTCTCAGCAGATTAATTATTTCATCACCCTCCTGTAGGGTGATGACCTCATTGCTAATATAGAAATATGGATCATGCGGAGAAATATATATAAGTGGGAAGGTTTAACGGGTAATTCCTTTTGTGGAATTATGTCCACAAAAAAAATCCAAACAGTTTAGGTCTGGAGACCTAGGTGGCCACTCTCGTGGACCTCCACGACCCGTCCACCGATTGTTATAAGTTTTATTCAAATAACCTCTTGCTAGAACACTAAAATGAGCGGGAGCACTGTCGTGCATAAACCACATTGCGTTTCTTGTCATAATGGGAACATCTACCAACAAAATTGGTAAACTTTCTTCCAAAAAGCGGCGATGGGAATCTATTTAACCTACTGGGTAGGAAGAAAGGCCCAATCAAGTAGTCGCCAATTATTGGAATAATTGGTGACTACTTGATTCATACATTAACTGAAAATTGGTCCTGGAAATGGGTTTCACTAATCTTGTGTGGATTTTCCTCTGTCTAAAAATGATTATTATGAAAATTTCTTATAGAATTTTTCGAAAAAGAAGCTTCATCAGAAAATAAAATTTTACTTCCCAATGAGGGATCTGCCGCTAATTTTCTGGAAAACCATTGGCAAAAATCAGTACCCAAGGGAAAATCCCTCGGGAGCAGGGCTGAGTGAGTAATCTCTGTCATAGAGTCTCTTTATAATTTTTGATATGGATATGTAGAGAGGAGTGGGGATTATTGCTGGCGACACCATGAAGTTCTGAGAATCAGGCTTAATAGACAAAATTTGCGAGTACATACATATTTATTTACTTGAAAAATTGATTTTGTTATTTTATAGATTTTGAAGGAACGTCTTATTAATAAATGGTAAAATTTATAAATTAATTTTTATTTTATTTATAATTTTAAGTTTTCCATTAAAATATTGTGAAACGCTTCTTCTTCTTCTTCTTTTTGTTTTTTTTTATTTTTTTTTTCTTCTTCTTTTTTTCTTCTTCTTTTTTTTTTCTTTTTGTTTTTTGTTTTCTCTCCTCCACCAACCTCCCCTATGGGATTCCAAAATGGTCGTTACGGCGGGATGTCTACTTTCCCCGCGTCCCAGTTTGGAGCTCTAAAATTTAATATAAATTGAAAAATATATATAAAGAACGACTAGGATTAATAAATGTGAAAAGTGTAATTATAATTTCTGAAAAGTTTGGAAAGATTGTCCGGATTTGTTGTGATTGTTGAAAGTGAATGTACATGAGGTTGTTACATTCCTGGTGATCGGTTTTTCCGAGACTCCCGTTGGCTCCAGGGACACCAGGATACACTACTAAGATTTACTGAGATTGGGTACATAGCCAGGCAGCTGAGCCCATGTTCAAACCTCCCCAAATAGGGGGTTACTATTTTGGGGCTCTGTTTGTTCGAGAAGGAGAGAGAACCTCCCCTATTTCCTCTTCCTCTCTGTCCACCTCTTCCTCTTCGTCCTCCTCTACCACTATTCTGTTGTAAGTTTGTCTATGAAAAGGAATTATAATAATAATATGTTTATACATTTTTCATTTAATTCAAGGAAATGTATTATATAGGAAAATATGTCGAATGAATACGATTGAAAACAAGAGCGGCAAAAAAATTTTTTGGTTACTTCTAAATCAATGAAACAGGGAGTGATACTAAAATAGTAGTTTGTTGGCATCACTGTTATAAATACGAACATAGAGTTTTTAAGATCTAAAGATAGAGGTTATAAATAAAATATAGAGGTTAAGTGCAGAAACTCAGTTCCAAAATGGTTGTCGCAGCGGGAAGGGTACAGTAAGTTCCCCGCGTCCTGGTTTGGAACTCAAAACCTAGTATAAGTTTTAAAATATTTAATAAAATAAAATAAAATTTTACTTCCAAATAAGGGATCTGCCGCTAATTTTCTGGAAAACCATTGGCAAAAATCAGTACCCAAGGGAAAATCCCTCGGGAGCAGGGCCTGGACTCGTTGGATATGGGAAGGATATAATAAAAAATCGCGAAGAAGCCTCCAAACTAGCACGAGGTTAATATTTGAATTATTGCCTATTTTTCTTGTGCTTATTTCGGGATTTTCTTCAACCATATTTAAGACAGCTTCCTCAGTTTGTGGAGTTCTTGCAGTTTTTATTGTGCCTTCTAAATGATTATTTGGTTCAATGCTGCCCTTTTCCGATAGTCTCAAATGAATTTCAAATAGGGGGTTACTATTTTGGGGCTCTGTTTGTTCGAGAAGGAGAGAGAACCTCCCCTATTTCCTCTTCCTCTCTGTCCACCTCTTCCTCTTCGTCCACCTCTACCTCTTCTCCCCCCCTCTTCCACCCCACCCTCCTCTATTCTGTTGTAAGTTTGTCTATGAAAAGAAATTATAATAATAATGTGTTTATACATTTTTCATTTAATTCAAGGAAATGTATTATCTAGGAAAATATGTCGAATGAATACGATTGAAAACAAGAGCGGAAAAAACATTTTTGGTTACTTCTAAATCAATGAAACAGGGAGTGATACTAAAATAGTAGTTTGTTGGCATCACTGTTATAAATACGAACATAGAGTTTTTAAGATCTAAAGATAGAGGTTATAAATAAAATATTAGAGGTTAAGTGCAGAAACTCAGTTCCAAAATGGTTGTCACAGCGGGAAGGGTAAATTGGTAAAAATCAGTACCCAAGGGAAAATCCCTCGGGAGCAGGGCCTGGACTCGTTGGATATGGGAAAGATATAATAAAAAATCATGAAGAAGCCTCCAAACTAGCACGAGGTTAATATTTGAATTATTGCCTATTTTTCTTGTGCTTATTTCGGGATTTTCTTCAACCATATTTAAGACATTTTATTTTTTTTCTCAGAAAGTATTCGACGCATGTAAAAAACTCAGGATACTATTCTCACGGTTAATTAGGTGGTGATTACGAAAATAATTTTAAATATATAAGAAACATTGGCGTAATGCATATAAGTAGGTTAAAATTCTGATGCATTTTAGTTAAGATTCAAAGCAAACAGTAATACGTTAACGAATTTTGTAAGATTTTTTATCTGTACACAGTTTTTTCAGGAACAAAGTTGTAATTCAGAACAGTTATTATAGACAGTTACGAACTTAAACTGAAATGAAAAAATGCAGGAAAAGGATGAATAAAAAAATCTAAATCGTATTGAAATTTATTGACCTCTAAACAAAATTATTTTGGTGAACATGTTTATCCTTGTGGTGAGGTAATATTCGTAAATATAATTCATTAGCACAACTTTATGATCCTCCAAAGGTGATGAACTATGAGGCGTCATAATATAGAAAATATTTCACCCAATGAAATATTTCAAAATGTTCAATGACACCTCCAGTTTGCGGATCCTTTGCAAACCAATACCACAATTCACATACCCATAGTACTCACCACCATCGTATTCTAATTGTTCAAATGTTTTCGTTTCCTTTCTTTTCTCGGATTATTTCAAGAGCCTTCCAACAATTCTTGTATTGTTCCCAAAAGGTTGAATCATAATATCTTATTGCTCAATTGATAATGAATTTTTAATATTCAACTCCTTCGTCAATGATTTCAGTGAAGACATTTTTTTTTTTTTGACGCCAGTTTATCTTCTGCAAGGCACGTACAGGTTGCGTGAAAAGTGCGCGGAATGAAAATGAAAATAACAATTTATAATTCTACAAATGACTTTATTCTTCAGTATAATCTCCTAAAAGCTCAATACACTTTGTCCAACGCTCCTCCAATAATTTTATTCCATCCCTGTAATGAGATTCCAGAAGCTCTGCAAAATACCCGTCTACATGGGCTATGGCCTCTTCATTAGACGAAACATGCTTTCCGCGGAGGAATTGTTTGAGATTTCTGAAAAGATAGTAGTCGCTGGGAGCCAAATCTGGTGAATACGGTGGATGCTCAAGCAATTCGTACTTTAATTCCTTGAATTTAGCCATGGTGAAAACACTTTTGTGAACAGGTGCGTTGTCTTGATGAAAAATGATTTTTTTGTGTTGCAAACCGGGTCTTTTCTCACGAATTTTTTCATCCAATTGATCCAAAAGGTTACAATAATATTCAGAGTTGATTGTTTTACCTTTCTGAAGATAATCGATAAACAAAATCCCAAAAAACTGATGCCATAACCTTCTTTGCTGATCGTTGGCTCTTTGTCTGCTTTGGAGCCGAACATCCAGCTTCAGTCCACTGTAAAAATTCTTGTTTCAATTTAGGATCATGGTGGTAGATCCAAGTCTCATCCATAGTTATAAAACGACGCACAAAATCTAATTTATTCTGCTTAAAACGATCCAAATGCTGCTGATAAAGTTGTTTACGATTGAGTTTTTGTTGAATTGTTAACGTGTGCGGCACCAGTTTTCCAAACAGCTTTCTCATATGTAATTCTTCATGTAAAATATGTCGTACTCGTTCATCTGAGATGCCTACGGTATCAGCAATTGCACGCGTAGTCAAGCTTGGATCTTCACTAACCATATTATGTACTTGCTCAATGTTTTCGCGGGGAGTTTCTTCCTACTCTATTGAGATTCAGTCTGCATGATGAGGAGGGGTCTGTTCTGTAAAAGCAAGTCTCGGGAAAGAAGAGGGTTCAGCAATAGTTAAAGGTGACGACCTTGTCTGGGGCTTGATGTAGCCTGCTTTTCCACCAGTCGCTCGGGCGCCTTAGCAATTTGTTTAGCAAGGTTGCAACACCTTGATGAATAGTGCCTGGGTAACCTTTACACAGTTGAAGAAGGATTTGATTTAATATAAGATCTTAGCGATTAATGATGTAACGCCCCCCCTTATTATAAGTCAGCCCGACTAGCCAAGGGTGCAACGATTACAATTAGGCTTCCTGGAATGTTGGGTAAATACTAACAAAACTGGTTTTCTAAGGTTTTAATTAACAAATTCCTCTGATCACAAAGGAAGGCACTTAGCTCAAAATGTTTATCACAAAATTTGAGATGTTCCTCTCGGATTCCTCCAGACAACGATGGTAGGCTCCTAGAAATGGAACTAGGATCTCGATTTAACAGCAACTTGAACAGGGGTTCTTAACTCAGTCCAAGCCAGTTAATTTTCTACTTAGGTAGGCATGTCTAAAGGGAAATCTTAGGTATATAGGGAAAAATCACAGTAAAAGATCTTTAAAGATAGGAGTGGTCCCATGTATTTTATGATAGGCCCTTAGACAGGGGGTATACCACAAAGTCTTTCCGATAAGGGTACCCCCACTTGATTTTTCTTAAGATTACTTATAGAAGTCGTGGTCGATTAGGCGCCGTTGAAGATTTGCAACCTGACTCCCTGATGATCTTGATTTAGACCTATTACCTCTATAATAAGATTTACTGTTTCTATACATAAACAATGGATCGCTTCGAGCCCAGCCCACAACGCCAAATCTGACGTATATTTTCACAAAAAAAAAACAAAAATTATTATGAGATCTTAGACCATATTTAATCCATCTCAACAATTTGTGAACAAATTCCACGAAGTAACAGGTACCAGAGTTCAAACGCAAAAGAACACGATGGCTTCTCGATCCCCCACGACTTGACAGTCAACCACAGAAAAAAAAATATGTTCCATAGAATCCTATGAGCAAGTTCGCGATATTAAACAAATCATAATGAAATGTTTACTAAAATATATTGAAAAAATAAATAAGAGAAATCGACGAGGATTCAAAAGATAACATTTGAATTAATTCAGATTCTGAATATGTTTCAAAATGTCAAACCACAACTGCAACAGTTCATCCTCGTTTCAAGCATCACGGGTTGCATAAACACAAAAAGGCGTAACCATACCGTTACAATGAGTACTGGTCTCTTTCAGAGACTGACTCTGATACTGCTAGGTTGTAGCAGTGAAACTCACATAAATTATGTACAATTTGATTTAAAACATTTACACAGTCCAATCAGAAGTAATCTATAGTGTCAAAGCAGTCAGTTAGGAGTAATTCATATTAAGATAAACAATGCACTGTAATATAATGTATAATCGAATGGCACTGGATGAACGACGATATAATGTCCACCGGGCCAGGTCAGCCTTAACCCCTGGGATCTGAAGGAGGCTCAGACGTGCACCTTAAGGCCCCTTCTACAGGAGGAACCGTGCGGCTCTCGCTCGCGAGCGTGAGCTTTTCCCGCTCCTACATACAATAGTTCTTTCACATGGGGAGTTTTTAATGCTCGTATGCAGGAGCCACTGAGTCAGTCGCAATGTTTCTTTCGAGCGCTGTGTTCGTTTATCTCCTCCGTCGACGCCAAAAAAAAAAAACGTCAACGTTCCAGAAGATATTGGGTCCACCCTAAGACAGAGATTACACAGTCAGTCTGGTATCAGTCTCGCGTCATATCAATCATGGATTGATGCTTAGATTGACGGGAAACTGATGGTTGATGGTCCGCTTTGATATATTGATAGAATTGATCAAATATTTTTGACAATCTGACAAAACTGTAACCAGATAGACGCCTGATAAAAATAAATAAGAATAGGACTAGCAGGGACCAAAGTTGAGAGTTATCCATAAAGTGTAATTCCATCAACGCTGAATAGCAACATACCGTGGTTTCATCCTTATTAGGAATCGTCAGTGGTGCACAACCCAACGCTGATGGAAGAATACACCTCGAAGAAGCCGGTTTATCAAACTCCAGGAACAACCTCTGAGTACAAAGTAGACAGAAGCGATACCTAGCGTTCAACCAACCAAGCTCCCCGCTGTGGACCACTAAAAACATAGATCCCTGCGAAAATTCTTTGTTCCAAACTTGGCTAACTGCAGAATTCTATTTTGAATTCCTTGCGGACACCACGAGGAACGTGAAAACGCCCTGGTTTTAGTACGCAATGCGCGTGCTATAACTATATTCTTTTGAACTTGACCATTACAATTTGTTTTTTATCCAACAATAAAGCATGTGTATGAAAAAAGTGTTAGTAGAGGTTAGTGTAACGAGGTACCATATAATTTGATATACGATACTAGAGGTTAGGGAAAAAACCTCAGCAACAAAACCCCATCTCCCCGTTAGTGTTGTGATTTATGAAAATTGAAATTGTTAACAAAATATGCTGAAATATTAAATATTGAAGGACATCTTTTTCTTTATTATCGCTTCTTCCTTCAACAAGCAGAGAAGTTTCTCCAAGTTATCCGAAACCCAATCTGGAAAAGGAAAAGACAAAGGGAGAAAACGAACAAATTAAAATTTGAATATTCTATATTTTATTAAATAGATTTGAAACTCGCTACCCATTCTAAAAAAGATTCAGAAACATTATGAATAGCCCTAAAACCATCTTTGAATCTATACAGGGTGTTTCATCATAAAGTGGACAAACGAATATAGCGTGTAGATGACATCGGGAGAATCATTTTTGCCTTATGACATATACCCCGTTTTCGAAGCATAAGCGAGATACAGGGTGTTCAAGGTAATTTTTGAGACATATTCTATCGAGTGTGGTCAGTTATGTGTAACATTTGAAATAATGGTTTTTGGTCACATCTCAGTATTTTTTTATGCTCAATTCTGAAATGATATAAGATTCTGAAAAAAGTATTTAAAAATGGCGGAAAACCTGCAAAGTTCGAAATTTTTTTACGCGGTTGCCAATTTGAGTTTCACTCTATGAATTATCTCAAGTTTTTAAGAAATTCTGTGAACAAAATTTTTCAAAATTCGAACACAACTTTTTTTTTACATGTCTACAGCAAAAATAAAATTTCATCCGAAATTGATTAACTTTTCCACGCTCATACTATTCTTAAACCTTAACGAAAATATGAAAACAGAACCGACAAATATCGATGGGTTTGTTTTTTATAGCCATTCAAAGTTTCCACTCGGATATCTCACTTATTCGTTTTTTGAAAACTGGTTTGGCTATGAGGGCAAAAAGTTTGAAATTGAACTGCCGAAGCATTCCAGATGGAAATTAAAATTTCTCAAAAAAAAATGTTTTTGCTCATATTTCAATAAAACTCTGGCCGGGATCGAACTAGTGACCTTGCGATAGGAATTACTCTTAGCTCTTGATAGAAATTGAAATTATTCGGAACATATTAATTATCGTTACCTAGCAACGGTAATTCAAAGCATTTGATAGATTATTCGAATTCACTGAATATTATTTCGCAAGTTTCTTGAAAACCATTTTAATTTGAGCAGAAATGAAATATTCAATCTTGGAGAAAAATGATATGGTTCAGGCTTATTATGAAGCGAATTCCTCAGGGAGGAAAGCGAGAGAAATATACGCCCGCAGATTTCCAAGCCGATCAGTACCAAACTTTTAAACATTTATGGCAACAGTACGTAAATTACGTGAAGATGGCACTCTTAACCGAAAGAAAAAAGAAACAATACGAAGTCACGATGAACGGGTCCTGGATTTGGTTGAGAGTAATCCTAAAATATCAACTAAAATGATATCTAATCACCCCAGTGTGAACCAAAGTAAATCGACTGTATGGAGAGTTCTAAAGAGGAATCACTACCACCCATATCATTTTCAAAGATGTCAAAAATTAGAAGAAGGTGATTGCAGTAAAAGGAAAGAATTCTGTGAATTCATTTTAAGAAGAACGCGTGCGAATAGAGATTTTCCACGTCTCATTTTATTCAGCGATGAAGCGACCTTTCATAGAGATGGATTTTTTAACAGAAAAAATAATGTGGTATGGCAAATCAATAATCCACATTCTTCGGTTTCGATGAATAGTCAAAAAAGGTTTTCAGTCAATGTTTGGGCGGGAATGAAGGACAGATTCATCATCGGACCTTTCATTCTCCCTGAAACATTGACTGGAAATGGTTACTATCAATTTTTACGAGAGACTCTACCAGATCTCATGGAAAATATTCCTTTGAATCAATTTAGAGGTATTTGGTACCAACACGGTGGTTGTCCTGCGCACACAATCAGGAGTGTACGCGAGTTTCTAGACTCCCAATACCCACGGCGATGGATTGGTCGGTTTGGACCTGTTGCATGGCCTCCACGTTCTCCAGATCTAACTCCACTGGATTTTTATTTCTGGGGTCATATGAAAAGTCTGGTCTACGACAAGCGAGCTCCAGTAGAATCGAAAGAAGAATTGATTCAACGAATTGAATCAGCTGCCCAGGAAATTCGTCATAATCAAGGAATGATAGGTTCAGCGGTGAACAGTGTGGTGAAAAGAGCGAGACTATGTGTTCAATTGAATGGGAATATTTTAGAAACTGAATTATAATCTATAATTTCGTCAGAGTTGTTCAATTAATTGTTAAATTTGTCTACTATAGTGTTATATTCTGGCGTTAGTGAAATATAAAATTAAATATTCAAGAAAATTTTGCCATAAGACAATATTCTCTCACTTTCTTAATTATCTTGATTCGCTGAACCAAATAATTATTTCCAACATTAATTATTTAATTTCTGCTCGAATTGAAATGTTTTATAATAAACTAACGAAATATTATTCAGTTGAATTCGAACATACTGTCAAATTCTGTGAATTACTGTTGCTAGGTAACGAAAATTAATATGTTCCAAAAAATTTCAATTTCTATCTAGAGCTAAAAGTAATTCCTATCGCAAGGTCACTAGTTCGATTCCAGCCAGAGTTTTATTGAAATAGGAACAAAAAAATTTTTTTTGAGAAATTTTAATTTCCATCTGGAATGCTTCGGCAGTTCAATTTCAAACTTTTTGCCCTCATAGCCAAACCAGTTTTCAAAAAACGAATAAGTTAGATATCCGAGTGGAAACTTTGAATGGCTATAAAAAACAAACCCATCGATATTTTTCGGTTCTGTTTTCATATTTTCGTTAAGGTTGAAGAATAGTATAAGCGTGGAAAAGTTCATCAATTTCGGATGAAATTTTATTTTTGCTGTAGACATGTAAAAAAAAAGTTGTGTTCGAATTTTGAAAAATTTTGTTCACAGAATTTCTTAAAAACTCGAGATAATTCATAGAGTGAAACTCAAATTGGCAACCGCGTAAAAAAATTTCGAACTTTGCAGGTTTCTCGCCATTTTTAAATACTATTTTCAGAACTTATATCATTTCAGAATTGAGCATAAAAAAATACTGAGATGAGACCAAAAACCATTATTTCAAATGTTACACATAACTGACCACACTCGATAGAATATTGCTCAAAAATTACCTTGAACACCCTGTATCTCGCTTATGTTTCGAAAACGGGGTTTATGTCATAAGGCAAAAATGATTCTCCCGATGTCATCTACACGCTGTATTCGTTTGTCCAGTTTATGATGAAACACCCTGTATATGCGACAATTATTAACTGAATGGTCTATGGTTTCCTCTGCTTCCCCGCATTCACAACTAGGGCTCTCAACTGAGTTCCACCTGAAAAGCATGCTGTTGAACGACCATGACAGGTTCTTAGACGATTTAGAATAGACCATATTCTCCTTTGTAGATCAAACCCCGGAACTATATTTGAAGGATCAGAAATTAAATCTTTGTTGAATAAATTGCAAGAAATCCATTCAGACCGCCAAACTTCCTTGTCACTTTTATTCGATTTAAGAAAACAGTTGGACCATAAAGGGTTTTGTGACTTCAATCTGGGAATATTATTGTCTGGAATGTAGGAGATAATCGGAAATTAATTCGGAAAAGAATGAAATTTATTCCAAGAATTTGAAACAGCAGTCTGCCTGCGAATGTGGGGCGGGACAATGTTTGACAGAACTGGCAACCAATGAATAGGTGTAGATCTGATAGTTCCAGTGATGATTCGCATAGATGAATTCAGATGTGCATTAATTTTTTGAGTATGAGCACTATTAAAACAGACGGGGCAACAATATTCAGCGGCAGAAAAAACCAAGGCTAAGGCTGCCGTTCGAAGAGTAGCTGCATCAGCACCCCATGAAGTACCAGCTAATTCCTGCAGAATATTATTTCTCGTTTTCAACTTCAGACGCAAGTCATCCAAATGAGCTTTGAAATTCAAAGATGAATCTAGTTTCACTCCTAGATATTTAGGATAAAAATTATGTCTCAAGAAAGAATCACCGAAAGTTACACTCAATGTTCTATATTTTTGGTGATTGTTCAAATGAAAGCAAGAAACCTCAGTTTTATTCGGATTCGGACATGAACGCCACTGAAATAGGTACTTTTTCAGAATATCTAAATCTGCAGATTATTTTCTATACTTTGGAAATCAGAATGACAAAATGCAAGGGCAATGTCATCAGCGTATATGAATTCCTCAGAGGAAGTAGCAGGAATATCACACAGATAATTGAAAAGAAGAGGTGCTAAAACTGAACCTTGTGGGAGACCATTATTCAAATTCTTGAATTTACTACTATTATTATCAATAAAAACACGAAACCTTCTATCCGAGAGCATATTTTCGAGTAAACGAACTATTTTTCCACACGTTAAATGAGTATAAAGTTTAAAAATCAAACCATCTTTCCATACCCGTGTCGTATGCTGTCGACAAATCCACAAATGCTGTTCCTGTTTTCATTTTACTATTGAAACCTGTTTCGATATAAGTAGTTATACTACTTATATACAGCTGAAATAAACAAACTGGTAGCTTTTGAAAGATGGTGCTATCGTCGCATGTTGCGGATTTCGTGGGTCGATAGAGTTACAAATGTCGAAGTGCTGCGTCGTATGAACAAGGAGGAGGAGATTTATAAAACTCTAAAGAGAAGGAAACTAGAGTATTTTGCACACATAATAAGAGGTCCGAAATATCAATTGCTGCAGAATATTATGGAGGGGAAAATTCAGGGAAGGCGTTGTCAGGGTAGGAGAAGAACATCATGGTTGAGAAATCTCAGAGAATGGTTTTCAATGACTTCCAATGAACTGTTCCGTGCAGCTGCAAATAAAGTGCGCATAGCTATGTTGGTAGCCAACCTCCGTTAGGAGATGGTACACGAAGAAGAAGAAGTTAGACTAAGAACCTGATCACGACAATTTCTATTTTTCCTGAAGCGCCCACGGAAATTCTGAGGAACGTCTTCTACAGACGATTCAATCCTAAAAAGAATCAATCTTTCTAAAATTTTAAAAGGAACACTCAAAAGACTAATGGGTCGATAACTGCTAGGATCAGAAGAATCCTTTCCACGTTTTAAAATTCCTATGACTTTCGCTTTTCGGAATTCTTTTGGAATATTTCCAGTATTTAGAATATTATTATAGAACGATAATAACCAGGAGAAGGCTCTTTTGCCCAAGTGTTTGATGAATTCAGGTTAAATTCTGTCAAATCCTGCTGCTTTTCGAGGTGTAGTGCATTTAAGTGCTTCGAGTATTCGAGATACTGTCTACAGATGAAGATGATGCCTTACATTTGTTCAAATTATACTTCATTTGCTTGATTTTGAAATTTCAACCGAATTGAAAACATCAACTAGTCGACGAGCAATCAATTCAGGATCTATTTTGGAAGATGACAATGTTAGAGGAGTAACTTCCCCTAATTTTCTCAAAACATCCCATGTACTCCTACTCGAATGTGTGAAATTCATATCGGAAACTGCACTATTCCACTTTTCCTTACGACTTGCATTCATCGAATTTATTAGCTTCTCGCATTTTTCATTAGTTGGGGAATTTTGATAATCCTTATTATTACAACGACCTATTAATCAAACCACTCTTCTGATTAAAACATAAAATGCGCTTTATACAGTTCCAATTCAATTCCTTCTCTAATTGAGGAATTCTAATGCGGACTGCTGACTGAAAACCTTCCTTCTTCCGTCCGCTCTCTCCGCGGATCTCTTCATTCGTCGGCACTTATTCGTGCTCTCTGCTCTCATATAAACACAACACAAGAGGTTACTGATTACTCCCAATTGATAATATAAATATTGGTATTCTTTCCTTTGGTACATTTTGGAAACACGAATGCGTGCACCAATTAATTACAATCATGTTAACAAACAAATTATCAACCTTATAACCAAATAGGTCCTTAATATTAGTTAAAACCAACAATACAACATTGATAACGGTATAATATACAAGGGATCCAATAATATAATATTCATATCATTAAAAATTTTCTGCTTCAACTGACCAACCAGGAATATACTCTTGACAGAAACCCCTCGGAATGAATGTCTTAGCTGAAGCTTTTACTACACCAACAAATCTGGAGTAATTGTCATAAGTTGGTCGAATCCATCTTATCTCACTATGAACTTTTTTCGCGAATTGAACCCAATTAGCCTTCTGGAAATTCCAAAGGGGTTAATTCAAACAGGGAGCAAAATGAACCACATTTCCTATAGTTAATAACATGGGCTTATGCTGGCTACGCAGAAAAACACCTAAAATTTTACGTTTTACTGAAATAGGTTTAGAAGAAGCATCACAGGAAACCATGCATAGGTCAGGGTTATAGCGGCAAATCCATCTTGAAGAATGGAAAGAAGGTGTATCTTTTGCATCGAAAATCAAAAAGTAATCATTGTCTTCCATCCAATCGGACAAAGCTATACCAGTTCTATCATTAGCATCATAACCCCACATAACATGATGCGAATTGAAATCTCCGCAGTAAATTGATGGATGATTAACATTTATATTGAAATTTCTTGGCCAAAAACTATTTGTAGGTTTATAAATGTTGATGACAGAAGTGTCACAAAATTTGAAGGAAATGAAGAAAACTCCTTCAATCCCACCTTTTCTAATTAACTCAACATTTTGAACAGAGGAATTTTTGACATAACAAGCTAGACCGTAAATTCGACTTAGAAGAAAATCAACTAATACATAACCTTTCAAAAGTCCACTCTCTCGAAGATTTTCCTCTGTTGCTGTATGGGTCTCTTGGAGAAGAATCACCTCTGCACCATGCTGGTCCGCTAATTTTTCAAGGTAATCGTACTTATCCTTTGATATCCCTTCAATATTTAAATTTAAAATAGAAACTTCGCTACTGCTCTTCTGCCGGGAGGGTTCTTGAAACCTAGTTCGGCAATCCAAGCGATGATTTTTCGGAACTTCAGATGTTCGAAGACCGCTACAGGACCCTAATGAAGGGCAATCATCTCCCATAGATAAAAGCTTCACATTCAAATTGAAAATTGATATAAAAAAAATATATGACTGAACAGAGAAGATAAAATATCCGCCTTTTCTCCGTTTATTAATGGAAAGGGAACTTGAAATTTATTATTATTAATTATTATTATTGTTTAAAATGACATTTGTTATTGTAAATAATAAATTTCAAGTTCCCTTCCCATTAATAAACGGAGACATTTTTTTTTTAATGGCATTTGTTATTGGTACACGTGAGACACAGATGTTATACCTACCATTCCTGGTGATCGGTTTTTGCGATCCCGAGAATCCCGCTAGGGCTAGATCCAGGGACAACAGGATCAGGATATATGATAATTATTAAGTTTGTTATCATCCTATCATCACTATTCACCATCTACCCGACCGACAGGCGACAGCACATCAGCAGACAACCGATGAGGAAAGGGATTGGTCTTGACCACTCTGTTTTAGTTACTTGCTTAAATTCGACTTTTGCAATATGTGATATCTACCCTAGAAGGATGGAAGAGAAACTCTTCTATCCTCCTAGTATCTAGCATTTAAAATTAATTTCAACGTCCTTGGCGCTTTGGCTGAATTGTAGGGAGAATGCACCTATTCATTATTTAAGTTGTACTCTACTTTTTTGCGCGTATGTTCTGGGGAACATCGCGTTATAGTTTTGCCCAAATGTCTGTAACTTTCGAATTTTTTGACGAAAATGGTCTCAAACGATTAAGTTCGACTCCCCGATGAAGAATTCGAGGTCAAATTTGATTCTGTCCGTCCGGCCGTCCGTTGCCACGATAACTTGAGAACGAAAAGAGCTAGCGACTTGAAATTTTCAGGGTAGGTGGCGCATTCCAATACGACGGACAAGTTTGTTAATGGGCATAATCGGCCCAGTGGTTTCCGAGTAATAATTTTGTTTTCAACCAATATAAATCCGATCGAATTGAAACTTAGTGGGTAGTTGTAGAATATGAACCTAAGCACGTTTGTGAAATTTTGTTTGAATCGTATGGCTAGAAAATTCTAAAAAAATTATTAAAAAATATTTTTGTTGTCACGATAACTTGAGAACGGAATGAGATAGCGGCTTGAAATATTCAGGTTAGGATGTGCACCAGAACGCGACATTTCAGTTTGTTTATGAGCATAATCGGCCGAACGGTTTTAGAGTTATAGCCATCTGAAATTTTCTGAAATTTGGTGGTTTTTTGTTCCTCATTAACTCGAAAAATACTGAACCGATTGAATTCAAACATGGTTATTAGTTGTAGAATGCCAACGCAAAAATGTTTGCAAAATTTGGTGAGGATAGCATTTGTAGAAAATTTTTAATAAATCATTGAAAATTAAAAAAAAAATTCTATATATCAGTAACCATTCGTTCGAAATTGCTGAAATTTTGCAAGAGCCTTCATAACCTAACTCTACTGCTAAGTTTCAAGTTTTAATACGATGGGTTAAATATTGTTGGAGATTCGAGCATTCTTGTGCGAGTTCAGTAGATGGGTGACCGTTGCCTCGATAACTTTCGAACGAAAGGAGATTGGGACTTGCAATTTTCAGGGTAGGTTGCGTATCCGAAAGGGAGAGTTGAGTTCGTTTTTGGGCATAATCGGTGTAACGGTTTCTGAGTTATACCCACCTGGAATATTATTTCCTTGATAACTCAAAAAATAAATAGACGATCGAATTGGTGCTTGGTAACTAGTTGTAGAAAATCAACATAAAGACGTGTTTAAAATTTTGTGGGAACCGTACCCCTAGAAAATTTGAAAAAAATGACGAAAAAAAAAATTTTAAGAATCGTACCCCTAGAAAATTTTGAAAAAATCACGAAAAAAAAAATTGGTTCAAGCACTGACGTGAAGTCAGAAGCTTTTGCGCGTATGTTCTATTGTCCATTCTTCTGTATTGGACACCCTTAATCGAATTTACCATGGTAAATTATGTTGTCCATTCTCCTGTATTGGACACTTAATTCGAATTTACCATGGTAAATTCGAATTAAGAGTGTCCAATACAGGAGAATGGACAACATAATTTACCATGGTAAATTCGATTAAGGGTGTCCAATACAGAAGAATGGACAATAGAACATACGCGCAAAAGCTTCTGACTTCACGTCAGTGCTTGAACCAATATTTTTTTTTCAAATCATTAATATTTCTCCCGGTAGCAAGATACCGCAGAGTAACTGCTTATTTCTCCTCAGGGCTAATTGCCTTCCTCGTGTACGTGTCTTGTTTTGTGATGTATGGTTTTACCATTTGTAACAAATCATTAAAAGAAGCTTTACTCATTCTATAATAATTTTCATAATCCTCTTCTTCTCCTGTGTCTCGAATATCGTTTATTAAATTCAAATGGGAGTAAAATTCTCTGTTCATAAGCCACTTTTTTCACCAACGCTTTCTCTTTCTGCCCATTTAACCCTGAAACTATTTTAATCGCAAAATAATATTTCTTTCTGAGAATAACTTATTATTCCAGGATTACTCAACAGGAAAAATATTTTTTTCTGTGACGGGAAAAAAATTTGACATTTCATCTCTGTTGACAGGTAACAAAATATAACTTTTCACGAAATTACTTTTTTCCCGGATATATATACATATAGATAATGGAAGATATTTGCTACTTGCGCTGCTTCTATCAACTCCGGTGGAGTCAGAGAAAACTCAGAATCAAGCATTTTTAACTTTATGGTATTCAAAATAACTACTAAACAATTACTGAGTTCGCAATTTTTGAATCAAATCACAAAATTAAATTGACAGATATTTGATTACACTGAAGTTTTTCTTAGCAACGCAGGTCTGATAGCTTACTAGTTTAAAAATTCAAATTTCATATCGATAACATTCTGACTTTAATATATTGTAATAATATGTTCTTTCACTATTAAATCGTCGTTTTTCCTGTCACAGAAAAAAATAGTGTATTATACACGGAAAAAATATTAGATTTCAGCTCTCGGTTTTTTGTCTCCCTCCGCTTCGCGTCGGGAGACAACATAACCTCGAGCTGAAATCTAATACTTTTTCCCTTGTATAATAAATAACTATAAAACATTCTGGAATGTTTATTTTTCTCAAAAACGCGTGTCCTTTAAAAAGGACGGTGGGGTTAAACACTACTCTAGGATATTATATCATATGAAAAAAAAAACGGAATATTCTGCATTATCTATTCAATTTTTTGAAACAAACAACAATTATAATTATTTGGTATGATATTTTATAAAACAATCCTTTGGATGAAGGCCCACATTACATTTCCGGCATATAAATTTTGCCTTTTTGTGGCATACCGCGCATCTTCGCTGACTTGAAATATATTCAATTAGATGGTCCAGCGTATCATACTTGGAGAACTCATGATGACTTCTGGATATTTTTGAGGGGCCCCGTTTACTTGTTCTTCCATGGGTTTCCACCATTATATTTATGCCATTGCCTCCCATTTTGAACAGCTATGTCAAGGCAGTGGGAAAATAAAGGGAAATACAATTTTTTCCCCCTTATGGACACTCTATATTTGCTCATGTTCTCATCGGCCCTGTCAACTCCTCCCATATTCTCGTTGTAGAATTTTATGAGGCCTGGTTGACGAATGAGTAAATGTTTTTTTTTTCCGACTGTGAAAATCTTCTAACCTGATTGCTAGGAAACACTGACAGTGTATTAGACGCTACAGTCACAACACTATCGTCATTCCACTTAGCAATGATAATTTCGCCGACTGCACAAATATACTCGAATTTTCCACGTTCTTGTTTCTTAAAAAGCGATCCAGATGTAAGTAGTGAATGAGGATTACGATTTTCCCTTATTGTTGCAGTTGCTTTTATATTCCTCAGTTTCAATTCCTTCAGTAAAGAAAGAGAAGTGAAATAATTGTCGAAATATAAATGGAATGGGACGTGAGGAAATATTTTCAGTATACAGGGTGAGTCTTTGACCACTGCATTAATTTTAACCAAAGATTCCTCTCATCAAATGAAACACTTTTTTCATTTAACATTTTTCCAAATTCAGCACAGGTAAAAAGATACAGGCTGTTGAAATTTTGAAAAAAAAATCAGTTTTTATTTTGTAGCTTTGACATCCTTTTTGGCGCTCTAGTTCCTCGGAACTGAGTGCTTATCAATTTGCCCAAATGTCTGTAATTTTCGAATTTTTGGCTGAAAATGGTCTCAAACGATTTGGTTCGACTCAATGATTAAGAATCCGAGGTCGATTAGATTCTGTCCGGCCGGCCGGCCGGCCGTAGGCACGATAACTCTCGAACGAAAGGAGTCAGAGGATTGAAATTTGCAAGGTGGGTTTGGAGCGTAAATATCTCGGAAGAGTTCGTTAATGGGCGAAATTCATAAAGCGGTTTCGGAGTTATGGCCAATTTTAGTAAAAACATGTTTTATGAATATTTCCGAAACCGATCACTCGATCTATATTAAATTTAGCATCAAATTGTAGAATCATGACTTTTATACGCATGTGAAGTTTTGTATTGACCAGGTTACCGCAAAGTGTTAAAAAAAAATTTTGAAAATTAAAAATTTTTTTTTTCTACAATAACTCTCGAACGGAATGAGCTAGGAGGTTGAAATTTACAGAGTAGGTTAGGGAGATGAATATCTCGGTTGAGTTCGTTATTGGGCAAAATAGGCCAGATGGTTTCAGAGTAAGGAAAAAAAATTTTTTTTTAAGTAACAAATTTCCAATTCAATTTTTATTTAAGATGCAGTTTCACCATAAAAATCCATTGATATCATTTTCAACTCCAACAAGCTAATACTTTCGGAGATATGATTTTTCGAAATTTCAATAATGTATCGTATTTCTATGTTATCACAGAATGTCATAATTATTCTATCTAAGCTTTATTATATGATCTGTGTTCATACTCGTACATGTCATCCTGTTCTATAAGAGAGATTCAAATTCATTTCAGCTATTTTACTTTGATTTCTTCCATGGTGCAGTTCTCATTCTCAGATTGCTCATTTAATCTTGATAAATAAACTATTATTTGAATTGAATTTCCTTTATGATGCAGTTCTATCATAAGAATACATTGATATAATTCCCAACTCAGAGAAACCAATACTTTCGGAGATATAATTTGTCTGTTTGAACAAGAGCGCCAGAAAGCTCCTGTCCACAGGACTTGAACCCATTTTATTTCGAATAAAATGAATGTTGGCGTAAAGTTTCCTATAACTATGATACATATTTTCCAAATATTAGTTATTTTCTACTTCTACTGGTTTTCTAGTTATGGACTCGTGGTTTCATAAAACTAAACGAAATTAGCATAAAGAAAGCATATAAAGTTTTTCTTGAGTCATTTCAAAAATATTCCATCGTTTTAGAACATTATAGATAATTTATATGCGGGAGTGTATTAGCACATTGTGAAATCATTAAACGCTTGTAACTTTTTACCTGAGCCGAATCTGGAAAAAAAGGTAAATGAAAAAAGTGTTTCATTTGATGAGAGGAATCTTTGGTTAAAATTAATGCAGTGGTCAAAGACTCACCCTGTATATATATATATATTCTTTTGACTCAGAGCTGTATATGTCTTAGCAGAGGTTGGTGTAACGGGGTACTATACAATTCGACGTATGATACAAGAGCTTAGGGAAAAACCTCAGCAAAAAACCCTTTCTCCCCGAGAATGTGGTGATTTGTTACTAATGTTTACAAAATTTGCTGAAATTTAAAAATATTGATGGGGATATATTTCTTCAATGTGGATTCCCTCGTAAAAAAACGGATAGGTTTCTCCAAGGTACCCGAAACTCAGCCTGAAAAATGAAAAGACAAGAGAAGGAAACGAACAAATTAAAAATAATACATAACCTTTCAAAAGTCTCCTCTCACAAAAATACTTCTCTGTAGGCGAATGGGATCTCGTGGAGAAGAATCGCCTCCGCTAGTTTTCGAAGATATTCACTCCTGAAATCCCTTCAATATTTGAATTCAAAAATGAAAATGTTGCTCGTAAGGCCAGGAGGGTCTCTTTCAAAACCAGGTCTGACCGGTCCAAGTCCAAGCGATGATTATTCAGAACTTCAGATGTTCGAAGCCCGCTACAGGGGCTATCATCTCCCATAGATATATATTTTAATTTATATTGTATAAAAGAATGAAAAAATACTTTCAGTACATCGGCATATTGCAAATCCACTGATGCTCCGAGGCCCATATGCTTATATTTTTCTGGAAGAGTGGTTGACGAGACTTGGTAGGGATCAAAATTCACGATGTAACCTAATCGCAAAGCACCTACCCAAATTTTGTAACCCCAACGTATCGGTTTTCCTCTAATGAATTGCTTTCCTGTGTGACGACCATAATATGGTACCATACATTCATCAATACTATGGTTTTCCTCAATTGGAGCGTGTTCAAAAAAATTTCTGTTCAATAAATCGAACAGTGGTCTGAGTTTGGAATATTTATCTTTCTTGTCAAGTTTTATATTGTCATTGCAATGGATATGACTCGTAATGTACTGAAATCGATCACGAGAAATCGATTTACTGACCAAGTTGTTACATACATCATCACGATTTTGCCAATACATTTTTTTTTTCTGGGAAATCAACAACAATACTGCTATAAAACAGAGAAGCTCATCTTCTGTAACATTACCTGGTCGATTTTTCTGTTCGGCATATGTGTTGGTGAAGCAAATTATGCTGTCAATAACCTCTTCATCAAAAAATAATCTGAAGCATGCTGAAGGAGATAAATTATTTGGGAGAAATGAATTGTTCTCCCAACTACAGAAGTAAGAATTCATTTTGGCTGTAAGTGAACTGCTTCACCATTTTTGGTTTTCGTTCCATGAATTCTGATAGCGGTCTTTCGTCCTCAGTATCCCATTAATCGGCTTGAAAAAAAAAACATTCACTTCACTTCTCAATTGAGAACCTGGTAAGTTAACAGTGCTGTGCCTAAGGTGGCGTAAGGACACAGTAACAAAGCCTACACATAACACAACTGGTTCTCCTTACTCGGTCAAGCTCTTAGAGCTTAGAGGGGTCTCCTTGTGAAAGACCCAGGAGGATCAGTATAATAATAATAATATAATATATAATATATTCAGTTCGATTCCATTTTCGTCTCCAGAATCTTCTTCTGTGTCGCAGTCATCGTTAGCATTTTCAGGAGGAAAAATTGAAATACTGTCAGGAACTTCAATATCATCGTTATTTTCCAATTCTTCCATCAATTCAGCCAAAGTTAACGGCTTTCGCCAATAATTATTATTCCTGATGAACAAAACATAAATCAGTATGAAAAGTAGTGTATAATCCTGCCGTCCTTTCAAAAGGACGGCAATTTTTTCTCGTGAATATTGTTATGAATTTTAGAGATAGCGCAGATATGACGGAGAAATCACATTCCAACATATTTTAAGATCAGCAATATCATGAGAAAATTGTTCAAAATACATTAAAAATCCCCAAAACTCACCTCCAATTACTCATCCCTCAAATTTCTGAAAAATAGTTTCACAAATATTTAAGATTCACCTACGAATTCTCAATCGGCACTGAAACTAACGAAACTTCATCTTGATTTGTTTATCTGTCATAATATACTACAGGTTCCATCTATGCTGCGGTACCCATATAAGAATTACAGGGGGCTATTTCTGATGTCCTTTTAAAAGGACGGTAGGTTTAAATGGGTTTCTCCATATCAGTTGTTGCCGCATAAAATTTTCGGTCGGACTGATGCAGACTGATGGTCCGTGTTTGTCCGTGATTGATGTGTTTCATCAGTCCATCTTTTCTTGTTGTGTTTCATTTACTTAATCATCCCATCTGGCTTCATCTGGCTGGCTATAATATAATGAATAATAATAATGGTACATTAAAAGAGATAAAGCTATCTTGACTCCCTTATTGAACTGCATTAACAGTTTTGTCCCAAATTCTTGTCCTGCATTCTCTGGGGTCGGCCCAGGAATTTCAAGTTCAGGTATGTCCCGAGGAGTCCATTCATTCATTTCATTTATGCATGCGACTCTCAAGTCCTTATATGAGAACTTGACCCTAGTGCTAGTGAACCTTACTTGTTCTAAACACATTTGATATCCCGTCATTTCAAATAACTGAATGAGCACAGCCCTACGGTGAGCTCTAGTATCCGTATCCCACGTTTGTCTTACCGTGTAAGCCTTAGCCCCTCCTGATAACTCGGCCCCTAGTTTCTCAATGAGTTTTCTTACACTCAATCCCCATTTCATCGTATATCCTTCTCTTTTCGCTGATTGTTGGATATCTTATTACCTTTTGAAAATTGTCTGACTGAGGGCCCAAAGACATCTTAAAATCAGACACGAGTTTACTACTCCTCTCGCTCATTAATTTAGAGACTCCAAGCCATATGCCTGTTCGCCTGCGGCACGAGGTACCACCCCCCAGTTAAGGGGAGTCGCTCATTAATTTGCGGATTCATATGTCCGGGATCACCCAGAAGAGGAGACACCACCAGCCAGGCCGCACCACCAGGGGCACCCTAGCAACGCGCATTTCGTGGCGATCTTCCCACGTCCCACTCCTACCGGAGCTGAAGGGAGCATGCTACCGGTGCTCGCTGTGCCTGAGCGACGTCTGACAAGCCAGACGCCGGCCCCTCCGCGGCTGAAAAGGAAATTGTTGTTATACGCCACGGAGCCAGTAAAATTTGCCAATTATAGAATATAAATAAATCAATGTAAATATTGTATAAAAACCAGGCACTTAAAAAATTGAAACACCACCAAAACATATTAAAATGGCCGTAAGGACCGACACGTTAAAAAAAATAAATATATATTAAATAATTAAAAAATATTTACAAGCCTGTTCGTCGACTTTCGAATCAGGTCGCCCGGACCCGTATCCCAAGTGTCAGATCTGTTTGTTGTTACACTCACGACCACCGCTCAGAACCCTCTTGAACCCGTAGAGGCGTTCATCAGGAGGTTCTCATAAAGTGACTCCATACCATCACGCTGCCCTTGATGGTCTTCGTCACTAAAGATCGTATATCCCGTATATCCCGTGAGTCCCAAGGTGCTCGAAAGCGTCGAGTTCTCCACGCACTAGGTACCCCTGGCTCCCACAACCAGGGGAGCGAACACCACGATCTTTCCTGGGTGCCGGTTAATGAACCGGGCAGCTTTATTTTGTGCGGCCACGGTCAAAAGGCTAGGCCCCTCCCAGGAGACAGTCGCATCACACACGACGGCACGAGAGCCCTGATGTAGAATCAGGTCAGGTATTTTGAGCGCGCCATCGGCACAGCGGATCCTGGGTTCCACTTCCACGATCCACCCCCTACCCTCAGCGAACTTCCGAACGGTGTCGACAAGATGTTCATGCCGACGTATCCGAGGCCAATGTCCAGCAGGACACTTCTGCAACACATGACACAAGGATTCCGTTCTACTGCAACCCATCCTGCACACTCGGTCCTGTACAGGATTTGAGGGGATCCCTCGAGTTGGCAGCAAGTTGCCTCGGAGTTGGACGGCCCTGACAAAGTCAGAACCAGACCAAAAGGGTGGCGGGTTAGGGACCCACCCACTGGACTGAGGATAGTTTCTGCCTTGCCTCAAGCCGTTACCCGAAAATGAATTTTCGAGCCGCTCTGACATCCGCTGCGCCAGCACTCTCATGCTCCCACCACTCTCGCCTGTCCAACCACAAAGCTTTGAGTAAAGCCTGCTGCAGTCGTCCAGAGAGAGCAGCGCCGATGTTGTCGGATCGGCCGATATAATCAGATTACTGATCCTATTCCGGAGGACGGCAGGTATGTACTCGACCAGGCAAGTAACACCGAGACCACCCTCGCGGAAGGGAGCGTGGATAAAGGCTTCTGCACAGGTTTTGTTCAAATGCAGAAAGCGGCGAACCGCGATCCGCACAACCCTTTCGACGTACTTTAGAGTTTTGAGCGTCACGACTGGAGATTGCAGAAGATGGTAATACTTTGGCAGAAGGTACACCTTGAGAAACTCCATTTTCTGCTGCGGTTTCAGCGGCGCAGAGCCAATCCTTCTGAGCTGAATGTTAAGCTCGTCCAGAACTGGACCAAGCTGACCCATAACCCCGTAGTTACCCCCAAGGTACCTTAACATTTCGGAGGGCTGTAGTTGCCTAACTGGCTGGCCCCCTACGTAGTATAGGGGTCTTGTTATTGAATAAGAGTGCTTATTGCCGCGATTAACCTGGACGGTTAACGCGGTGCACTTTGACGGGTTCAGAGCCATCCCCCGTCTACTGAAGAATTCTACAACCCTCTTCAACTGTTTTGTGGCGTCCATAGGGGACTCGGCCAGAAGGAGCAAATCGTCGGCATAACCTAAGACCGCAACCTTCCGGAGCGCACTAATGGACAGCCCGTTGTCGGACTCCTCAAGCTCACATATCAGCTTATCGAGGACCAGATTGAACAGATAGGGCGAAAGCGGGTCGCTTCACCCCCCGTCTTATTGGTATCTCACCGGTTTTTCTGCCCCCAACCTCTATCGTGGTAGTTGAGCCATCCAAGGAATCCTCAACATACCTTCTCGTCACCTCGTCTATCCCAAACCGCTTCATTGCTCGCCCGATGGATCGTTGAGAGATAGTATCGAAGGCCTTTCGGACAACGACACTTAAGATGTTATAAGGCCTCAAGCCCTTACGCCTCTCCTTAATGAGAGCCTGTAACGCCAGGTTGTTCAGAAGAACGCCATCGACCGGCTGAAACCCACGCTGGTGTTCGTGTAACCGAACAGAGCCAACACGCTTTCCGACTATCCGGGTCAGGACCCTAACAACTACCGAGGCGATAGTGATAGGGCGCCAGTTGTCAATATCTGTTAGGTCACCGCTCTTAGGGATTAAGATCGTGCGGTTCCTCTTGTATGTAATCGGCGTAACGCCGAAGAGGAACATCGTATTGAAGAGCAACACTAGTCTCTTGACTGGAACCTTCTTGAGATCTTTGATCGAAAGACCATCGACCCCAGCGGAAGGCGACTTAGACGATTTGAGGGCGTCCACCCCCTTAGGATTCCCTATTGCAGCCTCAAATGCTTCTCTTCTATTGGCGAATAGCTCTGGAACATCCCTCACCTGCTCCATGTCCGGTGCTGCGACTTCTTCTTCACGTCGCAATCCAGGCATAAGAGATTGGATGTTTGCGGCGTCTCTCACTAGCCTCTCATCCCGTTCTTCTCTCCTTTGATTCGTCCAATGCGGCTGTTGGTTTGGAGCATCTCTCACCTGCTCTTCTGCTTTTTCTTCTATACCCTCTGACTCTTGATGAAGCTGCAAGATTCCCCTCTTGATATGGCTCACCTGGTCTCGTAGGTTCTGCTGCGTCATGTAGTTGAGATCTGGCAGATTCTCACTCCACAGACCATGCAGTCTACCCATATATCCCCTTCTTTCTGGTCTCGATCTTCGGTATAACACAGACAGTTGTTCGTGTTGCTCGGGTGTCCACTTGTGGGGCCCCCTTTGTGTGGCCTTGTTACTGTTGCCGGGTCCGACTACGGGTTGCTCTTGCGAGCGATGATTCCCTATGCGACCGACAGCTTGTTCTCTCTCCTCCTCGATGTCTCCGTCGGAAGCTGTAATTTCTTTTATGACAGGCGTCCGCCTCATCAGCATCCTGCCGTTGGTGGTTCGCATGCTGTCACGTCCAGCACCAACCCCGGACGTGCCCTGGTGATCCCCAGGCAGCAGCTGTTCTCCGAGGCTCCGTAGATTGTAATTCATCATCGGTTGAGAGTGACCGGGGTCCGCGGGCTTGTGACACCTGTATGCTACCAGGTAGTGCCCCCGTGCGGTTTTGCATTTTATACCTACTGCCAGGTTTAGCTAGGGTACCTTGGGTTCGCTAAGCCCGTACTCTTAGACACATCCCAGAGCCCCTTAGGGGTATTATTATTATGTTATTGTGTATTTTTTTTTACAGTTTTCCATACTTATGTCTCATACTTGATGGAGGGTTTCTCCCATAAGATGAACATAGATTGTATCCACTCAAGGCAGCTTATACATTGTGACCCGGTGTTGATGGTTATAAAATCAAACATTCTCTTATATGCTATAGCGGCAGTTGTACTTTGGTTTGAGAAGGGACAATATGTTTGTCGACCTTTTGTTAGTATGTCTGAGTTGGACTCTAGAATCCTATTCATGATATCTTCCACGCAATTGTCTACGTAAGGCTGGTTTTTGTCTAGGAATTCTTCTACCATTGCCCTAGCTTCTGAAGGAATTAAATTACCATGAACTTTGTCGAAGGGGAATTCACCATCTTTCTGCTCCCAATGCATCCTTTCGATTGTCTTCCCTAATATGTTGATGGTTTTCTTGTCTTCTTTTAAATTGAAGCTATATGCTCTCTTTACTGTTTCTGCTACCTTTGGAGCTTGTGGTCCATAGCCAATAGGCGGTGTATTCGTATATATATATACAAACTACTTATCAAGCTCAGGTTTTTATCTTCTTCTGATTTTATATGGCTTTTTTCTCTTTCTTCGGGTTCATGGTTTTTGTTTGAAACAGGAGATGTTAAGTAATGTAGGAGGCTACATTTATATGGTTTGAAGTTCATAGGTTTCACCTATGTGCGCCACTTATGGCTATGACGCCACTTGTGACGCCTCATTATTATTATTTCTTTTTGTTTGAAGAAAATGCCATAATGGCTTTTTGGTTTGATGTATTCTATTAAAAATTTGATAAAATCTTCTGGTACGTTTATGGAAACAATTAATCTATATCGAGTGTTTTTGTGTAGTTTCAATTTTTCAACTTTGAAAGAATTGACTTTTTGAAAAATTATTTGATTAATAGCTGTGTTCCGTGTATGGTATTTCTAGAATGGGATCTTCGAAATTACTATGAATAGTTTGGGGATTGGATTCTTGCGATTGATCGTTTGCGATGCATGATTCGGGTATTTCATCTAACTCTTTTTCTGAAATCTCGAGATCTTCAAGTGTAACTTGAGGGATGATCGAGGCTAAATCGTCATCTGATGAGTCATTTAAGTTTAACTCGTCTATCCGAATACGAGAAATCGCGTCCGCATTAATATTAGATCCTTTCCGATATTTAATTTCGAAATTGAGTTCCTCTAATTATATTCTCCATCTCATTAGTCGGGATGATGCGTCTTTTAGAGAGAATAACCAGGTTAAGGGTCTGTGACTCTGTGGTCAATAGCATATAGATGTATGCTGCATCCAAAAACGTAATAATAACAATCTGAGATTTCTGATCCAGTTGGTACGTTTTTTTGTTATTGTTGTGTTCGTCTTTCTTTGATCAGTTTATTATTAAAAATAATTTCACCACCGTTAAATACCGTTAATTGAGGTTGCGATTCTTATTTATCCTTAACTGAGGACCTCAGTTAGGACTTAACGGAGATTGAATGCTTGGTGAATACGGTGGATTATCAGGTTTTCATTTAAGAGGGAGGGTATCTTGTATCTGCTAGGCCTTTTTGTTGGCTGCTTGAAAATCTTCAGATAACAAATGTTGAGTCTGACACGAAAGTGATAAACATTTTGTCTACTAAGTCACTATACTAATTTTCCTCGATAAGTAAGCTCATTTGTTACTGCTGAAAAGTTAATAGAATATAACCCCCTTCTATTAACTGCAAAACCTGATCAGAACTTACTTTTCTTCTTTCATATTTCTGGGTTAAACTATATTACTGGAATATAGCCAAAGTAAATATCTATTCTTCAAAATATGACCATTTGTACCATATTTAACACATCTCGACTAGGGTGATTTTTTTTTTTAACTTTTTTTTTTTTTTTCGGTCCCATCATGAAATTTTGTTGGAAATACCCAAAAAAAAATTCCCTGGAAGTTTGAGCCCTTAATATTAATTTTAAGTACTCGACCAAGGCGTGTGAAGATTTCCCATTGAAAATACACGCAAACTTTGATTTTTTATTTTTAAATTTCTATAGCTCAGAGGAATTTCATGGGATCACTTTGACTAAAGATCGGTTTTTCTCAAAATTAGACGCTCTACAAAAGTGCCTATTGCGGCAAAGTCGTAACTTCCACCGGCGAGGTAGTACGGGCCACTAAACCTGATTTTTTAATAAAATTCGCTTTTTTTCGCATTTATCTCGTAAATAACGAGAGCTACGAAAAAAATGTAAATGACAAACTTGTAGGTTATTCAATTTTCTACAAAAAAGGTCCTATAAATTAAATCGCTCAGATCAATATTGAGCGAGATATTAAGCCTTTAATTGATTTTTCCATGAAATTGTTACCGATAATTGATTTAAACTTATTAAAATCTTGTTTTCTTTCTCTGTAAAATTATGTTTTTTGTTCTATATATTTTTTTAAGGCTATGAAAGTAGAATATGATAAATATCTTACATTATAAAAGCTTATATTCAAAGAATCTTTAAAAAATAACAGATTTATGAGTTTCTGCAGAAAACTTAAGAATACAATTACACTCAAATTTATATATTATTAATAATTTATTAAATTATAATAGTTTGAATCATATTAACAACAATAAATTTTTTATAAACATAGAAACAACAATACCAATAAATTATTATTGAACGTAGAACAATTAATCGTTAGATTGATTCATTGTCAATAATATTGTGATTTTTTACACGATGTGTATTGAGATCGATGATGTTGAACAGTTTGAAAAATTCTTTGTCTCTCATCTTCGTTATGAGTCAATGCTTCATTAAAACTTTCGGCCAGTGCTACTCCTCTTTCCGCAGTATCATTTACTACTTTTAACGTTTCAAATGTATCATAACATCGTTTATACTCAAGATTTGATTCCCACAAACTTGGATCTGTACATAAAAATTCATGGGAGAGCTCAAATTGCTTAAAAATAAACAATGAGTTTGGATTAACAAAATCGCTTATGTTTTTCTCGGATAACGACGTTATTTCCTCATAAGCAACTTCAAAACGTTTACTTGGCTTTTCGACCGCTACCTGGGAATTTATTTTTTGTATAATCTTTACTTTTTCTTCTACTGACACATTTTCATCAAAAAGAGCCAAACAAGCAAGTTGTTCATGTAAATACCACAAATGCCGAGACAATTTATCGAGTGCTGCATTTGCAATTTCAGGATGTATTTTTCTGTAGTCAATAAGATCTTTTACTAATTGCAAATCCGAGTTTGGAGCATTTATTGCATTAGGAGCAGTAAACCATATTTTCACATAAAATATTACAATGAAAACACATATCTTCTGCAAAATTTTTTTTTCTCTTGCTGCTATTTTAAACTGGTTTCTGAACATATATATTTTCAAACAATAGAGAGCCTTTGATAACCACCGTGCATGATGAAAAGCACCAGGGGCTTTGAATTCGGCTTTTTGACGATTGATACCGCCCAAAAAGATACAGCTCAGCTCCAAAAACTCCTTGTAATCATTTCTTGGATGATGATTCTAACAAAAGATAAGAAAAATTTAATAATTGCGGAAAGAAAAGAAGATATTTTCAGAATTTTAAAGTAAAAAATATTATTCAAAAAGGAAAAATCTATAAAACTGAATCACTTAAAAATTTGAGTTATATTGAAGTATGCAAAATAACTATTAGAAATATCTAATGACCTTAAAGAAAACTAACTTTATCAATAATAATTATTTCAATGGTAAAACTATTTATGAATTTAGTAATACCTTCAGTTGATTTTCTATGAAGTCCAGAATATCGTCTTTTCTTTGACTTAAGATAAGTGCAATATCTTCATCCTCTGTGCCGATTTCATACGCAGATTTATCAATTTTTTCCCAATTATCTCTGAATCTTTTAAAAATTGGTACATTCGGACTATTTGTCACTGGCCAAGCAACTTCTGCAACATTTCGTAACATCAATTCAGAAGTATGATGGCGACAAGCAAGATATAACAAGTCGCGGCCAATTTTATCTTCTAATAATGTACATGCGCCATTAAAACGACCTAAAACAAAGAATTATTTATTAATAAACTGTTATTTGATTATAAGTTATTCAAATTTTTGACTCAGCTTATTTTTCAATTCAACATTCGTGAAAATAATTAAAGCAATAAATCAAATTTTTATTTGAAAACTTTTTCTCAAGTCAAAAAACAGATACTGTGATAAAAATTCAATCAACCACAACATTAACTTACCAGTATTTGAACTAGTTGTATCAAAGCACATTGCTTTAACATTATCGCAAAGATCCCACTCTGTCAGAGTTTCAAAAATAGCTAAAGCTTGGCTTTCTCCTGTGCCATCAGAGAGAATCGGAGTTTTTAAATTTTTGTCAGTATTTATTCCGGTGACGTGAATTGATAATCGTTCTGCTTTTGATTGGCCGTTTCCCGCAGGAAGCACCTTTCCGTCCCAGTGCACTACGAGAGAGTCGTCAAAATTATCTTCTTCTTTAATCGTATCGACAATTTCTTCTCTTTTTGAAATACGCGCGTTGCGAATAGTGGAGTAACTCAAGTTATATTTATCAATGTCAAGTCCTAAACTTTTAATAACGGCAGAAATAATGTACATCGCATTTCTGTTACTAGTTTTAGTTCTATCTAGTGCTAATACTAATTCCGCAGTCAAAATATCAATTTTACTTTTCTTAGGCGCCGGTATTGTATCTTCAGAGTCTGAAGAAATTCGGTTCAATCCACTAGAATTTGATATGGAACTACAGAAACTATTGAAGGACGACTGTTGGGATAATTTCATACCTGAAATGAAAAATGTTAACGGTGAATGAGTAAACATCATAGCTGAATTTTAAACAAGACAGATATAATTAAATAAAAATATTATAATATTAGAACTAACCAATTTCTACATTATTGGGAATTTCTTCTTCCATCGCCGACTGATTTTCAAAAGTTTCTTCTGGTAAGACGTCAATTGCTGGTGGATGAATAGTGCTAATTCTATTTCCTTTACGACAATCTGTCAAAAATTGCTGTAGATTTTTTGGCAAATTTTTTACTGCAGCACTGCTCGCAATGTCAAATAATTTATCAAGACGTTTACTGAACTGTTCCACATTTTTTAGTTGTCTTTTTGATTTTTTTGCACGACTTCGATGTTTCTTTAGTTTTATGTAGTCACTGTGGATTTTTTCCAATTTTTTAATACTGTGCTGAAGTCGAGAAGTCGGAATCAAAAGATTGGCCCAAACAGCATTCGTATCACTGATCACACTACTAGCACTTGCTCGTATACTTAGTTTTAAAGATTGATGTTTGTACAAAAAGAGATTCAATACATCCCTACACGAAGGTAACTTATTATTAATAATATTACGAATTTCAAACCCAACTAAATAATTATAAACTCTATTTCCAATTTGTTCAGACATCTTTGGCAATAATAATAAAAATGAAAAATGTAACACGTAAGTATACGAATGCGACGCGAATGCGGTCAGAGTTCGCAGAGCTTTGTTCTTGATACTTGCGGCATTAGCATCACATAATAGAGAACAAAGAGAGCACTGCAATTAGGCGGATGATTTATTAAACTAATTCAAGGTTACGTAAAAGAGGGGATGTTTGAAGAGGAGAGAGGGTTTCGATTCGTGGACAATGATTGAGCTTTCGCTGATCGCGTACTTCGTGTTAAATGTCATTGATCAGGTGGTGGGGGAATTAGCGCGACGTTAGCTACATCGCAACGTTGCCATTAGATTATTAAGTACCAACTGACCGAGAAAAACAAAGAGAAAAGAGTTTAATTTAATGTTTATTATTATTGAAGGTTAAATATTGTAGATTATTGATTTTGCTGTAGTTTTCTAGCCTTAAAAAAATATATAGAACAAAAAACATAATTTTACAGAGAAAGAAAACAAGATTTTAATAAGTTTAAATCAATTATCGGTAACAATTTCATGGAAAAATCAATTAAAGGCTTAATATCTCGCTCAATATTGATCTGAGCGATTTAATTTATAGGACCTTTTTTGTAGAAAATTGAATAACCTACAAGTTTGTCATTTACATTTTTTTCGTAGCTCTCGTTATTTACGAGATAAATGCGAAAAAAAGCGAATTTTATTAAAAAATCAGGTTTAGTGGCCCGTACTACCTCGCCGGTGGAAGTTACGACTTTGCCGCAATAGGCACTTTTGTAGAGCGTCTAATTTTGAGAAAAACCGATCTTTAGTCAAAGTGATCCCATGAAATTCCTCTGAGCTATAGAAATTTAAAAATAAAAAATCAAAGTTTGCGTGTATTTTCAATGGGAAATCTTCACACGCCTTGGTCGAGTACTTAAAATTAATATTAAGGGCTCAAACTTCCAGGGAATTTTTTTTTGGGTATTTCCAACAAAATTTCATGATGGGACCGAAAAAAAAAAAAAGTTAAAAAAAAAATCACCCTAATCTCGACCCGCGATAGGCATTCAGTTCCGATTTAAATCATTTTTTAAACAGAACAGAATGAAATTGGATCTTCTCAGGTTAACTTGACAGATTGTCGGACACATGTTATATTGTCATATGTTTATGTAAAGGTCATAGAGGATCATGAAATTCATGAAAGACAGATATACGATCTATGGAAAGCACACAATAAAATATGAAATAATTTAGAGCCACGTCAGAAATAAGAAAACTGTTGACGACTAGTTTGGTCGAATTTAAAATAGTGGACCAGTGCACCCCCATCGTGGAATATTTCACCAATATAGATCCGATCGAGTTTAAATCTAGAACTTTACTGTAAAATATGGTTTTGAAGGCTTTCGTAGAATTTTAACGGTATCTGATAGATAGTTTCTGAGATACATAATTATTTTTAAATATATTTTCTTTAATTATCCAGTCGTGCGATGCTCACAACATTTTGCATAAGACTTCGTGTTGGTATTTTTCAACTAATAATCGTGCTTTGATTCGATAAGATTGGTATTTTTTGAGTTATTGAAGTATAATTGACCGGTTTAATAACCAGTTGTCAACACTTGATTCAGCCATCCACTGAAGATAATATTTCGATAATTATAATACACCATATCCTATAATTCGGGGATGAAAATGATAGATTGCTATACAACTACACATTCTGGTATTTTTGGTTCTTCAATCAATTAAAATTCATGTACAAAAGAAATACTACTTGAAAATATTATTATATTGCATATATTCATCAAATGTAGTAGCCATTATGGGTACAGTACAGTCCAACAATAAAACTTTTTACTTCCGATACAAAATATAGAAATCTTCTTTCGCGATTATTGAGTATGATTATGGAATATTTTTTGTATCTCGAACAACTCTTTTTCGAATTGTTGAATTGTTATTTTTCTGTACATAATATGCTGTTGCTTCAATATTATATTGTTGATATTTTTGTTATCAATTGTTCACACTAAGCCTGGCTACAATGTTTTTACTCATAGAAAAATTCGACGAAAAGCGTCACAATATTAAATAAATAAATGTAAATCAGATATAATTTTCCATTTGAGTTAATATGGATTTGCATCAAGTAAAAGCCACAAGTATTCAATTATTTATTATGTTTTATAATTTTGCTATAATTGTAACGTTATTTCAGTCTTTCTCTTATTTCAAGTTGTTAAATTTCATATCGACTTAATAACAGGTGGAAATATAGCTATCATTGATTAAAAAAAGGGCTAAGTCACACTGATGAGTGGTAATAACCATGAAACCCTGGGTTTGTTTCTGCCCTTGAATGATACTTTCCTCTTTGGGGAACACTGAGCGATGAGGTGATCTAGCCCGGCCAAGCGGAATATTTGTTGATCATTAAAATCAATGAACAGCAACAGTGAACCTCATTCAATGATCATTGATTTAATCATCATTACATAATACATTCTAATACGCATAAGGATCAACTACAATCAGCGTTGGTCATATAAGTTCAACTATATTTCCACTTGTTTTAAGGGACCTCATTTGATGATTTGTAATTTATTAAATTAAGAATTGTATTATTTGTGATTTGCTTGAAAATATATAATTTTCAGAAAATCCAGAAAATTATCACACACAATATTTGATTTAACACTTTCTATTATAATTATTACTTTTGATGAATTTTAAAGTTCATAAAAGTATGTAACAACCACAGTGAAACGTTCTTCAGGAAATGTATCAAAATAAATATTAAGTAAATCCCTTTATAATGATTCTGTACCATGTTTCTGTTGAATTTGTGAAATAAAAATATTAGTAATTATCCATTGTTTTCTTATGCATGTCTGCAGAACAATGATGTTGGGGATAGTTCACATAATCAAAACCAGAGGGGCATAAACGACCAAATTATATAGCCTGTAACATTTTTCCTTCATTAAAAAAAAATCTAATGAAGAAATCCTTCTCTACGCAGTTCAGGGCTTCTATCGTCTATCAAACAGAGCCATTCCCCATAATTACAAATTTGAAGTATTTTACCCATTTTTGATTGGTGTACCAAAATATGTTCAGAAATTTCGTCAACTTCTTAAAATTGAAATTTTTGTTTCTATTAAGTAATCATTATAAAGGATACTGTGGGAGGTATATTCATCATTAAATGGTTTCTTTCTGGGTTTCTCTCCCAAACTCTGAAAAATATCTATAAAATAAAGAAATTGATTATTTTGTGATTTGCTTTTGCGTGAGAAACTCAAGATATTTGTCAGAAGTAATCAATCGAACAATGTTGCCTAACAAATAACAACGAAACACATCAACAAAGAAACAACTATATAGTAACGTTTCGGAGTCTATGTCAGACTCCTTCGTCAGACGCTTTACGAAAACCTTCAGAATTATGTTGTTGATAGTTATTCTGAAATTCGAGAATTGTCGCAATTTTCAATTTTGTGTAGAGAAATAAAGATACTAGTATCGTCCTCTATGCACGGGAAGCTTCTGCTCGTATCGATCGAGAGTCGATAATGGAGCGATTGTTCTTTATCTCCAAATGACAGATTCAGGTTCTTTGTAATAGTTTATTTACGTTGTATTCTCTCTGTTGAACTGCTGGATTAACATTGAAGAATAAACCGCCGTATTCACAAAGCAATCAATCTCCGTTAAGTCCTAACTGAGGTTCTCAGTTAAGGATAAATAAGAATCGCAACCTCAGTTAACGTGAAACAGGCCTGTTTCACCACCGTTAAATACGTTAATTGAGGTTGCGATTCTTATTTATCCTTAACTGAGTACCTCAGTTAGGACTTAACGGAGATTGAATGCTTAGGCGGAGTATGTCGTTTAATCGACGGATTTGAGCCAATGTAATCCACGTGAGGCTGAAAACTAATCAGTATTTTTTGGATCATCGATTTTGTTGTGATCTGATTAGTTGAAATACACACAAAGTAGATTGATTGGCGTAAGGAAAAGGGTGAGTTTTTTCCGGATAAAAATGGACGTTTTTGTCAAGCAATAATGTTTATTACAGTGGCCTTTCCTTCGTGTGTTCTTCACTGTTCTTTTGTTGGAATCATCGGTCGAAACGACCTACGCAGTTGGTGTGTCTAGAACTTTAGGGGGGCTAGATATTTTACCTTCCATTCGGATGGTTAACATCTTTACCGCGTGGGACGAATTGAGGAGTAACTTTTCAAAACGCATTATGTCCAATTTGGGCGAAATTGAGTTTGAAGCGGATTCAGAAATGTTTTCTGTTGCTCTATAGCCCTATGTAAACAAAATCTTCCAAATGGCATTATGTCCCTGTGTAATTCAAATCCAAAGTATGTAAGCCGCATCGCAATAAATTATGTTTACGATTGTATTTTTAAAATAAATAGAATATAACTAAAAAATGTTTGTATCGATTTGCTCATGTTAATTAGGTTACAGGTCAACACTTACTATGCAGACTGTTTTCTCTAATGTATAAAAAATCGCAACAAACAGCATTATTTTTAATTTCAACCACATCAAAACGCATCATATACAATGGGATGAATCAAAACGCATTAAGTCCAAACGTTTTTTACATTTTCTGTGTATATCTGATCAATATTGATTTAAATGAGATTAGTTATTACCTTTAGATGTAAATTTCTATGAAACAAACTTGACGTACTCAAATTATAAGCCAGGGTGGAAGAAAAAAATCGTTTTTCGTTGATTTCCAATAAAATGGTTTTTGGATTGAAATGCGTTTTGAAAAGTTGCTCCTTAATTAGGGAGCCTCACACCTAAATGCCTATCCTTCTACGCATATTTAGGAGAGAAAACATCTATCAGCGAATCATGGGAGCATGCCACCTTGGAGAGAGATTTAACCACCTAAATAGAGTCGACACAGAAAAGGTCAGTGGCCAACTATTTCACTATCTACGTTCACTGAAGAATCAGTATATTACATCGAGCCTGAAATAAAACTGCACATTTCGGAATTTTTTCAACCCTGAAGTATGCTTAGAAGGGATTGAAATAGTCAACCCCTAATATTTTTTTTCTAACAACTTTTTTTTGGATAAATAGTTTCCATTTAAAAAAACATGGCTGAAAAGCCCTATTCATTTACTAATACATACAAGCACAAAGACTTTATATGCTGAACAGTAACCACAACGTAGACTACCCCTTCATATGTTCACAAGTATTCACCGATGCTTGCGGGAACGTGGTAAGTTTGAAAAAAGAAGTTTCCGTGTTTTGTCTCATAGGTGGCGTGGGTGATTAGGTATGATCGACCCGAGGCTTAACCCGGGTCAGTTTAGTTGAATTTGTTGAGAAGCTACAGAGTACTGATGAAGGCCAAGAAGTCAGAAACGCGTCTGCTCTTGGTTTCTCGGCAAATCAATTAACCCCTGGGGTCTATTTGACTTGTGAAATATATGCATAAGTATATTAATTATACGAAGCCATTATGAAGGACCCTATTGGCAGGAACGCTCTGGACTTGTTGATTTAATTATTATAATTATGTTGTCGTTATTCAACAGGTTTTTTGTACACTATTGTTTTAGTTATAGAAGTCTTAGCATAGTAGAATAATAATTTGGTTGGCTGTTGTTCAATAAAATGCCATTTAACATGATCATGCAATACATTTGTTTTTCTCGTAAATGCTTGAGTTTTCGAAAAAACTTGTAGAGATAAAAAAGTTAGTAAATGAATTGGGCTTTTCAGCCATGTTTTTTTTAAGGAAAATGTTTATCCAAAATAAAGTTGACTTTTTCAACCCTTTCTGAGCATACTTCAGGGTAAAAAAAATCCAAAATGTGTAGTTTTATTGACAAATAGTATCTACCACGTTTCGTGATTTTATCTTTAGCCTGAAAATAAAAAGAGAAACATTTTTTTTCTTAATCTTCAGAGGGGTGTAACTTTTTCTGGGGGAGGTTTTTAAAAAAGGTTTATACCAAATATCCAACATTTTCATCACCGAATAACCTCTTACATTTTTTCGGTGTTATTCAGATGCCCTTGTATAACGATAGAGAAATATAGGGAAGAGAGAGCGCGATTGCCTACTAAACAGACGCGGCAAGTTTTTGAGGAATCTCGCTGGGTTTGGTTTTGTTTGTGTTAGACCGATACCTCGTTCGGTCTCCTATATTAGTTTACAGGGTCTCATGGTTGTCCCTCTCAGCTCGGGTTGCTAGCCTCCATATGGTCTCTTAGTCAATCCCCTGCAGCTCTGGTTTACTTACTTAACCGAGTCATGCACCGCTGACATCACATGGGTCTCATGTAACATCCCCACTGTCTTGGCGGTGTATAAGGTCCATTTTCGTAGCAAGTAGGATTAGGAACACTCAGGGTAGTATGGTCGCCCCCATAGTGAAGTCTCAAGTCTCCATTGTGTGTGGGCTGTACAGTCGAATATGAAATGTGAGGCAGTTTCGTCTGCCTTCCTACAAACAGGGTTTTCTCGGAGAATTCCCATATTGTTAAGGTGCTTTCTCAGGGTATAGTGTCCGGTTAGTAGGCCAGTTACTGCCCTGAGCTTACTCTAGCCAGTGCGTCAGCTCTTTCACTCCCTTCAACCTCTGTGTGCCACAGCACCCACCCAAGCTCAACTCGGTTTCTGGCAGCAAAGTTTTTCAGGTGCCGACGGCATTCCAGCACAAGCCTGGAGTTAATTCTCCAGCTGGCTAATGCCTTAAGTGCTGCCTGACTTGTCCGAGAGAAAAAGTATGTTCCTATTGGAATAGCTCTCAACTCTCTACCACCTGAATTGAAGAGTATTTTCTATAAAATTAATCCTTCCAGCTTGTTCAATAAAAACATAAAAGATTTTTTAAAGATGCTTGATAGATCCAGAGCGGCTGATATTGTGAATCACAACATTTAAACATTGAATTATATTTTTGTTATGTAAGATGAAATTTGTTTATTTATGTTTTTATCTGGGTTATATTATTATTTTTGGGATGGAGTCACCTCCGCACAACCATGCGGCTTTTGGAGGTTACCATGTTTATTCATTCACTTATTTTTACTCGTTCAAATCAGTTATATTCAGATTCTAGAAACAAAGATATGAAAATTTTCATTTGGTTGGTATCAGGGGAATCACTTTCGATTTTTAATTTTGTATTGTTATAAAATCCAATATTAAGTGAATAAGCATTATTATAAAATACAGTCAATGGCAACAAGAAACCATTTAATAATGGCTACATACTTCGATACTATGTGTTTTAATATGTATCAGTAAGATAGCTACGAACAAACAGAGACGATGTTTAAACATTAATCTTACAGTTATAAATTATATATAAACAACATGAAAAGTAATATCCCAATATCAAAACATACTCAATCTATCATGGATATATCACATATAGGAGAGTAGCAGCCCCATTACCGAACCTTGGGGTACATCCGAGGTACTTATACTATTTAAAATAATCAAAAAATCTTTGCTTACATCCAAAACCAAAGTGAACAACATTTTGTAATCTGAAATCTTTCATAGACTACAATGGAAGAAAACTAGATGAAGCAAGGATTAAAGACTATGTTGGGCCCCACAGAATGCAAGATATTTGCATTGACTCATTTCGTAGGCGAGATAATAGTATATTATTTAACGAGCGGTAATGTAAGTCATAACTCACGCAGATGAAGTTTGCAGCGCGAGCCGGAGGCGAGTGCTGTAATTCATCAAGTGAGTTATGGCCATTACCGCAAGTTGAATACTATACTTTATCTACGACTATAACAATAAATACAAAATCTAAAATAAATTATGATATTAACTAGATGATGAAAACGATTGAATTATTATGAGATCTACTACCTTTGTTGCCAGATATTTCTGATCAGGAGCTACATTTATGAAATCATTTACTTGTTCTGGCGTAAAACTTTCTGCCTTTTTAGCTACATGTTTCTCTGATTGACGTTTAAGAAACGCACGTAATTTTAAATAATTATCTATATTGATTCCATTATTTATGTTGAGTGTGCTTCTTGGCATGGAGCAGGAAGTCCATACAGACGGTGCTGAGTTCACTGAAATGTGCCAAAGAACATTCACTGTAAACGATGACTTGTTTTTGCCGCTACACCAATCTTGAAAATATTTGTAATTTGTATACAACTTTATACTTGTTTTGAGATCTTTCGGCAATAAATTCTGTATGGTGACATTAGCTGCTTCTCTTATTTCTGGAGGTGCACATAATAATTCATCTTCACTATCAGAATTCATCGTTTTCAGCAAAATATTCACGGTAATTAGGTATCAACTCTATTTCAAAACGTCAAAATGATTCAGGTGACAGAAGCACAGACCCACCTTGATATTCAACTGGTGAATAATTCCACGAATAGTAATGAGTTATAGCGGTGAGTTTTTATTACTCACGGTGTTTGTTTATAGATACTATTAATTGAATGAAAGCAATTGAATAATGAATATATTATTTAATAGGAGTAGATAAAAAGCATATATTTCTTAAACGTCACAATCCTGATGATATATAGGGTGTTACATGAGTGGTTGGCCATAGCCTAGTGGTTAATGCAGGTCATCCAGGACTCTCAGAAAAATTGCTCCTATTGTATCCAAAGGCGGTTAGTTTCGGAGATACAGGGTGAGTAATAAATGTTGGCCTGAATTTCCGATACCCGTGACTCGGGAATCGGTGGCCCGATTTTGATTAAATTTGGTGGGGTTGTTCACTTCCAAAAAATTTTTAAAACGACTCATATAATTTGATTATTTCTGAAAATGATCCGTCTAATAATAATTTTTGTTTTAAATGGTACATTTGTTTCTAAAGAGTAACAAATAAATGAATCCATATTTTATGTAATTTTTTTGTAATACGGTCCTGTTTTTACTCTTTTGTTTGTCATATTTGATATCATTTTCTGAGATTTTGGATTTTAAAGCTTTTCAACGAAATAACGTGAACTATTATGAAACATGCAATTCGTCAGTAAAAAGTATTGAGAGTAATTCTTGGCGCTCTTGTTCCTCGGAACAGGACCCTAATAACACACTTTGTTCCCGGAACGTCCCATTCATGTTCCATACGTGTCGCAATGTCCCGGCCTCCTATGGAATATCCCCGGAACGTCCAACTCGGAATGTTCCCGGAACATATTATTTTGACACATATTGTCGTTTAAAAATCCGAAATCAGACAATATATATTATTGATTATTGAATTTTCTTGTGCTTCTTCGATATTATATTTTTACTAGTCAAAACAACATGCTAAAATACTTGACAATTCTTGAATTTCACAAAATAACTATCAACAAAATAATTCACGATTTTCATTAAGCGTCTGACGAAGGAGTCTGATATAGACCCCGAAACGTTACGATATAGTTGTTTCTTCGTTGATGTTGTTTCGTTGTTGTTTGTTAGGCAACATTGTTCAATTGATTGCTTCTGACAAATATCCTGTGTTTCTTACGCAGAAGCAAATCACAAAATAATTAATTTTTATTTTATAGATATTTTTCAGAGTTTGGGAGAGAAACCCAAAAAAAACCTTTCAATAATGAGTATACCTCCCACAGTATCTTTTAATGATTACTTAACCAAAATTACTGTTTACTCAGGTAGAAATTGAAGTGTTTATAATCCTTTTGAATTCGCACCTTCGACCGAAGAGGTTCAGCCAAAATATCGATTGGTAAATGAAGAGCACGTGTTTGGAAATTTATCGTAAAAATGGGAAAATGGATCAAATGTTGTGTATATGGTTGTGAGGATGATGTTAGCATGAGACATCGATTTCCTAAGCACAATCCAAGTCTTTTTAAAACGTGGATCGACATTATCAAGCCAAGTGATTGGGAAATATTATCTGTTGACCAGATTTATAATAGGCATTATGTATGCCATGCACATTTTGAAGACTGTTACAAGATAGAGGGAGGAAGAAGAGGGCTCGCAATGCATGCAGTTCCTACACTTGGTGTTTCAGGTAAGCTTTACATTGACAACAATGATTTGAATTTGTTTTTAAATTTTTTGTGAAATTCTAAGAAATATAAAACAGTTCATCTTTCTTTTGAAGGTATCTCAAATGTTCTTGATGATGATGTGATGAACCAACCATCAACTTCAAAAACCAATACCAACCAAATACAAATGGCACTGTCTGAAGGAGCGCAGAATATTATTGAGGGAAGAACTGAAGTACTAAGAATATCTCCGAAACTTTCAGATGCTCATGTCACTCCTGGAAAAATAAACAAAATGAAGGTGAAGCTGTGTACGCAAGTTTTCAGCAACACTGTAGGAACAATGATTAAACTCATTTCTAGTTGGGATAAGACCTTTTCTTTTTCGAGGAAAAATGATTCATAATCTCCTTCTAGGTTTGTGAGTACGTAAGCTACCAAAAATTTTTCTTATTTTGTTTCAGAATTAAATCATCCTCGTAAGTTACCTGTAGATGCTGTGGATACTGCTGATTCCATACTATTCTTGGATGAATTCTTTAATTCATTGAATGTTAACAGAGCAACAGTATCCACAGCAAAACCACTGAAAAGGGCTGTGACCAGGGAGACGGATCATCAGGTTTGTTGGGAGCAGGCTATTGAGGTATTCAATAGCATGGCATTTTACTGCCCACAAAAAAAGAAATTTACTATTGTGCCTACCTTGAAAAACATGATAAGAACCTTAAAAGGTTTCCTTTACTTAAAAGATAAACTTTTGAATCACCATCAATTCCAATATATCTTTACTGGGGCTTTCAACCAGTAAGGAATATTAACCCTGATGTTGAACACTTAACTTCATCATTCAAAACGTTGGTTATTAATAATTTTATGTCAGCGCATTCCTTGGGATCAAATTGTGACGAAGAAGAAACAGAGAGTCGTTGTTTAGACAATTTGAAATCTTTCCTCACAGACAAAAAAGTATACAGTACTCCTACATTCCAGGATAATACGACTCCTGTGAATGTTCCTCGGAGTATCGCCCTTCATAAGGGTACAAAACTTAGCAGATGTTTGTATGACTTGTTTATATGAGTGGTGCAATCTGCAAAATAATTTTAATAAATATTTCTCTGAAGACGTGTGAAAAGTGTAGAACAAATTTATTAAATTACTCTGAAAATATGAATGACACAGAATTCTTGGATGCAAGAAAATATAAATTTGGTAATTTAATAAGATCTGGACAATATACAGATTTTTTGTTCAGGCAGTCATTTAATAATTTGTTCTACCTCATACCTCGTCTTTGTGAGAGGACAAATATTTCCAAATATCTGCAGGAAGTGCTGAAATCAAATTTTAATTTCCTAATTTTGAGATGCATTTCCCATGCACTAGATGAAATATTATGTTCAACGATTGTTAGATGTTCCTTATTCTGGTGGTGCCGACAAGTTAACAAAATAGTGAATGGTACCGATTCCAAATTTTCCAGGTTTCTATCAATAAATCGAAACAAGGATATATGATCGATCCTATAAAGGTTCAGGCCAAAAATCATTATGAAAAAAAAAACCAAAGGCCCTTGTTGAGATGAGTGAGTATTCATGATGAATTTTATTATTTATTTATTATTTATTATTTCCTCAGTTTGGCCCTGGAGATGCCCCAGTTAAGGATAGTCATGTGGGACATACGCTAGGATGGGATGGAGCACAGAGCAGAGCAGATTGAAATAGAATCCTGGCCTAAATTGGTTAGCATATTGGAAGGTGATCTTTTGTCTGGAGCAGTACTGCATTCTCCTTTATTTTATTGTTTTAAACAGGAATCAATTCTTTGTTTTCCCACGTAGCAAAAGTGTTGGTCAGACAATTGGATCAGGGTTCATTCTTGAAATGGGAGGAAGCAAGACCAAAGGGAAAATTAGCTAGTCTAGACCAGTTTTATCAGTTTCTCGAAAAAATGATAGATACTCTTAAAAAATAGAGAGAAAAAGAAAAATTGATTCAAAAAATGTTGGTAGATATGATTCAAACGGTCTAAGTGGTCAGAGACCATATAAAAGCTTTGTGTCAACTGAAAAACACAGTTGTCAAATTTGTAAAGCAAATCATGAATTGAGTCAATGTCGGAAATATTTGAAAATGAGAACTTACAGCAGGTATGAATTTGCGAAGAAAATTAAACTTTGCTTAAACTGTCTAGAGGTTAATCACATCAGTAGCAATTGTAAGGCACCAGGGTGTAATAAATGTGGTAAGATGCATCATGACCTGCTACATTATGAGCCAAAACCAGGAGGTAATTTAGCACACAAACAGGTTGCTGGTGCTAACACCAGTAGGCTGGAAGATGGTGGGGGTGCAGGTTCGAATCGAGGAACCGATTGGACCTGAGTAGGTCCAATCGGTGTTTTTGGATAATGGCCAGGAATTAGATGGTGAGGTTTTGTTGTCTACTGCGTTGGTTCAGATACAGGGTACTGATGGAAGGAGGCACAACTGTAGAGCACTTCTAAACAGAGGCTCACAACCGAATCCGATACTGGGGCGCCTGGTTGAGAAGTTGGGATTGAAGCTACAATCGCTTAATGTTTCAGTGATAGGTATTACGAATAAGGCTACTAAAATTGGTGACAGATGTCCGGTAAGCCTGCAGGCATTCCACAGAAACTATAAGGCCGACCTGTCATGTCTAGTCGTAGACAGTATTGGAGGAGTATTTCATGCAGGATTTCATGAGGATTTCATGCTGGAATATGAACAATTAGGGCATATGTCACGGGTTGAACCTCCTTCATCGACAGAGGTGTCGTATTATTTACCTCATCATGGTGTACTCAATGAGAATAGTCAAACTACGAAATTGAGGGTTGTTTTCGATGGGAGCGCTAGCAGTGACACTGGGATATCTTTTAATGATCTTCAGTTCAATGGACCCAAGCAGCAGGATGATTTGTTTCTCATTTTGGTTAGGTTTAGACAACATCAGATTGTAGTTTGCGCTGACATTACTAAGATGTATAGAATGATATGGGTTAAACCAGAGCATTATATTATATGTTTGTCGTCCACATAAAAAATGACTCATGTATATATAAAGGTCATTGGATTCAGACAATATTAATGTTGACTCCACATTCATTAAAAAGTTATTTATTTTGGCCATTTTAGGGGACTATGCACTACCCAGAGCTAAAGCGAAGAAAGCCGAGTTTACCAGCAATTTAAGTACTGACACAGAAGGCCAAAGAAGGAGAAAAAAGATATTGTTTTCTTCATCTGGTTCTGAAAATGACATCTCCAATAAAAAGAAGAAGAACAAAAGATTGCATTCCCTTCCACCACCCCCTCAAATGAATTTGTATACATGTATATATATTGAAGAAGAGATTTGCATTGGTAATTACATTAATTTTAGTTCACCTGGTATTATTTGATTTTAAGATCAGAAAATAAAATAGTAAGGGTTCGAAACTAAATGCAATTTATTGCGTTTTTAGGTATGCAAAAGCAACTACAGTATTTTTTATTTTCAGATATAATATAATATAATCCACACTGTGATATGTATAATAATAATAATAATTTTTTAGCCTTTTGATTTCAGAGGCAACTATTGCGTTTAACAATGTCGAGAAATTACCGCAACGTTGGAAGACAAGCCTTCCGCGAAGCAATCGGAAGGGATTCCTACCAGAATCAATATGAGCACTCGCGAAGAACTGTCGAGGAGCAGGTAGGGTCTCAGATTCCCAGAGGGGGAACCGGGAGGTCCAGGGGACCATCTCGGAAAAGGTACCAGGAATACCGAGTCATCCAAAATCGAAGAGAGAACAATAAGATCTCTGAACAAGATTTAGCTGAGGAACTCCGTAAGAAACTATTTCCAGGAGTTAAGAATGGCGAGTCGGCAATGGACATATTAGAGGCTCTTAACACAAGTAAAGCCATTACACTGCCGATAACCACTCGAGGTGTTGGGATTGGAGTTGCACACATCTTTTACTCATTATATGAATTCCCAAACGTCCCAATACGTGTGTGGGGACTACCTCTTCACCGTCACGATGGCGCGCCCTATGGGGTGACTACTGCGTTACGGTTATTGTTGGCGCTGCCAACCATGTTAACGCTACCCCCGACAGAGAGCGCCACAAGATACATAAGCAAGCCCTTGAAGCGGAGATACACCACCAGGGGGCCAAACTACCAACGGCAACGGATAGATGGCTCCCCGGAATAGATATCACTCGAAAGCGAGTTCACACTTTAAATAAAGTCGAGGAAGCGCAACCAAAAAGGCAGAACAGTCATAATGTATTGAAGTGCTTTGATCTTGTGTTGTGTTGTTTATTGTCAGTATATATCTAATCCATGTTTTTCACTGTTTTATTCATTAACCTAACTAGGAGTAGGCAGATTGAGGCCTAGTTAGGAAACTTTATTTTTGTTGACTGGGAGTAGGCAGATTGAGGCCTAGTCAGCGCATGTTTACTTTCGTTGTTATTCCGGGTTAATCAGGAGTAGGCAGATTGAGGCCTGATTAAACCTCGGCATCGACCAAATCGCCATACTGTCCCAAAACGAGGAACAATTTATCAATTATATCGAGTGAGTCTAGCTATCGTTGAGACCAAAATTCAACTATGTCAACGAAGCGTAACCGCTATTCAAAATAACGAAGATGACTATGCGTCATTAATACATGACGAGAATATGATATGCGCAGTGAAAGCGATAACGGTTCTTCCTGACCAGCTGACTAGTATAGTCCGGAACATAGGAAAAGTACGGATAGGGACGAAGCTATACGTGCCAAAGATGGTCGCAGACTCAACCAGCCGTGATGACCACTTCATTCCCCAGGCTGAGAACGTCAGGTTTTCAAACCTGCGACGGACCGTCCAAGCACTGTCAGACAATCAGACTCCAGTTAATTACAGGCGCCGCTTCTACGCCGCTAATACGATCCCAGGAGCTGTTTGGAGAGATACGCCAGACAACCCAATTTTACTCAATTCTAATGAAATAATGCCGGACGATTACGGTCTTGACGAATTGAATGATGATATTGGCGACATGCACGCGAAGATTACGTACCTCGCGAAGAAGGCTCCGAAGTATTTCACCGGAGCAGTGAATTATGACCCAGAAGGGACGAAAGCGATGCTTACGTGTAATCGTCAAGGGGCTCTGGGATGTGTCTCAGAGTACGGGCTTAGCAAACCCGAGGCACCTTAGCTACCTGGCAGTAGGTATAAAACGCAAAATCGCACGGGGGTACTACTTAGTAGCATACGGGTGTGACAAGCCCGCGAACCCCGGTTTATCTCAACCAATGATGAGTACCCATCCAAGAAGCCTCGGAAAACATCTGCTGCCTGGGGATCACCAGGGCACGTCTGGGGTTGGTGCAAATCTACGAGCAAAGAGGGGCACGGAAAGGAGTACAGGGGTGCAAGGACAACCTACTCATAGACAAGAGCATTTGTCAAGATGCAAAACACTACAAGCGCGATCTACATACATCCTGGCTGGATTACGCGAAAGTATTTGACACATCGTCTCACAGCTTGATATTACAGCTGCTTGAGATGCTCAAAGTCCACACTAACATCGTCTATGTGATGAAAAACATCATGGCGCTATGGAAGACTAAGTTCGCCGTTCGATCGGAAGGTCGAACCACGTATACGGGATGGGTGAAATACAGGCGAGGCGTATTTCAAGTGGACTCGCTAAGCCTGTTACTGTTCTGCATAACAGTCATATCATTAACAACGGAGTTGAGGGAAAGCAGAATAGGGTACAAGGCCGGGCCACCAGGCAGAAGAGAACATCTGGTTTCACATCTCCTGTACATGGACGACTTAAAACTGTACGCTCCCTCCAGCGCTACAACAACTTCTTAACATCGTGGCGGAATGCACCACAGCAATAGGAATGTCATTCGGTTTGGAAAAATGTGCTGTTTTCCATCTGAGCAGAGGAAGAACTGAAGAAGTAGGAGAAGATATCGAACTGGAAGGAGGAATAATCATTCGGCACCTCGATGAAGAGGAAACTTACAAATTCCTTGGAATGCAACAAAGATGCGCACTGGAGTCAACTCGAATCAAGGATGCCTTAACAGCCAGCTACAAAAAGAAGATCCGAGATATATGGAAATCACAGCTGTCTGGTAAAATGAAGGTGTCAGCTACGAACATCTTGGCGGTTCCGATAGTCACATACTCTTTCGGAGTAATCAACTGGACAGTTAATGAGATTCTCGAACTAGACAGGGCCACACGTAAAGTGATGAACATGAATCGGAGCCTTCATCCCATCTGCTCGGTACAAAGAATATATCTCCCACAAACGCAGGGTGGCAGAGGTTTGCAGAGTTTGGAATACCAACACCATCAACAAACGTTGAAAATGGCAATAAGGATATTGAGAAGTGAAGACCCGCTTCTGAAAATGGTAGCTCATCATGAAATTAGAAACCAAGGAGCTTTCCTATTTAGAGCTGGAAGGAGAGCCTTGGAAAACTCAGCATAACTGGAGTATCCATCGACTATGAGCTAGTGGGAACACCTATCACGCCAACAGACCAGAGAAGAGTAGACAGAGAGATCAGACAGGCACAACTGAAGACGTTACTCGAAGACCACATAAGTAAAAGTCTGCACTCTATATATTTCAGGAGTTTGAAAGATCGGGGCCTATCGGAGGAACTATCCTTTGCGTTTTTGAAATCGGCTGGTCTAAAGTCGGAAACGGAGGGATTCGTTATGGCTTGTCAAGATGGAGTGATAAATACGAGATGGTATAAGAAGAACATCATCAAAGTGGACTCCTCAACAACTTGCAGAGCATGCCACAGTCAGCAGGAAACTGCCATGCACATCCTGTCTGCTTGCAGAGTCCACGCTCCATCAGGATACACAGAGAGACACAATGCGGCACTTCGGATTCTCTACTTCCATCTGAGAGAAGTTTATGGTATAGACAAGGAGCCAGTGCTACCATTTGTGCCTCTGGAAATTGAATCAGTCATCGAAAATGATAGAGCTCGAATCTACTGGAACTATGCTTTTCCAACAACTCGGCAGATCCATGCCATAAGGCCCGATATAGTACTGGTGGACAAAGATCTCAGGGAATTGTTTGTTGTCGAATTTTCCTCCCCCGCTGAAAATAATGTGGTGATGAAAGAACAACAGAAGAGGGAGAAATACAAGGATTTGCTGTTTGAGCTGGGAACCCTATATCCAGGGTATAAAGTAAAAATGGTCTTTCTGATCATAGGATGCCTTGGCGGAATGAGAGCGAACTATGTGACAGAATTGAAGATTATTCCGGCCTGTACATCCTTGGCCGAGGTTTTGGCGAACAGAATGCAGAAAGCAGTGTTGCTCGGGTCACTACGAGTGATGAGGTCCCATCAACTATGAAGGCTACTTGCAGCTCATCTCTTTTGTTAAGGGACGCTGTAAGGGCAGGACGAAGAACAGTACAAGAAGAGTGAGAGGTTTTTTAGTGAGTAACCAAATAACATCCGGAGTCTCACACTGCCGCTTGCGGCGCCTATAATAGTTATTTATGTAATAAGGATCATTAAGACGATCATTATGGTACAAGTCGTGAATGTTATCGGGCGAGGCGTAGCCGAGTCCGATAACACGGCGTGTGCCATAGTGATTGTTTATGATTCGTATTACATACAAAATTTTATCTGATGGCATTTATATCAATACATTTTCGAAAAATTAAAAACTGCATTTTCGACATGTCACAATGACAACTATTTTTAAAGGAGTAAGTATTGAGTAGTTTCAAATATTAGTAGGTGAGTGAGCTGTGCTTTGCCATTTCCTTGACAACGTCATCAGGTTGTAACGGCAATATTTATTTATCGCTGTCAAACTCAATAATTATTGTCAGGTAGAATTTAATATAATTTAAAAAATGAGTGATTCTGAAGCTGATAGTTTACCTTCTGATTTGGAAGAAATGTCGAGAAATATCGTGGACTCCCTTTTGCCGGAAAAATCACGGAGTGTATATGAAATGGTGTTTAATCGGTACGAAGAATGGTGTTCTGCTAAAAAAATCAAGAATATCACTCATGAAAAAGTATTGTTGGCTTACTTTGAATGCTTATCTAAGGAAAGAAAACCATCTTCTCTTTGGTCGTATTATTCGATGATAAGAAGTATTTTATCAACAAGAAAAAACGTCGATATTAGTAAGTACCTACAGCTGGTTGCATTACTAAAACGTAAATCAGAAGGTTACAGAGCTAAAAAATCCAAAATTTTAACTAAACAAGATGTTACAAAGTTTTTAACGGAAGCATCAGATGATACATACTTATTTAATAAAGTTGCCATGATAATTGGACTAAGTGGAGCATGCAGAAGAGAGGAATTGACAAATATGCTTGTTGAAAATGTAATAGATGAAGGATCCGTTTTTAGAATTACATTACCGAATACAAAAACAAAGGTAATGCGAGAATTTTTTGTAACTTCGGGAAATATCCCAGGATTGAATATGGTAGAACTTGTCAGACAATATGTGAAAATACGACCTTGCAACACAAACCATCTACGTTTTTTTGTCACTTATAGAAATAAGAAATGCACAAAACAACCCGTTGGAATACATACCTTTGGTAAAATGCCAAAAGTTATTGCCACTTTCTTGAATTTACCTCGCTCTGAAGAATATACCGGACATTGTTTTCCGCGATCGTCTGCTTCGTTTTTGGCTGATTCTGGAGCTGATCTGTGTACCGTGAAACGCCATGGCGGATGGAAAAGCAATACTGTCGCTGAAGGTTACATCAAAAATTCGAAAGAGCAAAAGAAAAAAATATCAGAAGCAATTTTTGGTGCCAACAACCAAACAGGATTACAAGTTTGCCAACAATCATCAACTACTGATGTAAAAACTGTAGAATCCACTGGAATTAATATTACAAATTGTAGCAATTGTTCTTTTACCATTTATAATAAATAGTTTTGTACATAGTTATGCATTTTGAATAAACTTTTTTGATCAAACCATTACATGTTTTCCTTATAGAATTTCATTATGGAACTTAGTACCATAATGAATTCATTATGGTACTTAGTCCCATAATGAGCTTCCTTATGTCATCAAAATTGAGTGACATAACGTTGTCATTATGACATGCCATCAGATAAAAGGTATTACGTGACAAAAAAAAATAATAATACTACAATGAGTCCTAGCACTCCTAGCGCATCTTTGGTTGACAGGCCGGTCTTGGGAAGTAAGTATATTTAGGGATTTTTTTAAATTAAAACAATAGTATATTATATTATAAGGATTAAAAGTGCATATTTTTTTTACGAGCAATATTTGCAGTTGCGAGGCGGAGCACAGCGCAGCCGGGCGAATGCAAAATTGGGAGTATAAATAGGCACTTTTAGTCCGTATGATATATATTATTTTTTGTCCAACCAAGTCAAAATTAAAATCAATTTAGTTTTATTCAAAAATCGTTAATAATTTGGTAATAAATTTGAACACCTATTAATTATAACAGCGATAGCAAGTTGGTAGTCATGGATATCTGGTATTGTTGGTAAATATTGATTGTCAAGTAGACGTCAGTAGACGTACTTATCATATAAGTTTTGTAGTAGTTTTTACGCTGCCTTCAAAATGAATCCCGAACACGATGAAAATATACCTGCAGATATATTGGAAAGTGCCGAAGCAGTATATCTAAATCTTTTGCCACCCAAATCTGCGCAAGTTTATGAACTTGCTATCAGCGATTCATGGATTGGTGTAAAGAAAAATGTGCATAACTATGCAGAGAGTGTTGTTCTTATGGTGTATTTCTCAAATTCAACGAAGACCGTCAAGCCATTCACTCTTTAGTCACAGTATTCAATGTTGCGATCCACACTGGATATCAAAAATGGTGTGGATATTAGTAAATATTCAAAATTACGAGCATTGTTGAAAAGGCAAAGTGATGGATATATACCTAAGAGGTCTAGGGTTTTTACAAAGTAGGAAGTGGATCGGTTCCTGGATATGGCACCTGATAATGTATATTTGATGATAAAGGTTGTTCTAGTATTAGGAATTGGAGGTGCTATGCGTTGTGACGACCTAGTTCATTTGAAAATTGATGACATTGAAGATATGGACTCGGTCCTGGTCGTAAAAATTTTGCAGACAAAAAACAAGAAACCTCGTTTGTTTACCATTATAGGCGATAATTATTTGCGTTTATTTCGAAAATATGTTGCACTACGGCCATCAAATATACAGGAACGTCGGTTATTTTTGAAGTATGTTAATGGGAAGTGTCAAAGAATGGTTGTTGGTGTTCACAAAATTAGTGCCGTGTCGCAAGAAGAACATCTGCTACACTTCTTATTGACGGTGGCGGTGACCTCACTTGTCTTATAAGACATCGGGTACGGTAGCAGAAGGATATATTGAAGAATCACGTATCAACAAAGAGAATACTGCCAGAAAAATATTGCAACCTGACAAAGACGGTAAAAGTACCTGTTCAGATATTTCCTCGAATGTTTCATCAACAGTTATGGAGAATATTTTGAGTTGTTCTAACATTAAGTCGAATAAGAATTCTACATGTATATTCCCACCTTCTGGCAAAGAGAACAAGTCTCTGTTCAACATACATCCGATAGATGGCAGCAGTTCACTCTACTTGATTGCTTTTTGCTGTTTATCCGGTAGGCAAAGTGGTCCAAGTCAGACTTAGATCAGTCTGCTTGAAAGAGTTTAGAATTGTTTTGTTTACGTTCGTGTTCTTTGGTCGTTGTTCGATCTCGTGGGAAAATAAATTATGGATGATTCAGATAATCAATCCGTAAGTGAACCAAGCATATATGCGAATTCTGGTTCGGAATATGAGCCTGCTGAAGATGATTTAAGTCCAGGTAAATATACCTAACCTAAAATAAACTACTCTCTGAAGTTAATAATACATAAATTAATGCATAGTTGAAAAACTGAGGAAGTATTTAGAGTGGATTATCTGATCAGTGTAATATTTTTTTCAGAATCTGATGACTCAACCCAACAAAGCCAAACTCAAGCACTAGTATCCTCTGATGAAGAAGGACTGAGGCTCTCAAATGCCCCAAGTGAAGATCAACCTACTGAAAAAGCAAAAAAGAAGACGAGAAAACGCCAACAACATGAAAGCCTCCGAGCAGCTCGAAAAAGAAAAAGAAACTCTGGTATGGCTTACAAAACAAAAAAAGGTCAGTTGGTTACAGCCAAAAAATTTGCGAATATCCCTTGTTTATGCAAAAAACAGTGTAGCAATCAAGTAAGTGAAGAAACTAGAAAACATGCGTTTTCAATTTTTTGGAAATTGGGCTCTTTTGCAATGCAGAATGCTTACTTATGTGGGATAGTGAAACAAGAACCACCGAAAATCCGGCGTCCAAGGAATGGTTCTCGTCAGGGTAAAAGTTCGTCTAATACATTCTTCATACAAGATCGCCAGGGAAATACTGTTAAGGTTTGCAGGAAATATTTTGTTGACACTTTTCAGATCAGTATTGGACGTTTAACACGCGCTATGAAAAAAATTAAAGAATGTTAACCCCCTGGTTCAGATGAAAGAGGCTCCCATGTTCCGGCTAATAAAATAGCTGTTGACAGAATTAATGTAGTTCGGGAACATATCAATTCTTTTCCGTCATACCAATCTCACTATTCACGATTGCAAAATCCAGATAGAAAATACTTATCATCCGATTTAACAGTTAGTTCTATGTATCAGTCATATTTGCAATACTGTACTGGTAAAAGTGAACCTGTCAGCGAATCTGTTTATCGTAGAGTTTTCAGTTCAGAGTTCAACCTCTATTTTCATTCTCCACTGAAAGACACGTGCTCGAAATGCGATAGTTTCAAGAACAAGTTACCATACATTGGGAGCGAAGAAGAAAAACGTAGTTTAACAGTATCGCATGAACTGCATTTAAGGAGAGCAGAAGCTGCTAGAAGCGCCCAGGCAGAAGATGCTAATAAATCTAAGAACGACCCTTCTACTTTTGCCTTACCTTCGACTTGGAAAAGGCTTTGCCATTTCCAAAATTAACTACTGGTATAGCATATTATAAGAGGAACATGTATTTATACAATTTAGGCATACATGAGCTAAACACTAACCTAGGATTTCTGTACACATGGGATGAGACCGTGGCATCCCGCGGGTCTCAAGAAATTAGTTCATGTGTTACAAAACACTTACGAACTAGAGCTAAAAATTATAGGCACATCATTATGTACAGTGGAAAAGTATTACGGGTAATTCCGCAAAAGGAGCAGAGATAATCATTCTGCTGGTACCTGCATTATCTTTCCACCTTTTCTTGGTTTCTTGGTTGCCCTGTCCTGAAGAAGCCAACTAGCAGAAACACGTGTCGGCAGGTACCAGCAGAATGATTATCTCTGGTCCTTTTGCGGAATTACCCGTTATACTTTTCCATTTTAATAAACTTATCCGCGTTATCCTATTTTCTTATTATGTACAGTGATACTTGCACTGGGCAAAACCGAAATTGGAATTTTGCTTTGGCTATGCAAAAATTAACACAAACACTGATACTGCCTGTGAAATTATTGACCTAAAATATATGGTCAGTGGTCACTCGTTTTTACCAAATGACACTGACTTTGCCTCTATAGAGTCATACGCAAAGAAAAAATTGCAAGTAGTTTTTTCTCCTGATGAATGGATTAACGCTATACTTAAGTGTAGAAGCAAAAACCCTTTTCATGTAACAAGAATTAATCGCGAAGATTTCTATTCAACTAAAGAGTTGACTGATGCCATAACTAAAAGGTCAGTAAATGAAAGAGGTGATAAACTTTCATGGCTAAAAATACAGTGGATCCGATTCATTAGAGAAGAACCATTCAAACTTTTTTACAAGGAATCAATTCAAAATGACGTTCCATTCAGTTCGGTATCGTTGGAATGGTCGAACCAAAAGAAAAAGAAACATCGCAATGCCGAACAAGTACCTATTGGCCTGATAGAACAAAAACAATTATACAATGCTCCACGACCTGTCACAAAAGAGAAAAAAAGGGATATGCTGGACTTACTAGAATATATACCGCCAGTCCATCATGCTTTCTACCATGGTCTCATCACGTCGGACAGCATTGAGGACACCGGATTTTTGGAGCAAGTTCAACCTCCAGAAGATGAAATATAATGATGAACAGTGTTTTACCTGATTTCCTACTTTATTGCCTCGTTAGTTAGTTTTACATTATGTCTTGAGCATGCGGTTTATAAACAACAAAAAATTCAGTTTTGAACATGATGGTTATTTCTATTCCTGTTTTACCAGTTTTCTTGATTACCTCTGAAAATTACAGCTTGATGGCAAAGAGAGCTAAGTCATTATTTAAGGCAAAGTGGTTCAAGTCAGACTTGGCCTTAAATTCTGAATGTATTTACTAAGTAAGAGTGTTAAATTGTGCCTTACTAAATAAGGCAAAGTGGTCTAAGTCATATTTTTTTTGCTTATCATCGCGTAAAATACTATTGAAAACTTAAGGCATGTACTGAAAATCGAAGAATTAAATTACAAATAGTACACAAAAACAAAAAATCATTTATTTTGAAAAATGGATTTTTTATTGTTGAATTCACAAAATATCAAATATCTCAGAAGCTAATTTTTTGACTTAGTTCATTCTGCCTTTCAGCCGTCCATATTTAAAATACAATTATAAATATTCCCAGAATTAATAAAGAAACCATTAAAAAGCAATTCAGTTTTATAAGCAGAATTGTTTTATGAGTTAGTTATAAACCTCTTAACAAATGGTTAAGTAGCAGTTTTATAATATATTTCATAATTCTGCTGTATAGACGTTTTCAGGATAAATTTATAAAGTATTTCGATTATCCACAACAGAATGATGTTTATGTAGCTTTAATATAAGGAATTGAAATTTCGGAAGCACTAATATGATACTTATGAAATATATTAGTCGCGAATCATTGGAGATATAAGACAACTTTGCTGGTTGGGTAGATTACCCCCCTATCATTGTCAGTATAATCCTATTTTATTTATATTGGGCGTTTTGTAGGAATTTTTATACCACCACCTATATATGTTTATGATGTGTCTAACTATAAGGATTTGATAGCAAGCTTAACAACAGCGACCCCTCCTGAATCATATGTCGTTAAAACCATGGCAAACAATATAATGAAAGTCAACCCAGTCAATTCGGAAACGTATCAGAAATTAAAACATCACCTAAGATCTAAAAAAATCCTACATCAAATGTACTGGTTATTGAACAAAAGATCCCTCGGAAATAAAATGACAATCTTTAAATGTATCCTTGAAACAGTATGGAAATAGGGAATAGAACTATGGGGATGTTTTAAGCCGCCCAACAAAGAATATTCGAGTCATTCCAATCAAAAACACTCCCTATGATAGCAAGAGCACCTTGGTATGCTTACAAAATGATCTGCGAATAAAATCTATAACAGATAAAATAAAGCCAAGAATCAAGTACCGACCGAAAGACTACGACCAGTCAGAGAAACAACGAGGATACGGCAGGTGAGTTATACTTACGCTATTGGCATGTAAAAAATCAATGCAGAAGAACCTATAGGTGTATAACTTGTGGGAGTTCCCATTAACTTGAATCACCATGTAATGATTGCCCTAGTTGCGTATTTTGTCATTCCTCCCATTTATCAAATGATAAGAATTGAAGTGAATATACATAACGTAGGATGCGTGAAATCATAGCTATACATAATCTATCATTATATTTGCCTTCTAGATTGCGAGGTATGCTTATTGAGGTGTGTGGTGTTTGTAAAGGCTGCTTATACAGGTATGGTAAAAAGCACAGAACAAAAAAGGTAAAAAGGGTCGGAAAGATAGGAAATTGAACGTAATCTGGACGATGGCCAGGATCCAGTGGAGCAGTGGAACAGTTAAAACTTCAGCGCGATGCGATAACGAATAAACGACTGTTCTCTCTCTTTGGCTCAAGTGGTGGGGATGCTACATTACGATACGATTCTCGGGTATCCAGGACTCCAGGACACGATCTATCTTTTTATCTGCCGGCGCTGATCAGTCGCACTCTAAACTTGGGATGCGCAAGACCATATTGGTTGAGAATAAAATAGATTCCTCTTAAAGCAATGTTTAGTGTAGAAGAAAAAATACAAATTATAGAATGGTACTCTGCTGGTTAATCAATTGGAGACACAATAAATTTATTTATTGTTGGCTTTGAAGATAGGCCGGTACCTTCAAGTTCGGCTATTTCCAAAATAATCAAAAAATTTGAGACATGTGGGTGTTTACGAACATGCAGGTAGATCAGGGTTAATAAACCAGCAAATACCATATGTGAAAATCGTCTTAAGAATGAGGTAGATGTGTTTGCTGCTGTTGAAACCAGTGCACCTTGTTCGAGTAACAAAATTGCCGAATAAGTCGATATTAGCGATAGAACTGTTCGGAATATTTTGAAAAGGAATGGTTCCGCTGCTACAAGGTTAAAACAAGTCAGCAAATTTTTCCAGAAGACCATAGCAGACGAATGGAATTTTGTGAAACCATGATGCAAAGAGAGAATGAAATTAGTTCTTTCCTAAGCAATATCTTATTCAATGATGAGTCATAAATCACAACACTAACGGGGAGATAGGGTTTTTTTGCTGAAGTTTTTTCCCTACGCTCTAGTATCATATATCAAATTATATGGTACTCCGTTACACTAGCCTCTGCTAACACTTTTTTCATACACATGCTTTATTGTTAGATAAAAAACAAATTGTAATGCTCAAGTTCAAAAGAATATATATATCGTTTTCCTTGAATACAAAACATAACCCATCAGTAATAAGATATTGGTCTAGGAAGAATAAGCATCTAAGTATTCCTGTGCATACCCAATATCCTCAAAAACTTAATGTTTGGACAGGAACACTGGGGAATTACGTCATAGGGCCATTTTTCATCGATGGTAACCTAAAGGCTGGCAAATATCTGGGGCTTTTGAAGAATCAAATTGTTCCGACAGTTCTACAGCTACGAATCAATTTCGATGATGTCTGGTTCCAACAGGATGGTTGTCCAAGTCACAACGCAAGAGAAGTAAGACAATATCTCTGGACGACTTTTTCGGACCGTGTCATTTCTAGAAATGGCACGATCAAATGACCCCCCAAATCACCAGATGTATCTCCCTATGATTTTTTCTTTGGTGATATCTGAAAAATATGGTTTATGGGCATGATATTGATAGAGCGACAAATATCAATGAATTAAGGTCCAAAATAATCCAACTTTGTGCTAAAATAGCAACTACGCCGAATCTGCTCAAAGATATGAGATTATCTCTTTATAATAGATTTGGCTACTGTTTGCCTCAACAAGGTGGATTATTTAAACATTTAATTCAAATTTGTCGACCTTCGATTTTTTAGAATTTGTTTTTATTTTCCTATTTCATACTTTCGTAGAATCTATTTTATTTTCATACCAGTTATGGCGAAAAAGATCCAAGTACTCATTTTCTCCGAGGAAATTAATTATCATTCATTGTGGCAAATAAGTTTCTCACATACAATGGAATAAAATTGTCGTATTTATGTTCAACCGATATGGTATAACGGATCTCACGTTTGGAGTGCGACTGAACGGCAGACGGCAGACTGCAGACCGAGATCCCCGAGAATCGTATCGTAGCATCCCCACCCGAGACCAACTGAGCCACATAGTCACACAGCGCTCAATTTGTGACTGTTCCACTGCTCCACTGAACCGTAAACATCGTCTTGATTAACGTTGAATTTCCTATCTTTCTGACTGTTTTAACTATACCTGTATGTGCCACCGGATATTAGATTACTGCCTAATCAGTTGAATGAAATTGTCTCTATGATATCCCTCTCTTTGGTCCTTATAGGTGATGTTAATGCTCAGAATCTCATATGGGACATCAGTACTTATAATGGGAACTCAGTTGAACTTTTTTGCAGGATACTGACTGTGTTCTTCCGAATAATGCTACTCCCACCCGACCGAAAAATTGAAATCAAAGTGCTCCAGACCTGGCCTTTTGCTCCCTTAAGCGCTGTTCTGTGATTGGTGGGTTGTCCCTGATTGTGGACAAGGCGATCACTTCCCTACTATGGTGGATGGAAAATGGAAAATTGCGGTAGTTTTCATTTGAATGATACTTATATGTATTCTGTAGGAATTTGTGATTAACCTAGTTTTGATATTTTTCCTGCATTTTCAAGCAAATGTTGCTAAGTAATGGGCATAATTCTTCCTAAATTGCTGGATGATTCAAGATACGGTTTCTGAAAAGACATTCATAGAGAATATAACCAAAAATTTTATAAAAATATATATTGCAAGTGTGGGGCGAATTCGGACATGTCCACATGTGCCCGGTTTTTCATCTCATCGCAGTAAAATGAAATAGAGCATAAACACGATGTATATCTATTATTATTTTCCAGATATGCTTTAAATATGTTGAGAACATACATTAAAAAATCGAATAGGGCGAAGATACCAGCAGATCATGTGGTTCAAGCCCTATGAAATGGTTCCATCAGAGAAGTTGCAAGTAGGTATGGATTGAAAAAATCCATGCTGCACGAAATACTGAAGTAAGAAAATATTGATGTTCAGCTCAACATAGATATTCCTCAGAAAAAAATTTCATCAAACTATTCTTCAGGACAAATATTTACTCAAGATGAGGAATAACAGTGGGAGAAATATTTGACACATTTTTGCATGGAACAATTTTATCACGTCGAATTTATCAAAATTGTTGATATTCTTGTGGGTTTTTTGGGCAAAAATGTGGAAGATGTTATTCAAACACTTTCCCCAATTTTCACTTCGATTAAAAAGTGGAGAAGTTGAATATTTCCAATATAGATGCTGTTCTAAATTTGTTTCCCTCTGAATCACCTGACCCTTTCGCTCTTCAAGCAGAATTGGAAATCATTTTTCAAACAAATGAATCAAAAACCTGAGGGACCCCCTTCGTCTATGAACGAAATAATTAGACAGATATTAGATAAAAAAAACATCACTACCTAAAACTAGCGTTCAAGCTGTGTCAACTTGTTTTGACAGCTGGGTATTCGGTGGCAGGTAATGAAAGAGGCTTCAGTATAATTAAATTTATTAAAAACTCTCTGACTTCCAAATTGATGACGGAACGTTTGGACTCGCTGATGATTTTGAAATGTCAGAAGGTTCTCCTTACTCGCTCAAGCTCTTCCAGAGTTTATGAGGGGTCTCCTTGGGGAACACCTTGGAGGATCAGTATAATAATAAACATATAACCGATAATTCAGATTTGGATTCCGTTGTAAAACAGTGGGCTGATTTGAAGAACTGTCGAATCGAAGTTAAAACGTAAAATGTGTTTTATTTTCGAGGTTTTTTGAAGCAATTAGAATTGAATTAGGGGTCTATGAGTTTTGAGCATTATCCTTATTCTTTATAAATTTCAAAGGCTAGTATTTTTAGTTTGTTGAAGCATAATCAATATGTCGTGTTGTTTTCGAAGACTAAAACAATAATTTTAATTGTGCCTGATTAGAGTGATTGATTTATTATAAGTATCACTAAAGTTAAACATTATCACATTCTCATTTTCATTTGAAACTGTTCTTATGAAATAAAAATATAGAACATAAATGCTGTGATCTGTAAAATAGCCTGATAATATTGAAAATTATTACCTAAGTATTCTTTTCTTTTTCTGATACATCTTGTAAGACTGATTTCTGTGATTAAATGTACTATATGTCTCAAATTGTTTTTTAACCAACACAAACATTTCACCTATAGTTATAATTATCAACGAATGAATCATTTATGTTTCCTCGGAATTTCACTTAGAAATCGAAACATAGAACAGCCTATATAACAGATGCTGTTCAACCCAATATGGCGTGGTAATCTGGTAATACAGAATGAAAAAATGTGTTCAAGCCCTGTGGACAGGAGCTTTCTGGCGCTCTAGTTCAAACAGACAAATTATATCTCCGAAAGTATTGGTTTCTCAGAGTTGGGAATTATATCAATGTATTCTTATGATAGAACTGCATCAAAAAGGAAATTCAATTCAAATAATAGTTTATTTATCAAGATTAAATTAGCAATCTGAGAATGAGAACTGCACCATGGAAGAAATCAAATTAAAATAGCTGAAATGAATTTGACTCCCTCTTATAGAACAGGATGACATGTACGAGTATGAACACAGATCATATAATAAAGCTTAGATAGAATAATGATAAAATTCTGTGAAATGATAGAAGTACGATTCATTATTGAAATTTCGAAAAATCATATCTCCTAAAGTATTAGCTTGTTGGAGTTGAAAATGATATCAATGGATTTTTATGGTGAAACTGCATCTTAAATAAAAATTGAATTTGAAATTTGTTGCTTAAAAAAATTTTTTTTTTTCGTAACTCCGAAACCATCTGGCCTATTTTGCCCAATAACGAACTTAGCCGAGATATTCATCCCCCTAACCTACTCTGAAAATTTCAATTGCCTAGCTCATTCGGTTTGAGAGTTATTGTAAAAATTGGTTCAAGCACTGACGTGAAGTCAGAAGCTTTTGCGCGTATGTTCTATTGTCAATTCTTCTGTATTGGACACCCTTAATCGAATTTACCATGGTAAATTATGTTGTCCATTCTCCTGTATTGGACACTCATAATTCGAATTTACCATGGTAAATTCGAATTAAGTGTCCAATACAGGAGAATGGACAACATAATTTACCATGGTAAATTCGATTAAGGGTGTCCAATACAGAAGAATTGACGATAGAACATACGCGCAAAAGCTTCTGACTTCACGTCAGTGCTTGAACCAATTTTTTTTTCGTGATTTTTTTAAAATTTTCTAGGGGTGCGGTTCTTAAAAATTTTTTTTTCGTCATTTTTTTCAAATTTTCTAGTGGTACGGTTCTTACAAAATTTTAAACACGTCTTTATGTTGATTTTCTACTACTAGTTACCAAGCTTCAATTCAATCGAATATTTATTTTTTGAGTTATCAAGGAAATAATATTCCAGGTGGATATAACTCGGAAACCGTTAAACCGATTATGCCCAAAAACGAACTCAACTCTCCCTTTCGGATACGCAACCTACCCTGAAAATTGCAAGTCCCTATCTCCTTTCGTTCGAAAGTTATCGAGGCAACGGTCACCCATCTACTGAACTCACACAAGAATGCTCGAATCTCCAACAATATTCAACCGATCGTGTTAAAACTTGAAACTTGGTAAAAGAGTTAGGTTATGAACGCTCTTGCAAAATTTCAGCAATTTCAACCAAATAGTTACTGATATATAGAATTTTTTTTTTTTATTTTCAATGATTTATTAAAAATTTTCTATAAATGCTATCCTCACCAAATTTTGCAAACATTTTCGCGTTGGCATTCTACAACTAATAACCATGCTTGAATTCAATCGGTTCAGTATTTTTCGAGTTAATGAGGAACAAAAAACCACCAATTTCAGAAAATTTCAGATCGCTATAACTCTAAAACCGTTTGACCGATTATGCTCATAAGCAAACTCAAATGTCGCATTCAGATGCACAACCTAACCTGAAATTTTCAAGCCGCTATCTCTTTCCGTTCTCAGGTTATCGTGACAACAAAAATATTTTTTTATAATTTTTTTAAAATTTTCTAGCCATACGATTCGCCCAAAATTTCACAAACGTGCTAAGTTTCATATTCTACATCTACTCACCAAGTTTCAGTTCGATCGGATTTATATTGGTTGAAAACAAAATTATTACTCGGAAACCACTGGGCCGATTATGCCCATTAACGAACTTGTCCGTCGTATTGCGATGCGCAACCCACCCTGAAAATTTCAAGTCGCTAGCTCTTTTCGTTCTCAAATTATCGTGGCTACGGACGGCCGGACGGCCGGCCGGCCGGCCGGACAGAATCAAATTTGACCTCGAATTCTTCATTGGGGAGTCGAACTGAATCGTTTGAGACCAATTTCGTCAAAAAATTCGAAAGTTACAGACATTTGGGCAAAACTATAACGCGATGTTCCCCAGAACATACGCGCAAAAATATTTCAAAATTTTCAAAAAATTTTTTTGACACATTACGGTAACCTGGTCAATACAAAACTTCACATACGTATGAAGGTCATGATTCTACAATTTGATGCTAAATTTCAGATAGATCGAGTGATCGGTTTCGGAAATATTCCTAAAAAATATTTTTACTAATATCGGCCATAACTGCCCATTAACGAACTTAAACGGTCGGCCGGCCGGACCAGCCGGACAGAACCGATTTCGACCTCGGATTCTTGATCAGTGAGTCGAACCAAATCGTTTGAGACCATTTTCAGCCAAAAATTCGAAAATTACAGACATTTGGGCAAATTGATAAGCACTCAGTTCCGAGGACCTAGAGCGCCAAAAAATGGCCGATTATGCCAATTAACGAACATAAATGTCGCATTCGGAAGCTCAACCTATCCTGAAAATTGCAAGTCACTATTTTTGTCTGTTCTCATTTTATCGTGAGGTACATAATTTTTTTCGTAATTCTTTTAAAGTTTTCTAGTGATACGGTCCTCACAAAATTTCACAAAATTATCATTTTGTAAATTGCTTCTGCGTAAGAAGCACAAGATATTTGTCAAAAGCAATGTGTAGGATAATGTTGACTAACAAATATTAACGAAACAACATCAACTATAAAATAACTATTTTGCAACGTTTCGAAGACTAGATCAGACTCCTTTATCGGACACCAAGCGAAAATTTTCAGAATTATTTTTTGTTGACAGTTGCTCTGAAATTCCAAATTTGTCACATTGACAGTCTATTATGAAAAACATAGCAACATAGTTTCATTTAACATAGTTCCACGTTCCAACTCCTTCAAGAAGAGCTTTGGCGCTCTTGTTCAAACTTTGACAAATCATATCTTCGAAGGTATTGGTGAGAGTTGAAAGAACTTCATCGTAGCAGAAATTAAATTCAAACATTAAAGAATAATTTAAATTCAACAAGAGTGCCAAAAATTATTAATCCAAAACCAATAGACGAATTCTACCCAACAACGAACTCCGAGATATTCATTCCTCAATTCTATGATGAACGATGATATATTCTTTCCTCAAATCCACTCCAATACTCCAATACACCTATATTCCAGTTTTGCTTTTACTGGAGATATTCTGAACTCTGAACTCAATATTATTAACTCACCATTACCATTCCCATCACCATATGGATTAACCACCGGCATGAAAATATCAACCAACAAAAAGTATGATATCATATTATAATTATCATAATTCTACGATTTCTGAAATGAAATAGACAATGTCATGTCTCAGGAAAATAAATGACATGTATCCACACAGATCATAGTCTAACAATTCATAGAACGAATAATTATATCATTCTGTGAAAACAGAAATACGATTTATTATTGAAATTTTGAGAAATCATATCTCCGAAAGTATTAGCTTGTTAGAGTTAAAAATGATATCAATGGATTTTTATGGTAAAACTGCATATTGAAAAAAATTTGAAATGTGTTATGTAAGAAAAAAAAAATTGTTTTGTTACTCCAAAACCATCTGTCCGATTTTGCCCAATAACGAACTTAGCTGAGATATTTATCTCCCAAACCTACTCTGAAAATTTCAACTGACTAGCTCATTCCGTTCGAGAATTATCGTGCCTACGGCCGGACCGGCCGGACAGGATGAATTTCGACCACGGATTCTTGATCAGTGATTCGAACCAAATCATTTAAGACCATTTTCATCGAAAAATTCGAAAATTACAGACATGTGGGCAAATTGATAAGCACTCTGTTTCGAGGAACAAGAGCGCCAAAAATCATCACTCAAAGTTTATGATTATTTTCAATTTTTTTGGGAGAAAACTTCGAATCACACACCAAAATACAGACAACCCCTCTTATCCACCTTCGGTTTTTAGGAGTTTAAAAAAAAATTTAATACCAAGAAATCACTACAATGACGGGAAGACAGGGTCTTTTTGCTGTTGTTTTTCCCCAGTTCTTGTATCATACGCCGAATTGTATGGCACCCCGTTACACTAACCTCTGCTTACACTTTTTGGCGCTCTAGTTCCTCGGAACTGAGTGCTTATCAATTTGCCCAAATGTCTGTAATTTTGGAATATTTCGATGAAAATGGTCTTAAACGATTTGGTTCGACTCACTGATCAAGAATCCGTGGTCGAAATTCATTCTGTTCGGCCGGTCGTAGGCACGATAACTCTCGAACGGAATGAGCTAGAGAGTTGAAATTTTCAGAGTAGGTTTGGGGGATGAATATCTCGGCTAAGGTCGTTATTGGACAAAATCGGACAGAGGGTTTCGGAGTAACAAAAAAAAAATTTTTTTACGAAACAAATTCCAAATCAATTTTTTTTTAATAAGCAGTTTTATCATAAGAATCCATTCATATCATTTTCAACTCTAACAAGCTAATACTTTCGGAGATATGATTTTTTTAAATTTCAATGTAAATCGTATTTCACAGATTGATATAATTATTATTCTATGTATGAATTCTCATAATGTCAACTTGACAGAAGGGAATATTGTAACTTCAAAAATATTGGGGTTGAAATACTCGTATTTTAGCGATGCAACGGGGACCTCACCCGAAAATGTTTGAAAATATTACGTAAATATTGAAAGCATAATTCTGTAGTTTGGTGGACGTAGATCAGGAAATTTTTGATCGATTACAAGGTAATTTATTATTACTTATCTAATAAACTATTATTTGAATTGAATTTCTTTTATGATGCAGTGATATCATATGAATACACTGATATAATTCCCAACTCTGAGAAACCAATACCAGATATAATTTGTCTGTTTGAACTAGAGCGCCAGAAAGCTCCTGTCCACAGGGCTTGAACCCATTTTTTAACTAAAACACATGCTATATTGTTTGATACAAGATAGAGTGAGTCCCAGTTCAGAAAAAAAAAATATATATAACAAAATAATAATATAAGGAAAGGAAGTAATCGCCAAGATTTATTTATTGACACTTAAAATTCACCGCGCACCCTTAACCTGAATTTCAAGTTTCAGTAGCCCGATAACATTTGGAGTTCCACAAGGAAGTGTTTTAGGCCCCCTACTGTATCTGTTATACACAGCAGATCTTCCTTCCAATCCACGCACGATAATGGATACATTTGCAGACGACACCGCTATTTTAGCTAGCCACGAGGACCCAGTAGAAGCTTCGCACTTGTTACAGAACCATCTGATTCAAATACATGGTTGCAAAAATGGAGAATCAAGATCAACGAGACTAAATCTGTACAAGTCAAAAGGAGAATGTCCGCCAGTACACATAAATCAAGTCCGAATACCTGTAGCTCCAACAGTTAAAGACCTGAGCATACACATTGACAAAAAACTAACATGCAAAAAACATGTCATGAAGAAGCGGACACAAATTGATCTAAAAGTTAAATACTTGCACTGACTCCTTGGTAGGAAATCAAAATTAAAAAATGTGGGAAGGCCCTGTGGACAGGAGCTTTGGCGCTGTTGTTTAGACTTTGAAAAGTTATATCTCCGAAAGTATTGGTTTCTTAGAGTTGGGAATGATATCAATGGAATCTTATGAACTGCATCATAAAATAAAATAAATTAAATGATAATCCATTGATATCATTCCCAACTCGGAGAAACCAATACTTTCGGAGTTATGATTTGTCAATGTTTGAACAAGAGCGCCGAAGCTCCTATCCACAGGGCTTTCCCACTTCTTCAATTTGGCTTCTGTGCCTCAATTCTCAAGAATTTTCGTAATTAAATTCAAAACGTAGGTCTATGACTCATCTCATGTAGGATTTATATACATCAGGAAATTATAATTAGAATTTTGTATGAAATCATATAAAAGTGAGGATAATTATTGAAATTTTGAAAAATCATACCTCCGCAAGTATTAGTTTGTTAGAGTTAAGAATGACATCAGTAGATTCTTATGATGAAACTGCATCTTAAAAAAAATTGAATTTGAAATTTGTAATGTAGAAAAATTTTTGTTTTGTTACTCCGAAACCACGTGGCCGATTTTGCCCAATAACGAACTAAACCGAGATATGTATCTCCTAAACCTACTCTGAAAATTTCAACTGTCTAGCTCATTCCGTTCGAGAGTTATCGTGTTAACGGCCGGACAGAATCGATTTTGACCATGGATTCTTGATCAGTGAGTCGGACCAAATCGTTTAAGACCATTTTCAGCTAAAATTTTGAAAATAACAGACATTTGGGCAAATTGATAAGCACTCTGTTCCGAGGAACAAGAGCGCCAAAAACAACAAAGTTTTTTTTAGCATTTCTGAAGATTGATTTTTGGAGTGGGGTTTCAAGTACCTGTTACCGCTATTAATGAGCTTTGAGGGTAAATCACATACCTGAAATTCGTTTCTTAATTTCGTTTAAATGAAAGCTTATTTTTACTGTGTCGCCAATAACAAAACTATCAGGAAGATCCTGGGAATAGCAGAGATCACATCGCTAGGGCAATGAACATGAGACACCCCCCCCCCCAAAGATTGTTATCATACAAGGTGACTAAAATCACACCAATTGAAGAGCCAACAAAAAACCTCTGGAAGAAATTCGCAGAGAAACAGAACACGGAGATATTGAAAACCTACTGAATCAAAAGATATCCAACCAGAAGACACCATATTGAAAGAAGTCCAAAAGTTTTTTGCAACATATTTGGCTATCCATTAAAACTTGAAATTTTTTTTTTGTACATAACACAGATTGTAACGTGCGCTCAAAAAAATTCGTGGTCAAGTAGGCTATGGAATTTTGAACGTCAATATTCTGCGTCTGAACGAATTCTTAGCTTCTGCTTCACCATTTTCCAGGTTAACTGATCAAGTTAGCGATCCCGATTATTGTTTATTATTATTATAAAATCATCAGCGAATTCTGGAAATGGTTTTCACAGATGTGCAAAAAACCACATTGAATCGTACTCCAGAAATGGGGAGAGAATAGAAGGCGACAAATGTTTAATCGAATTCAGGATCGAGTATCGCAATGTTACTGTGGATTATCAATCTTTCCAAAGCACTGTTTCGCGATGTGTTAGCGTTTTCCGTGAAACAGGTAGTGTTCAAAGAAAAAAATGGGTTCAAGCCCTGTGGACAGGAGCTTTCTGGCGCTCTTGTTCAAACAGACAAATTATATCTCCGAAAGTATTGGTTTCTCAGAGTTGGGAGTGATATCAATGGATTCTTATGATAGAACTGCATCATAAAGGAAATTCAATTCAAATAATAGTTTATTTATCAAGATTAAATTAGCAATCTGAGAATGAGAACTGCACCATGGAAGAAATCAAATTAAAATAGCTGAAATGAATTTGACTCTCTCCTATAGAACAGGATGACATGTACGAGTATGAACACAGATCATATAATAAAGCTTAGATAAAATAAATATAGCATTCTGTGAAAACATAGAAGTACGATTCATTATTGAAATTTAGAAAAATCATATCTCCGAAAGTATTAGCTTGTTGGAGTTGAAATTGATATCGATGGATTTTTATGGTGAAACTGCATCTTAAATAAAAATTGAATTTAAAATTTGTTACTTAAAAAAATTTTTTTTTTCGTTACTCGGAAACCATCTGGCCTATTTTGCCCAATAACGAACTCAACCGAGATATTCATCTCCCTAACCTACTCTGAAAATTTCAACTGCCTAGCTCATTCCGTTCGACAGTTATTGTTGAAATTTTTTTTTTTTTAATTTTCAAATTTTTTTTTTTTTTAATTTTAAAATTTTTTTTTTTACACTTTGCGGTAACCTAGTCAATACAAAACTTCACATGCGTATAAAGGTCATGATTCTACAATTTGATGCTAAATTTCAGATAGATCGAATGATCGGTTTCCGAAATATTCATAAAAATGTTTTTACTAAAAACGGCCATAACTCCGAAACCGCTTGATGGATTTGGCCCATTAACGAAATAGTCTGAGATATTTACGCTCCAAACCCACCTTGCAAATTTCAATCCTCTATCTCCTTTCGTTCGAGAGTTATCGTGCCTACGGCCGGCCGGTCTGACAGAATCGATTTCGACCTCGGATTCTTGATCAGTGAGTCGAACCAAATCATTTGAGACCATTTTCAGCCAAAAATTCGAAAATTACAGACATTTGGGCAAATTGATGAACACTCTGTTCCGAGGAACAAGAGCGCCAAAAAGGAAGTGGTAGACCAAAAAAGAGAACCCCAGAATTAATCAGCAATGTTGAAAATGTCATGACAGAAGCTCCACGAACCTCCATTCAAGTTTTATCTCAACAGACTGGAGTATCCTTCGGTACATGTCACACGATATTGAAAGAAGACAGCAATTTATTTCCCTATAGATTAACGCGCTTTAAAAAATTGAAGAAGTTGATTACCCCCGTAGGGTGGCTTTCTGCCAGTGGTTTCTCAACCAACTCATCCAGAAATTGGTTAAAATAAAATTTCCGATGATTTCTGGTTCCATCTCTCGGGATATGTCAACTCTCAAAATATGAGGATGTGGAGGAGCCAAAAACCAGACAATTTCTGCATTGAGACACCACTTCATTCTCAAAAAATGGGTTCAAGCCCTGTGGACAGGAGCTTTCTGGCGCTCTAGTTCAAACAGACAAATTATATCTCCGAAAGTATTGGTTTCTCAGAGTTGGGAATTATATCAATGTATTCTTATGATAGAACTGCATCATAAAGGAAATTCAATTCAAATAATAGTTTATAGATCAAGATTAAATGAGCAATCTGATAATGAGAACTGCACCATGGAAGAAACCAAATTAAAATAGCTGAAATGAATTTGACTCTCTCTTATAGAACAGGATGACATGTACGAGTATGAACACAGATCATATAATAAAGCTTAGATAGAATAATTATAGCATTCTGTGAAAACATAAAAGTACGATTCATTATTGAAATTTAGAACTTCATCTTAGCAGGAATTGAATTCAAACATCATAGAAGAATTTAAATGCAACAAGAGTGCCAAAAATTATCAATCCAAAACCAATAGACGAATTCTACCCAACAACGAACTCATCCGAGATATTCATTCCTCAATTCTATGATGAACGATAATATATATCTTTGCTCAAATCTACTCCAATACACCAATATTCCAGTTTTGTTTTTAGTGGAGATATTCTGAACTCAATATTATTAACTTACCATTACCATTCCCATCATCATATGGATTGACCATCGGCATGAAAATATCAACCAACAAAAAGTATGATATTATATTATCATTCTCATATTTATACGATTGCTGGAATTAATGACAATGAGACAACGTCATGTCTCAGGAAAATAAGATGACATTATAACAATTCATAGAATACCCACAGAATAATTCTATCATTCTGTGAAAACGTAGAAATACGTGAAACATTGAAATTTTGAAAAATCATATCTCCGAAAGTATTAGCTTTTTAGAGTTAAAAATGATATGAATGGATTCTTATGATGAAACTGCTTATTGTAAAAATTTTATTTAGAATTTGTGTTGTAAAAAAAAATTTTTTTTTTGTTACTCCGAAACCATCTGTCCGATTTTGCCCAATAACGAACTTAGCCGAGATCTTTATCCCCCAAACCTACTCTGAAAATTTCAACTGTCTAGCTCATTCCGTTCGAGAGTTATCGTGCCTACGGCCGGCCGGACAGAATGAATTTCGACCACGGATTCTTGATCAGTGAGTCGGACCAAATCGTTTGAGACCATTTTCATCGAAAAATTAGACAATTACAGACATTTAGGCAAATTGATAAGCACTCAGTTCCGAGGAACTAGAGCGCCAAAAATTGGTTTGGTGTGCTATCAGTCGAAGACGAATTGTGGGGCCTATTTTCTTTGATGGAACTTTAACATCATTTCGTTATAGAGAAGAAATTATCATGCCGTTTGTAGCTGAATTGACCAATTGTCCAATTCTTATTTCTAACAAGATCGAGCCAGAGCACACACAGCTACAGAAACCATTGCAACCCTAAGGAATATTTTTCATGATCGACTATACCTCAATACCGAACATGAATTTCCACCAAGATTGTGTTATCTCACACCATGTGACTTTTTCGTATGGCCTCATCTGAAGAATTCTATCTTTCAAGTACCTATTTCTGATTTGGACCAACTAAAGATTAGAATCATTGAAAAAGTTCATCAAATTAACGATGATCCTTTCATTTTGAATAATGTATTTGAATCTGTCAAAAGAAGATGTGAGAGGAGGACATTTCCAGCATCTACTTTAATTAAAGAGAACTTTGAATCCTGAGAGCCATTGTAATGAAATCCTGTTATTTCAGTTCAGTTATGCCTTTTTATGATGTAATGGTCCCATCAATTCAACATTTATTGAGAATTAAACATATTGAGATTCTCACTGTGATTTATTTACATTACTGAATACAACCTTTTTGCATAATTCAAAGTATCAAAAATATTCAACCGGTTCACTCAAGATTCAGGTCTTCGACATATGAGAATCATGTATGGTTAAACCTTAGCAATCATTTGGCCTTCTGTAATCAAATTCTATGAAATAAATTCCTTTTGCACGTAGGAAGAAATCATTATTCAATCTGGTAGTAACTATATCTGAAAAAGTGCTTTTTCATACATAATTACGATATAGAGCAATATAGAGGTTGATGTCATCAATGTTTACATTTTGGGAACATGGAGTGATTCAAGTAAAGAAATACGTCCAGTCACAGAAAATTAACCCTTAAAATTCCAATGCCTACTTGACCCCCATTTTATTTGAACGCATGTGATATAATTATTTTCCATAATTGTTAATATTACATATTTTGAAATCAAAACTACTGAAGGATCTTGGTCGATGGCCTTTTGGATCTTGTTCCAACAAATGTCTTTTTGGTTAATTGATTCAATGTGTACCTTTAGAGTGTTCAAGATATCCTATCATAAGATATAATTATGGTTTAGTTGATATTTTTCTCTCATATATTAGTTTACTATAAGCTGTTTGACGAATGAAAATAAATGAAATAAATTATTCCATTATGACCTCAAAATAGAAAAATAGAGATTGATTTTGTGAGTTATTCTAAGTTCATTTTTCAAATAAGTGCGACATGAGTGTAAGTTACATGTATAACCGTATATATCCAAGCGCACAACGAAGAAAAGAAGTTCGGAGACTATTCAACCGAGCTAAGGTATCCGGCAACTGGGACAACTACAGAAACACTCTAACAAACTACAACAAAGAAATAAGAAGGGCTAAGAGAGATTCTTGGAGGAGGTTCTGCGGGGAAGTTAAGGCTACCCCGGAGAGTGCCAGGCTCCACAGAATCCTCTCCAGAGATCCGTCAGGAGGGCTGGGATCTATTTCTAGATCTGATGGTCGTCTTACAGACTCTGGAAAAGAGACGTTGGAGATCCTTGCGAGGACACACTTCCCAGATTGTCGCATACTTGATGAGTCGGATAGCGGTTCTGCCGGTGCTCCCCAGGAGCGGCGCTATAGGCCGTGCCGGGAAGACTGGAGAAATGCCAAACTGATCATCAACCCTGGGACCTGGGACGTTGAGATGGGCGATTCGCTCGCACAAACCTTTTCAAGTCCCCCGCGGAGGATGGCATCTTCCCTGCTCTGCTTCAGCAGGGGGAAGATGACCTCCTTCCGTACTTAATCAAACTCTTTAGAGCCAGTGTTGCCTGGAACTTTATCCCGACAAGCTGGCGTAAGGTTAGGGTTGTTTACATCCCTAAAGTGGGCAAAGTTTGCTCACAACCTAACTCATACAGACCGATAAGCCTAACGTCTTTAGTTCTGAAAACCCTCGAGAAGATTCTGGACCGCTACATCAGGGCCAGTGTACTATCACTGAATCCTCTGAGTGACACCAGTACGCTTTTCAGAGTGGTAAATCAACTGACCTGGCCCTAAACAACTTGGTGGGAAGGCTGAAGCAATCTCTGGTCTCTGGACCACAAGGAGACTGCTCTAGTGGCCTTCCTGGACATCGAGGGTGCTTTTAATGCACCGCTCACGTACTCGCTCTGTGAAGCGGCGCGGGCCAGGGGAGTATCAGACCTCATTGTGGAATGGATAAGATCCATGCTGACTAACAGACTCATCTCCACGTCCCTGTGTGGGGACATAGTGAGATTCATTGCCAGAAGGGGCTGTCCACAGGGAGGAGTACTCTCCCCCCTGCTGTGGTCTCTTCTGGTGGACGATTTACTGGCCATATTAGGCACGCTGGATGTATATGTCCAAGCGTACGCCGACGACATAGTCATTATGGCCACGGGCCGGGATGACTCAGTCCTGGTTGATAGCCTATCAGAGGCACTGACAGCAACACAAGGCTGGTGTGAGGGGGAACAGTTAAACGTGAACCCTCGAAAGACCTTGATTGTGCCATTCACTAGGAAGAGGAAACTAAATATAGTTTCCATCACTATGAATGGAATTAACATCCCGTTTGCGGATGAGGCTAGATATCTGGGTGTTATCCTGGATAGAAAGCTGAACTGGAACTCACACCTGGATAGGGTGATCCATAAGGCTAGGCACTCTCTCTGGGCGTGCCAGCGGACTTGTGGAAAGAGGTGGGGACTGGCTCCGAAACAGCTCCACTGGTTGTACGTGATGGTGGTGAGACCACAAATCACTTACGGCAGCATTGCTTGGTGGGAGTGTACTGTAAAAGTGCAGTCTCAGCTGAAGCATGCAAAAATTCAGAGATCTGCGTGCCTGATGGTGACAGGGGCTTTTCGCTCCACCCCCACCGCAGCCATGGAACGCCTAATGGACCCCGCCCCTCTTCACCTGGTGATCAGGAGCGTGGCCCGGATGGCGACATACAGACTTCTGCATACGGCTCACAACGAGCCAGATGCGATCGGCTACGTGCCTAGTTCTCTGCAGGCTGAATTGGAGGCCAATGAGATAATGGGCATGCGATCGGACGTATCTAAAACCAGAACCTACACAGAGTGGCCCTACCGAGTCGTTTTTCCCAGCAGAGACGACTGGGCCGTCTCTGAGACCCGACTGCTTGAGGGTCTTGAGGTTCACAGATGGCTCCGCTACTACCCAAGGGGTGGGAGCGGGAGTCAGCGGTTGCAGAATTGCCAGGGGTGAATTCCTCAGCCTGGGTAGTTTTGCGACTGTCTTTCAAGCAGAAATTCTTGCCATTGATTACTGTGCGAAGCTCATACTTGAGAAAGGTTGGGCTCACGGATCAATCAAGATCCTATCGGACAGCCAAGCTGCCTTGAAGGCCTTGACTTCATACAACTGCAAATCCCTGCTTGTGCAGGATTGCCGGACCACACTCACTGAACTTGGAGGGCGCTGCAGGCTGCAGCTCTTGTGGGTCCCGGGCCACACGAGCATAAAGGATAATGAGTTGGCGGACTCATTGGCGGCACGGGGGGCTTCCATGGGGCTCATTGGGCCTGAACCTGCCTGCGGTATCTCTCTCAGAGCAGCGGCGAAGGAAAACAACAGATGGGTGGATCAAAAGGTCCAAGAAATCTGGAGCAGCATACCTGGACACAGACATGCTCGCTCAACAATTACTGGCCCATCAGCTGAAAGAGCCAGAAAATGGCTCATATTCTCTAGGGCGGACCTGAGAATCCTTACAGCTGTATACACGGGCCACTGTGGCCTCAGGAAACACCTCAATACACTGGGGTTGACTGAAGACTCCGAGTGCAGACTTTGCCTGGAGGACGACGAGTCTATCGAACACATCATGTGTGACTGCCCCGCTGGGGACAGGATCAGATTGGAGGAACTAGGAGTCCACAAGCTGACACTGAGGGAACTGGACAAGTTCTCACCCACCAGACTCATATCCCTCATCAAGAGACTTGAGCTTGTGGGTGAAGTATAGGTTATATACTATAGGTGTGCCACAATAGACCGATTGGTCGCAGTGGAGGGGCGGGTTTTGTCTGCCCAGCACAACCCATATAATAATAATCCAAGCGCACACAGCTTGAGTCTTTCAACATCGTTTATATTGAATCAAGTACCTGATAGCGCTATTAATGAGCTTTGAGGGTAAATCACACACCAGAAATTCGTTTCTTAATTTCAAATGGAAGCACTCAAGATACAGGTTGAGATGCTAATCCTCCCCCTATCATGCTACTAGCAGAAGTGGCACTTATGTTGCTTCAGTTCCAAATAAACACAATCTATGTGGCTCCTGAGATAATTTTTATAATTATGCTTCTTTTTTAACAGCATACAGAGCTGGTTGACTTAACAGTTTCAGGATAAAGATTTTGACAAATTGGCATATTATTCAATAGTAGAAACGTAATATTGAAACATGTGAATTCAAATGTTTCTCAGCTGGGCTACAAGTGTCTTCTTGTGATAGGATTGGTTAAAATATGTGATGACGTGAACAAAGCCAAGAGATGGCGAAAACTGACTAAAATATACACTGTAGTTGCCAAGTCATTGTCAAATCTCTCTCTAGCTCAAGCTCTAAAATTTATTACAAATGGAACTAGCATTTGATGATTTGGCAACTCTGTCCTAGGCTCTCGGTTCCTGCCTCATTCGATAGTTAAAATTCCATAATTCTTTATGACTTTTCCCATCAATTTAAACTTGTTAAATTGACCAAAAAAAAATCCTATTGTGAAAATTACTGTTAAGACTGATCGACACATCTTTTAGGATATTTTCCATAAGTGACACTTGTGCTGGTTCAAATTAAAGTTAATGGAATCAAAGTAAACCTTAATTTTTTCATCTTAGCATGCAGAATTTCCTCATGAGTGACACCTACGTTTATTCCAATTAAACTGAAAATAACCTACATGTTTTTTGATATATCCCTTTTACCAATAGGTCTTGAAATTGATGAGTATTTGCGTAGGTGTCACTGATGTTGCTTCAATTTTTCAATGAGCATTACGATAATCTATTTCCACTTGTGTCATATCACACAAGTAACATTGAATAGTATATATTTATAAATAATCTATATCCCAATGATACCAATCGGTGTCTGTGTTAAACAAGTAAATAGTTCTAAATTTAAATGCACAGTACCTATTTGCGTCTTGAATATGTGTAATAGTCGCACAAATATCGTTGCTGTACCTTTGCAGTGCCTGTTTGGTCCCAGATTGGTTTTTGTTGAACTCCTCCTTGAAATCCTCCAAATCTGCATCATCTTCAGTCTTGAAATCATGGACAATTTTCCATCCTTCATTTATCCATAAGTCCAGATGCATCAAAAATTACTTGAGAACCGTAATTGATGACATCAACCGCAAATCTTCTAAATATTAGTGAGCATTTTTTTTTTTTCCAATTTTCGCTTTCCCTTGATGCATTGTTGTCAAGTAAATGCTTGTTTTGCATGTAGAGAACTCCCATAAGGTTTTTGGAGGGTAAAATGTTTATTCATTTACTTTATTATGTTATGTATCTATAACTGTTTGTACTATTGCAATTAATTTTCATGATTTCATTTTTCTCAGACACTTGAAATAATTCTTGAATCGGAATTTGTGTGTGATGATGTATGCTTAACCTGCTGTATTCTAACTTGAATAAACTTATTATTATTATTATTATCAGATGATTTGAACTGGGCGTTGTTGATTTCTTGTCTTGGTGTTGGGTAGATTGCCAGTCACTAGCAGGGGCAGACTTACACTCTCAATACTGCAGACTAGGAGACTTATTGCAAATATCCTAGTGATCTGTTATATGAATAGGTAATGTGTCTAAATGGGCCCTTTAACTGGGTTCCATAATATGGTGGTCCTTTCATCACAATTGTCGATTCCTGGGTTGTTTTGTCTCCAACAGTATGTGACTTCACGTTTGAAGGTGATATGGAAGGCTGTCTTTCTCCTCATTGCACAACCGTCACAGTGGTTCTTCACTGAAGATGCCAATAATGTGCACATGTGTTCCTAGATTGCAGTGACTGGTTATTAGTCCAGTGACAGATCTTATTTGATCTCTGCTCGGTCTGAGGAGATCTTCGGTAGGTGAGAAGTTGTTCACTCTCAGTATTTCCTTACTGTGCCTCAGGCATTAGGAAAGATTCCAGTTATTTCCTCGTCCACTCAGACACATATCCTGTAGCAGCATATTGGGTAATTTCTTTGCAAAAAATTATGCCTCTCATTTATGATTTCATTTTTCAAGGTCCTTCTTATTACCCTCAATTTACCCTGCAGTGTCAATGTCCATAATTGACAATTTCCATAAAAGGTCAGCTGAAAGCAAATTCATCAGTTAAACCAGAATGCATAGAATGAATACATGGAGTAGTTAAGCAGAAAGGATCCAACCCACAAATTGTAGTTTTGAGGAATTTCAACATGTATATGAATATATACACTATTTCATATCTAATTTTATTTGTACAATTGATCCAACCCTCTAGAGACTGTCCTACCATTTATTATTAGGCAACGTATATTTTTCATAAAACCCATTCAAATTACATCAACGTTATGCACTAATAAAAATTCAAGTTAGCTCATATGTGACTTAGCATTACAGCACATATATTCAAACTGTGAAGGGATTTCCTTGGGACGTTTTCTGCAAATGGTTAAAACGTTGATTTTACAACAGATTGTATATAAAACTCATTTTTGACAATTTGTGGGTTGGACGTTTTCTGCTTAACGACGTTCACATGATTCCATTCCCAAGAAATTTTCGGCCAAAATATGGTCATATAGGGGCTCTTTCTATTCATTCCCGTTAGATGGGGAAACAAGAATATAAGCAAACATGCCAAATTCAATGCTTTGGCATTGATCTCTCTGATTACACCGTTTTGGACTATTTCGCAATATTCAAATATATAGTGTGTTGAAAAACAACTGCGAAAGATTTCAAGAGGTGATTCTTTCGCAGTTGTTTTTTAACACCCTATATATTCATAAATAAAAGATCATAAAACAGTGTGTTTTTAAAGATGAGTAGTTTTACTAAACAGCAGATAACTAACTGTACGCAGCACAGTATTGTAAATTGTGTTAAAGAAGTATTGTACGATTTAGTTAAAAATTTGTTATTACCTACAATGACACACGATGAAGATATTGTTTAAAATTATTCTGATACCAAATTTCAGATTTTCATATTACACAGACTGGTGCAGTTTTCGTTTTGGAAAATTAAGATAAAGATGAAGACTCGAGAAATATCCGGAACTGCTTCGTTACTAACAATAATATTTATTGACGGACAAAAAATCCATTATTCATACAATCTAGAGACAAAATCTCCTATACAAATATTTTACATAAATAAATACTTAAAACTGAGGTCAAACCTTAACATAGACAACAGGACACTTACGGATAACGAACTGAAACAACTCGAGGCAACTGGCCAAGGAACCTTTATCCATGCAAAAGAAATCCAATTCAGGAAATTTGTTGGCTAATGACATGGTTCTAGGGAAAAATGTACCTTTACTATAGTTTGTACGACAAAATGGTACATGAAAAGGCTGATGGCTACGAGTTCTGACCTGAGGAACACTCAGAGTCACTCTACTAGTTAGCTGAGGACAATCGACTATTGAGTTGAAAATTTTAAAAAGGCAATAGGAGATCTTCAATTGGCACTAAAAGATTCATGCAAATTCCTAAGTATACACCTGGATGACAAACTAACATGGAAAAAGCATATTTCAGAATTGTGCATTCAGCTGAGTTCTATAGGCTATTCCTTAAGGGTTCTAAGCAAGTATCTGGACAAGAAAACTATGAAGATTATTTATCAGTCTGTATGAGGCCAAAATTAGGTAAGGAATCGTTTTCTATGGAGGTGTCTCGGACTTGGATAGGGTTACCTGACTTCAAAAAAGAGCAATATGTATTGTATTGAAAATGCCTTTTCATGAATCTTTTAGAGGGAAATTCAGAGAAGAGGGCATTCAAACAGCAGTTGCTATTCATATCCAAGAGTGTCTGCTATTCTTATTCAAAAACAAAAATAGGTTTGAAGAAATCAAAAACTCTGCTTAAAATACCCGCACATTGAACATGGACTTTCCTATTCACAGGATGGCAAATTGGAACAAGGACCTGTAAACTGCTGTATAAAATATTTCAATCAACTAACACACTACAGGGTGTCCCAAGTTCTAGTGCCTATTATGGACGTTTCTGGAAAACTGTACATATTTGAAATCTGAAAATTGGGATTATGATATTGCTTGAAATTCTCTACAGAGCTAAAATATTTTCGAAGAATAAATTTAATGAAAAAAATTGTTTTTCAGGTTTTGCATTCCTGGTATGATGAAATATTCAATGCTGAATACATTTCTGTTAAAACCATTGTATTAATTCGAATAGTTTTCAAAATATCGAAAAAAAATCCGAAAAAAAAGTCAAATATGTTTAGACAATATTATGTTCATTATTCTCATTTTGAACATCCTGAGCGTGAACCGTTTTTACAACATCGAAGTGGAAGAATGTGAAAAGGTCATGCATCTTTTGAATTTCTGAAATATCTTCACAGGGTGTTTCAAATGTTGTGTCGAAAATTGTGATCAAAAATTGGCCATAACTTCTGTTTTTCAAATTAGAACCCTATTTTTGCGCGTATGTTCTGGGGAACATCGCGTTATAGTTTTGCCCAAATGTCTGTAACTTTCGAATTTTTTACAAAAATGGTCTCAAACGATTAAGTTCGACTGCCCAATGAAGAATTCGAGGTCAAATTTGATTCTGTCCGGCCGGCCGTTGCCACGATATCTTGAGAACGAAAAGAGCTAGCGACTTGAAATTTTCAGGGTAGGTGGCGCATCCCAATACGACGGACAAGTTCGTTAATGGGCATAATCGGCCCAGTGGTTTCCGAGTAATAATTTTGTTTTCAACCAATATAAATCCGATCGAATTGAAACTTGGTGGGTAGTTGTAGAATATAAACCTAAGCACGTTTGTGAAATTTTATGCGAATCGTATGGCTAGAAAATTTTAAAAAAATTATTAAAAAATATTTTTGTAGTCACGATAACTTGAGAACGGAAAGAGATAGCGGCTTGAAGTTTTCAGGTTAGGATGTGCACCAGAACGCGACGTTTCAGTTGGTTTATGAGCATAATCGGCCAAACGGTTTTAGAGTTATAGCCATCTGAAATTTTCTGAAATTTGGTGGTTTTTGTTCCTCATTAACTCGAAAAATACTGAACCGATTGGATTCAAACATGGTTATTAGTTGTAGAATGCCAACGCGAAAATGCTTGCAAAATTTGGTGAGGATAGCATTTGTAGAAAATTTTTAATAAATCATTGAAAATAAAAAATAAAAATTCTATATATCAGTAACTAGTCGTTTGAAATTGCTGAAATTTTGCAAGAGCCTTCATAACCTAACTCTACTGCCAAGTTTCAAGTTTTAATACGATCGGTTAAATATAATTGGAGATTCGAGCATTCTTGTGTGAGTTCAGTAGATGGGTGACCGTTACCTCGATAACTTTCGAACGAAAGGAGATAGGGAGTTGCAATTTTCAGGGTAGGTTGTGTATCCGAAAGGGAGAGTTGAGTTCGTTTTTGGGCATCATCGGTCCAACGGTTTCCGAGTTATACCCACCTGGAATATTATTTCCTTGATAACTCAAAAAATAAATATTCGATCGAATTGGTGCTTGGTGACTAGTAGTAGAAAATCAACATAAAGACGGGTTTAAAATGTTGTAAGAACCGTACCCCTAGAAAATTTTAAAAAAATCACGAAAAAAAAAATTGGTTCAAGCACTGACGTGAAGTCAGAAGCTTTTGCGCGTATGGACAACATAATTTACCATGGTAAATTCAATTAAGGGTGTCCAATACAGAAGAATGGACAATAGAACATACGCGCAAAAGCTTCTGACTTCACGTCAGTGCTTGAACCAATTTTTTTATGCTTGAGTTGGATTCTGCGGTGAAAAATAATGATAATTTTCTAACATGATTATGCTCCTAAATTAAAAAAAAAACTCAGAAACTATTGAACTTAGAAGCATAATCATGTTAGAAAACTATTATTGTTTTTCACCGCAGAATCCAGCGCAATCATAAAAAAATAGGGTTTTAATTTGAAAAACAGAAGTCATGGCCAATTTTTGATCACAATTTTCCGACACAAAATTTAAAACACCCTGTGATGATATTTCTGAAATTCAAAAGATACATGACCTTTCCACATTCTTCCTGTTCGATGTTGTAAAAACGGTTCACGCTCAGGATGTTTGAAATAAGAATAATGAACATAATACTGACTAAACATAAATGACATTTTTCCGGTTTTTTATCGATATTTTGAAAACTAGTCGAATGAATTCAATGGTTTTAACAGAAATGTATTCAGCATTGAATACTTGATCATACCAGGAATGCAAAACTTGCAAAAAAATTTTATTCATCAAATTTATTTCCACTCCCTGTATATCCAGAAGTGCTTGGGCTTCGAACATATTTAAGCTCTGTAGAGAATTTCAAGCAATATCATAATCCCAATTTTCAGATTTCAAATATGCCCAGTTCTCCAAAAACGTCTAATAGGCACTTGAACTTGGGACACCCTGTACATTAAAGATGAAAAAGTTTCAACAAATACAAGTCTGATTTTTATAAATATCTTATCAAAATTGAGCCATACAATGTAGCTGAAATCATGTTGTATAGAGGCCAAATGTAATTGTATATTTACTGACCCTATTTCGATTTCTAATATATGTTTTGTGATTTCTCTCCCAATTTGTTGGAAGACTGTGACATGTGCTATATCTCGAAATAATGCTCACTATTTATTTATTTATTTTATTTTACTATAGTCTGTGCGACAAAACGGTACATGAAAAGGCTGATGGCTGCAGTTCTGACTTAAGGAATACTCAAAGTCGCTCTACTAGTCAGCTGTGGACAATCGACCATTGAGTTCAAAATTTAAAAAATGCCGCAGATTAACAATATGACAAAGGGTAATTAATTTTTGCGCTTTCCTACCAAGGCCCTATCCTGGCGCTAATGTTTCTATTTTGATCTCAAAACGGTCTCAAAACATTACATCAGACCTACTACTGGAAATGTTAGATTTAACATCTTAACTTAAATATGATACCTTTAAAGAGCTCTCTCGTGGTAAAGAAATAGAGAACATTCTTACAGAGAGGATTTGTGTTCAACTCATATGGTTCAACCATCTGGCGAAATGGAACATCAAAATTAGCCAATTCTAAAGAAAATCTACTTACCTAATTTTTTTTCAGTATTTTTCAACTTCTCCAACAACGAAATTCTATAATATACTTTTTCTCATATTCAATATAATAATAGCCTTTCGTATTGATAGGAAGATCTAGGAGGGTCAGTATAATAATATCAATATTAGGTACAGATTCCCATTGCTTGGCATCTTAGAAATTACTCTTAGCAAGATGAACAGAGATTCCCATCAAGCATTCCTACAAAGAGGTATAAGGTTAAATGTAAAATCGATTAATCTTATTCTAGCATCGCAAGAGCACCCTTCATTTAACTTGTGAAATCTTACCTTTGCAACAATATGTATACTAGAGAAAAATATACTCTTATACTAGCTGGCCCGGCAGACTTCGTACTGCCTCCTCAACGCCTGCCCAACGCCAACGCCAACGCCAACTCCAAATCCAAATCCAACTCTAACTCCAACTCCATCTCCAACTACGACACCGACTCCTACTCCGACTCCGACTCCGACTACGACTCCGACTCCGACTCCGACTCCGACTCCGTCGACTCCGACTCCGACTCCGACGACTCCGAATCCGACTCCGACTCCGACTTCGACTCCGACTCCGACTCCGACTCCGACTCCGACTCCGACTCCGACTCCGACTCCGACACCGACTCCGACTCCGACTCCGACTCCATTTCCACCTCCATCTCCATTTCCACCTCCATCTCCATTTCCACCTCCATCTCCATTTCCACCTCCATCTCCACCTCCAACTCCAATCCAACTACAACTACTACAACTCCAACTACAACGCCAACTCCATAACCAATGCCAACCACAATACCTACTCCAACTTCAACTCCAACCCCAACGCCAACTTCAACGCCAACTCAAACTCCAACGCCAAAAACATTTTCCAGTAGACCAAATTGTAAATCTAAACCATTCTCGAATCTCCACGAACACACACAAAAAATTTCATCAAAATCGGTCCAGTCGTTTAGGAGGAGTTCAGTCACATACACACGCACACAAGAAATATATATATTAAGATAAGAACTTTGACGAATTGGTAAAAAGTTATTTTACAGATATTCTGTAATTTCGGAACTTTACTACTTGTGAATTCATGGTAGGTAACTGATAATATAGGAGAATTAAAATAAAATTTCCAGTTCACACCACAGAACACTAATTGGTAATCACACATTGGTAACGTATGAAAATAAAAGCCCATGAAAAACAAATCAAGCAAACTGCAAAACTAAACCTACTTGATTACTTGGTAAAAAAAAATATAACCTTGGAAATTTCAAATATTTAACACCATAGAATAGAGGCGATCTAAAACGACAGTGCTGCTACTTCTTGGGAACTAGAGGAATTGGGATATAAATATCTCTTATTATACGTACTCAATTTAACTTAAATATTTGTAATTGTATGTCTCGCTTGTTTCACAAATTTCACGTTTGTATTAGTGATGGAGAGTAAAAAGAAATCGAACAGGTATTACTTAGTACCTCAATGTTCAAACAAAGCGAAGGAAAATAAAACGTTTTCTTTCATTATTAAAAAAAAATAAGGCGGCTGCGAAATGGAAGAGTGCCTCGCATCGAAACCCTGTACCTATCGAAAATTATGAATGCGTGCAGCTAGCTGCTAACCTGTATTTTTTACGCACATGTTCTGGGGAACATCGCGTTATTATTTTGCTGAAATGTCTGTAGCTTTCGATTTTTTTGGCCAAAATGTTCCCAAACGATTGGTTCCACTCCCTGATGGAGAATTCGAGGTAAAATTTGATTCCCTCTTTGAAATATCTCCTCAAAATCTCGACACGTGCCGCACAAACCGAGCTTATAAATTGGCTGTGCTCGGCGATTTGGGGCATTAATCCCGATATAGTTTTCGCAGCATTAGTTTTCTGATTAATTTCGAGATATATTCCAATACAGCTTTCTAATTGATTCCGATACATTTTTGCGCTTAATTCCGATATTGTTTTCGCAGCATTAGTTTTCAATTAATTCATCTTAATTCCTATATAGTTTTCGAGTTGGTTTTCGCTTTGAGCTTTCCGATATTTTCAATCCCGAAATTATTATTCTGAACATTCCGCTTTTTCACCGAAATTAAATTCCACTCTCCGTTTGGTTTTGAAGAAACATTTTTTAGTTTTCGTCTTTCATCGAATTAAGAATTGTTGCGATTGTAATTTGTGGGGAAGTGTTAATATCTGATGAGTACACTGTGGCGGGTCTGAATATCCGTTTATTCGACAACATGTGTTCTGATCTGAAATAGTTCTTTCCCGTACTATATAATACTTGTATAGGTACCGTGAGGCATGTAAACTTAATTTTTTTTTCTAAACCCCTCCAGCTCCTCGCAGAGCTGGCGTTTGAGACGGAATAAAGTAAATGACCGAAAGCCCTTCATTGCATTTGGTTGAGGCGAGCATATGGTATATAACTGTTTCATTACAGGCTAGGACGTAAGCATTCATGATAGAATACAAGGGGGGGGTGTTCAAACCCCCCCCCCCCCCCCCCGGAATGTTGTTTTTTTATTAAAATCAAACAAATTCCAAAATCGCATAAGACTTCATGCCGTTATTTTTCTTCTAACTACCGTGCCTTAATTCGATCAGATAATTATTTTTCCAGTTATTGGGAAAACACAATTTCGAAACTAGTCAACGGATTGTGACCATTAACGAAATTAGCCGCTACATTTGGACCCCAAATCTACTGTGAAGATTTCAACTCCACAACTCAAATCGTTCTGTCGGCTGGACCGCTGGACTGATTCAAGTTTGACCTAGATTTCTTTATCGGTGAGTCGACACGAAAATATTGGTTTGAGACCTATCACATCCAAAAATTCGAAAATTACAGACATTTGGGCGAATTGATAGGCACACGATTTGTTTACCTGAACAGCGCGCCAAAAAGTGTTTCATTTGATGAGGGGAATATATGGTAAAAATGCTAAAGTTAATGTACAACTGAAATACTCACCCCGTATATTACATATACGTATTAGATATATACCGCGTATGTCGAATAAAAGTTGAAGCTTCCTCAGATAGCCATGAAATTCCGAAATCATGTCCCTAAACTACTTCTGCGCATGCGCGAAAGTCGTTGGCTGAATATTTGAATACCATTATTTGATTGATTAATTGATGTCTTCCTGTTTTGTTTAGTTTTTGTGAAATTTTAATGTGGTTTGTGAAGTTTTACTGGTAGTTTGGACCATATAATGAGAGAAAGAAGATGTTTCGCTTCTGGAGAGGGCTCAAAGGATGTATTGTTACAGAATCGAATAAATATTTCGTGAAGAAACATACTGTAACAGCCTTTATGATGAATTTGCAGTACATCAAGAGCAGTTTGATATGAACATGGATGTTTTTAATATGAAAAGTTTTTCAATTTAGATCTTCATTAAATTTACGAAGCGACATCGATCGATTGTTGAGCAATTTTAGGAACGAAATAGTCTCGGGTTGTGTTTTGAATTTACATATTTGGAGAGGACAATTGTAGGAGTTGTTATTTGTGGAGGAGGACTATAATAATATAGGCTTATTTAGCACTATTCACATAATCTTTATAATTCAAGTACAATTTCACTTTGAACTACGGAAATAATTGTTTAGTCTCCTAATCGCTTGAAACAGAATACTATTCCAGTGATTTCCGAATAATAGTTTTTTTAACACGAATTATACAATTCATATTTGTTTATTTGTGAAATTATAATAATATTATATATGAAAATGGCATTTAAGAGAAGATAAGTAAATTCTCCTGAATTAATGAAGATGACAGTGTAGAAAAGGCACAATAGAATGGTAAAGTTCATTTCAATATATTTTAAATACTATTTTAATATTGAAACAATATTTTGTTTTTGTAGCAATTCCCTAAAAAATTAAACCAAAATAGCTACTTGCAATTTTACTGTTGAAGCATCAACTTCATATTCTAATTTAGTTGAGTTGAAATAGTTGTGAAGCTAAATCAAATGCTTTTTAGCTTTATTGAAGACAAATTTGTTTCAAGCCAATTATCATTATCAGGAGCTTTGCGATTCACTTATTTATTGATAGTTTTTTCAATTAACTTGTGGAAGATGCAACTTCATCCTCTAATTTTAGGAAGTTAAAAAAGTTACATTATGGAGAAGATACAAATGTAGTAATTAAATCAATAAGCTCTATTGTAGACAAATTTGTTTTGAAAAAAATATATATTTAAATTTTATTGACTGATAGATGTTCCATCTTTCTTTTCTATTTTATTTTTAGACTATAAAGGTATTTTGAAATTGAAATAAATTTTTTGTGTGTTAGTATCTTGTTGTTCATTAAAACTGAAATTAATCTATTAAATGGATTCTTTCTGGGTTTTCTCTCCCGAACTCTGAAAAATATCTATAAAATAAAAAAATTATGATTTTGTGAATTGTTCCAATGATGAAACAACTATTTCATAACGTATCAGAGTCTATATCAGACTTCTTCGTCAGACAATTCTCGAATTTCAGAATAGCTATCAACAAAAAATAATTCTGAAGATTTTTGTTAAGTGTCTGATATAAACTCTGAAACGTTACAAAATAGTTGTTTCATCTTTAATGTCATTTCGTTATTGTTTGTTAGGCAACATTGTTCGATAGATTCAGATTGCTTCTGACAATTATCTTGTGTTTCTTACGCAGAAGCAATTCACAAAATTGGTATTATAGGTATTCGTATTGAAGCGACTTCTTTCTTCTTCTTTTATTCAAAACTGAACCTCAATCCAAAGAAACCAACTATTATATATATTTATATATAGATAATTAACTCGCTCATGCTCTTCGAGAGCCTATGAGGGGTCTCCTTGGGAAAGACCTAGGAGGATCAGTATAATAATCATAATAATAATTATGGGCTTCTGACAAAGTAGTATCACTTATATCTTTTGTAACTGATATTGTTTTGTCAGCAATTAACTACATGAATAATCATTGGAGTAAGCTCTTCTTTTTTTGTCGAAGGAATCCATATTGAAGCAAGAAATGCCCATCAATATTTTAAATTTCAGCTAATTTTGTAAACAAATTCAATATTTACAAATCACAAAACTCATGGGGTGACAGGGTTTTTTTGCTGAGGTTTTTCCCTAAGCTCTTGTATAATGCGTCGATAGGTATGGTTTCCCGTTACACGAACCTCTGCACACACTTATAAAGCTCTCAATCAAAAGAATATTATACTGGAGTAAATAAAGAACCAAAAATAATATATTTCAATGTATATTAATGTATGATTATTAACATAATACATAATTATATACAAATTGAAATCAACAAATGGTATTCTAAAAAAGCGCTCCTTCCCTTCCCGGTCGGAGCTCTATTTGCATGTATTAGCTCTAGAATTACCACAGTTATCCAAGTAAATGTGTGTACGATCTAAGGAACCATAACTGATTTAATGAGCCTTTCGCGGTTTCACCTTAATTTGGCTTGTACTGAGACATGCATGGCTTAATCTTTGAGACAAGCATATGACTACTGGCAGGATCAACCAGGGAACTATTGTACTCGTACGATCGGAAGACGAAGGTGACTATAAGCCTATAGACGATTCATTGCGACCTTCAGGAAAATCGAACATAAAACACATTCGCATCCTTCTTCGGTCATCACAGAACATCAAAGGCCTACTTGCCACGCACCGCACCTCTTCACGTCATGTGGTGCTAGAATCGTCGTAAGACTGCACTAACACCGCACAATTGTTCCATATCTAGCCGAGAGATCAAGAAATCTTGAGTCATATGAGAAATGAATCCCAAGCGTCTCAGGTCCCAGATATTCAAGAACTGCACGGACTAGATTTAATATATATAAATATATATGGACTCCGTAGAGACCTCGCCAAGGCGTTAGACGTAAAATACGTTAACCCTCAGCTATCAACTATGTTAACAAACATTCTCTCGACCCTTCGTTATACATGTAAATATAACGACACGGTAATACGAGATAATTCAAATTCTCGCTCGGAACGAGGTGAGCAGTCGCAAATTTTACGTGCATGCAACCATGGTTAGGTCAAACACTTAATATAAGGTCGATCGCATAGTGGCCATTCGAATACGAAGAAACGAAGCGGACCGCGATCTCGCTGATACGGGAGACTCATGACCAGAGGCGTTATTACAGAACCACACAAAACGCCAGCGATGATACAATACGCAACAAAACAGATTTCTCCTTCATTATAATGACTATGTCATATGAAACGGGCATTCTGATGAGTTGCCTAAGCTCATCGATGATAATAGTAAATTTTTATAATTTATAATTCATAATATCTGAGAATATGCGATCGTTGTGTCGCGAAGACACAATACGCAACAAAACAGTCCCTTCATTAAAATGAAACGGGCATTCTGGAGAGTTGCCAAAGCTCAACCAATGTAATTTATATATCTGAGAATATGCGATCGTTGTATCGATACATCTAACGTCGAATTCTGCAAAAAGACCTAAAATCAATCACTGCCGGGTAGGATTCGACCTCCACCAACCTGGTATGTCATCGCCATCATCGACTCTGAAACAAGCAGGCCGGATAAGACCCATTCTCCATCCCTTCCTATAGGTGCGTAGAGAGCGTGGGGGACCCCTCCAGACATTCACGAACTGCATAGGCCCCACGTACTGCATAGCCCATAGTTAATATATCACTTTATATACATTTACGGGTCTTATATGAATGGAATGAAAGGTGGTTTGAATGAGGATATATCCCCCTGTCATTTTAATATTTTGGATCGTAGATCAGGCACTCAGATAAGGTGGAAAATGAATTTTATTATCACGAACTGCATCGCCTCACGAACTGCATCGCCCCAAGACTGAAGCGTCTCGTCGGTCTCGCTGCAAGGCGCACCAGTCGGGCCGCGATCGGATATTTTCTCGCTGTATAGCGCCAATCGGGATCGAAAATCACGAACTGCATGGCTTCACGTCTGAAGTACTGTATCGAACTCGCTGTAAGGCGTACGTTTTTGTCTGGTCTCGATTGATATTTTCTCGCTGCAAAGCGCCAATCGAGTTTTCTATCGCGATAAAAGTAAGTCCGTCCTACTGCATAGCGAACAATGTGATATTTATGGAGCCATCAGGTGCGTGGGAAAAAATAATCGGAAAAAATAGAAATAAAAATTTCAGATAGATCGAGTGATCGGTTTCGGAAATATTCATAAAAAATATTTTTACTAAAATCGGCCATAACTCCGAAACCCCTTGATGGTTAACGCCCATTAACGAACTTGTCCGAGATATTTACGCTCCAAAACCACCTTGCAATTTTCAATCCGCTAACTCCTTTCGTTCGGAGTTATCGTGCCTACGGCCGGTCGGCCGGCCGGACAGAATCGATTTCGCACTCGGATTCTTGATCAGTGAGTCGAACCAAATCATTTGAGACCATTTTCAGCCAAAAATTCCAAAATTACAGACACTTAGGCAAATTGATAAGCATTCTGTTCCGAGGAACTAGAGCGCCAAAAAAACAAGTTTCGTATGACAATTGCCCAAAACAGGTTTAAAGTACCTACAAATAGTAGGTATTCCATAAAACATGTATAAAATAATAAATTACCTTGTAATCGATCAAAAATTTCCTGATCTACGTTCACAAAATTTTCTCCTCCCTCGAACTTTGGAATTATGCTTTCAAATTTACGTAATATTTTCAAACATTTTCGGGTGAGGTCCCCGTTGCATCGCTAAAATACGAGTATTTCAACCCCAATATTCTTGAAGTTACAATATTCCCTTCTGTCAAGTTGACTTTATGGCAATTCATATACATAGAATATACATAGAATAATTATATCAACCTGTGAAATACGATTTACATTGAAATTTTGAAAAATCATATCTCCGAAAGTATTAGCTTGTTAGAGTTAAAAATGATATGAATGGATTTTTATGATAAAACTGCTTATTAAAAAAAAATTAATTTGGAATTTGTTCTGTAAAAAAAAATTTTTTTTTATTACTCCGAAACCTTCTGTCCGATTTTACCCAGTAACGAACTTAGCCGAGATATTCATCCCCCAAACCTACTCTGAAAATTTCAACTCTCTAGCTCATTCCGTTCGAGAGTTATCGTGCCTACGGCCGGACGGCCGGCCGGCCGGACCGGCCGGATCGGCCGGACAGAATGAATTTCGACCACGGATTCTTGATCAGTGAGTCGAACCAAATCGTTTAAGACCATTTTCATCGAAATATTCGAAAATTACAGACATTTGGGCAAATTGATAAGCACTCAGTTCCGAGGAACTAGAGCGCCAAAAATGGAGTTTTACATTTCATATTATTAAAGCCTAGAGAATCTTCTACTGGCAGATCACTGGAAGTATAAATTTATATGAATAACTATATTTTTTATTTCTTCGGGATTGTGTCCCTATCCAAGACCTTGTAAAAAAATAAAGAGCAAATCTTCAAAGAAGGAGAAGCAATTTTCAGAAGAAATGGTAAAATTTCCGTTGACCCTCCAATTTTATTCCTCTAAAGTCTAAAGCATACAACTATCTACGAAGAACATGGAAAAATGGTCTCATCCATTGACGTTACGCTCATGGTATAATGTAGTCTCTGGAAGGCTAGGTTTTAATGGCAGTTGGAAACTTCCCTTGAGTTATCTTCTAATGAAAAGTCTTGGTGCTAATCAATGGGCAAAGTTGTTGTTGAAATGTTTCAACTACTTTATGAAACGAAAGGTCACATCAACTTCGTCACATTTGAAGCAGCTGAATCGAATTTGGCAATGTATTCACGCCCTGTTGGCAATTTTGATTCATTTTCATACAATTTTAAACCACATATAATCAGCCCATTTTCCAAAGAAAAAATTCTATATTTTTATATGCTTGCCACATGGTCGAATTGATAAGGAATATTCTAGGGGCCTGTAAAATTTTGTCCCAAAATAATAGAATCATCAATTGGGCTTATTTTGGTCGCTTGGTAAGCATCCAGAAGAGGGAAGGTTTGCATGTTGCAAATAAAATTGGTATGAAGAATATCAATTTCACTCAGAATAAGATGTCAGTGGAATTAGCAGCTCAGATATTGAGCAACAGCGTTGCAAATGCATTCTAATTTTGTTTGAAAAAGTATGAAGGAAGTGAGGCAGCTATAGAATTTTGCATGATGCATTCGATATTTTGAATGTAAAAAATAAATTTACAAGAAACCAGTATCGTCTGCCCCTACAATGTAGAATGAAGTCAGGGATACATGAAGTCTATATGGAAAACTGGCCCATTGGGTATAATTATAGATCTGCAAAATATGATATTATTTGAAATTTTACAACAAAAAAAGTTGATAATCTACTGACATTCAAACTAGCTCAAGATTCCATAGAATGGGATATCTCAAGATTCCTTGAAATTTTGCAAGCTTCTTTACGATGGATAAAAAGTCAAGAATCTATTGAGGATGAGGAAGATATACTTGTTAGTGAATTTCAGCACGATTATTTGAGGACAATGTGGTCATTAGCAGCTTTTGTTGAAAATCATCAAAAAGAACTGCTTTCATACCATCTGATGGAAGGTTGTCCAGGTGGTCGAGGTGTGTTTGGTCATCTCTTAATCCTGTCAAATCCAAGGCTGTATCATTGGTTCTAGGAGCACTTTGTTTTTTACCCAAGCAGGTCGCTGGCCTCACTTGGAACCTTCCTCTTTTATCAAGGCTTGGGACGGCTATGAAGTCACTGAGCTACTCGATCCACCAGCTCCTAACATAGGCAGAGTTGAAAATATTGTGCATAATATCGTAGGCTTCCTCGTGGCAAATTTAATTAAGACATGTTACATGTCAGACTTGCATTGATAATTTAATATCAATAAATATTGCAAACCATACAAAATCATCTGTATTGAAAAATAGATGGCCATATTTGTTTCCACCTTCAGACGGGATACATATATGCCAAATAACAGAGAGTTTCGAACAAATAAAGGAATTGAATTAACCAAATCAAATATAGTCAATTCTTTAATTAATCCTGTATTCAGAGCTGTTAACTTAACGGTTCTTTTCAATTCAACCATATAACTAATCAAGATATTTTTGAAATCCATAGAATGAATTTGGATAAACAAGTCTTGAGAAAACCCATGAAAAAGCTGTCTTTGGGGAATGAATAAACCTCCCAAAAGAAAGTTCAATCAATAATTGATACTGATGCTATGAATAATATAACTCTTACTGAACTTGGAACTGTAAATGGCCACGGACAGACCATATTTCTACTCATTTTGCTAAGAATGTAGTGAAATGGAATTTTATTTACCCGTTGTTGTTATGTTGATTCAACATGTGGTATTGCTATCTTGTTTATTCTCAGTGGTAGAGCAATTGACTTGGGAGCGGAAGCCCAAAGTTCAATTCCGAGGCTAAGAAAGAAATTTTCTAGTCCGGTAATCGCCACCATTCACTGTTGGGTCAAAAATTAACAGTGCTGTGCCTAAGGTGGCGTAAGGACACAGTAACAAAGCCTACACAGAACACGAACTGGTTCTCCTTACTCGCTCAAGCTCTTCGAGAGCTTATGAGGGGTCTCCTTGGGGAAGACCTAGGAAGGATCAGTATAATCCATATACTATACTATACTATACTATTGGTATTTCTATTACTAGAGTACCGCATGTATATAGTGCGTTTCACTGACTAGACACCAAATGTCAGACGAAAATATTCATATATCCAAAGCCATAACTAGTGCATCAAAATTCAGAATGTTTTTAATTACTAACCACATATAAGTACGTATATCTTCCTCATGCAAAAAATTCTATCCGCCTGTTGGCACAACGGATTGGAAGATTAGTTCGAGTATAAATTCTACATCATTCTCCCATTATTTTCTACAAAACATTGCTGAGCAAGAAAAAAAATGGAGAACTTTCTTCAATGCTGACCTGTTTTTTGCGCAAACTGCTGAATGGTCACTTGCATTGTGGGAACTCGTTGAGCATTATTTTCTTTAACGTACCAAGTCGATTCACCAGACACTTAACCACTTTTCGTACATAGTTACATAGAAGTAACTATGGCTCTAATTTTATTATACACGTTCCCTTACTATGACCAACAATCGTAAATCGTTCTATGGATATCTTTTCACAAACAATGGAAACCTTCAGAAAAGCCATGATCTCTTGTATCTCTGGAAATTTAACTGTCATAACTTTCTTTTGCTTAGTTATAAGTTTAAAGAGGGTTTCCCGTGTAGCATATGCTGTATGTATCTGAAAAAATAAATAAACTAACTTCAAGTCCATGTCATTTTATTCAGAATGGTTTATTACATAGTTGTATCGGTCTACATTCAACATGAACAAGCTTTCCAAAGCAAAAAGACTTCACGTCAGTGCTTTTAAGGACACCGGTCTTTTATATAGTTTTTAATATTCTATTTTCCAAAATCTTTCTTCGTCTGCTTCGAACAATAAGAATAAACTCATAAAAATAATATTAAGTATTTCCATTTCCTAGATTAAGGTACTGACCAGCCCTTATATATGTTAACGTTTTGATGTAGAATCTTCATTAGAATTTTCCCTAGTGGCATAGGAGAGTAATTATCCAGGCTTATAGTTTTTAATCTACAAGTAAAAAAAGTTTGAGTATTCAGTAAAACATTCATGTTGCTTGAAACATGCTAATTATATCCAAAACAAGTAGTTCAAAATGAATGCAAATCATAATGTATTGGCAAAAAGGAATAATGAATGATTTACTGTCACACGAAAGTGTTCACAATACGTACCAAAAGTTTTATATGTTCAATAGCAAGAAAGTATGTTTACATAAAATTTTCCAGACTTCTCGGATATTTTGTATTTCTATCCAATTGTTTGATGCATAGTTAGATAAAAAACTCATTTATATACAAGCCTTATGTGAAAATTCCTTCTCGAGTTTCAGAGAGCCAAAGTCAAGGTAATGTAGAATCCATTCGGACTACTACCGATAAACAGGTTTGCACTTCCAAATTGACTGTCAGGAAGATTTTTATTCGATCTAGGTCACTATTTTGTGAAATTAGTGAGAGAACACAATTTTGGAACCAGATTTCTCACATTTCGGAAAACACATTACATGACGTTTTCAAATATTCGAATAAGATTTGTTGGTTATGTTTTCAAATCATTTTGACATACTGTGCGCATGCGCAGTAGCGTTGTAGGGACATGACCAAGATGCATAGAATAACAAGGTGTGGACACTCCCTACTAATTCCTGCTAAAATTTTCGGCCGAAAAACGGACCAAGAACTGTCAAATCACGTACTTTATGTACTACTTCACTTTATTAACGATGGTGCCGCTAGGGTCGATTTCGAAGATTCTGACCAAGATGCATAGAATAACAAGGTGTGGACACTCCCTACTAATTCCTGCTAAAATTTTCGGCCGAAAAACGGACCAAGAACTGTCAAATCACGTACTTTATGTACTACTTCACTTTATTAACGATGGTGCCGCTAGGGTCGAATTCGAAGATTCTGACAAGCGAATAAATGAAAACTGACAAGCGACAAAGTTCACTTTTCACCGTTGCTAGTTCGTAAATTCAAATTAAAAGAATATAATGAAGCAGTTTATTGAAAAATCAATCCATTTTTTGATTAATCAGATATCTGTTCGGAGATAATATGTAAACCACATTGGTTTGGAACAGAAATTTCATCTTGCCAAGACATAATGAGGTCAAATAAGGGATTTATCAGTAAAGGAGTTTCTTTGGAACATTTTGAATGGAACTGTAAATGAAGAAATCTGTGAAATAATTATTTTTCCATTACGAAAGATCACATCCAACGTCATTAGAGTACAAGCATTTAATTTATGTATTTTGAAATACATTGAATGATACAGAATTTTCTGTAATACCTCTACATACAATATCTTTCGATATCATATTATTATTCAAATGTAGTAATTCCTTTATCATGTAAGGCTCTTTTAAATTGATCATTTTACTTATTATATTATATGTATAATTTGAAATTTCATCAAAACATTCTCATGTATACAGCATTTTTTCAGTCACCCAATACCCCTTGACAACTTTTCATGTTCTCAGCAATTAGATTGCTGAATATAGATATTTAATTCGATAGCTATTATTCAGAACTAAGTATATACTGATGAAATATGGAAAAAAGATTCATTAAATTGATAATCTAACCAAATAGAGGGTAGTGTACTACGTTTCAATCTTTTATTCAATATACATATATTCGTTAGAAAAATATTTTGAACAAACAAATGTTCTAATTTTCGATACCCTACCTCTAGCACAAGCCAGTTGCCATTCTTGTCGTTTAACAATATCCTTGAAACAAATAATATTATAGTATAAGAGCGCCAAAAAGAATGACGCCTTAGGAAAGCTATTCAAATTGATGGAATCACACTGTGTGGTTGCTCTGAACTTTGTTCTCTGCTAGTCCTTTCATCGTTCACAAATAATATTGTTAGTTTTCATAACATGGCATTTCATTCCTTCTCAATATATATAACTGAATTGTATAATGAATATATTTATTAATCAATAGAGTTATATCTTAATTTCAACTGTTAAAACAGTTTATGTTCATCAACCGGCAAGATTATAGTAAATCAACAAGTCTTACGTTCTCCTATGTTGATTTATTAACAATTAACGGTATCAGCGATCTTTCAATATTATTAATATTAAAATTAATAACCATCTTGATACTAGAAATCTGCCCCTGATCCGGTAAGAATATACAATTGTTAAAAAAATATATTCGCATAAAAACGAAGTATTTTCGAAATGAAAATAGTATTTGATTAAAATGGTTCTGGATACTCGTTCAGAGTTCACACAGCAAACATTTGACTTACTTTCGGCGCGGCAAACGACTTTCCACAAGAAACTGGAATAAGCAAAGATTCAAATTTAATTTGACATGTCGGTAATTTTGTCCATAAAATTTCTACTGCCGGCATCTATCGGCGAAAATTGAAGTAAAACAAAATCCTTGTATTTTGACAGTATTTGGACCGCAAATCGGCCGAAAATATGTCAAAGAGTGTCTTCACCATGTATTCTATGCATCTATGACATGACCTTGAATTGTTCGAGCTTCAATTTTAAGGACGGAATGTTCTGACGTACGCAGCACAGAATACAAATATATAGTCCGTTTAAGGGCCGGTATTATAAAACTATTTTGACAGATATCTCGAAGTTAACTTGTGGAATGACGTCACCGTCAAAGTTAACTTCCCATTTCACGAGTTAACTTTATTGGGTGGATGGGGTATCGGTTAAAGTTAAAGTTAAAGTTAACTTTGTAGAAAATGGCGATTTTCGACAGTTCAATGTAAATAATAATATGGCATATAACCTAAGTATTTGATATTATTCTAATTTTATTGTTTGATTTTCAGCAGCGATATATCCAATTTATTTTTGAGGAACTTTTAACTGAAGATGAAGAAGATGCTTTGAATTTTGTTGAAGGCTCTAGGCGAGAAAGGTTATTTAGAAATCGTTTAGACCATTTCACCATGTAACGAAACGGAATATAAAAGCAGATTTGGATTATCAAAAGAGTCTGTACTAGTGTTAATGGGTCACATTGAAGCAAATGGTATTACCAAGCAAATTTACAAAGACCAGCTACCTAATAGGTTTGTATTTCTAGCATCTATTTTAATATCTAGTGTAAATTATAATTATTTTCAGACTGTACTCAAGTGATTTATACAATTAATAAACTTTTAGGGGGAAATGAAACTGAAAATTATCGAAACAGAAGAGGATACTTCTCATATAATGTCCAAACCGTTGCTGATAGTCATTTACGTATTAGAGATAACGTAGCACGGTGGCCGGGAGCCACACATGACAATATAATATTTTCGCATTCTAGACTCAAGGCACGATTTGAAGAAGGCACCTTTGGTAATAGTTTTTTGGTGAGCGATTCAGGATATACATAGTCCGAGTATATGATGATTCCTCTGGAAGACCCACAAAATCAACCCCAGAGACGCTACAATGAATCTCGAATAAGAACTAGAATTGTTGTAGAAAGGCAGTACGTTGTATGGAAAATAATATTTCCCATACTGCCATTGACGATTCGATTAAAGAGAGAAACTACCATGACTGTTATCGTAGCAACTGCAGTGCTTCATGATATCGCAGTAAATATGAGGGAAGAAGAACCTGATCAAAATGTGGCTGTAGGATTGGAAAATTTCAATCAACATATGCCACACAATCAGAATCGTAATTTGATGCGACAAGAATTGATTGAAGAATACTTCCAAACTTTATAAATACATTATATATAAAAAATGTAATCATTTCATTTCAATTCCTATGCCCGAAATTTTTCTTTTATAGATCTTATGACATATCCAACACTTTTTTTTTGCTCATTTAAAAGTAAAGCTAATGAAACGAATGAATATTATTTAACTTTTGACATTAATAAGTGCTCACATGGTCGAGAGGGTGTTCTGATGATTCTAATAATACAGAGTTTGATCAAAATTTCCGATTTATGTATTATTTCAAATATTTGTACATACAATTATTCACAAATTTTCATTTTGAAAAAAGTCCGTAATTTTCTGAGTGTGCGAGTTCTGTGTATAATAGTCCAATGAATTTTCGATAATGGTGGGAGCTGCGAAGAAATCGACACTTTTATTAGTTTGAGGGAGTAGAAGCAAAGGGTAGTAAGACACTTGTTCTTTCTTGAATTCATTTTAATACACAAATAAAAAACTTTAAAGGTGTTAAAATGATAAGTACAAATTCACTCATATGTATTTCATTTATGTAAACAAACGACTTGTCTGAGCATGAGAAGCGAGTGGAGGAGCCTGGACTTCAAATTATTGAATGTTAACGTGCAAGAACAAGGTATCATTCCTTCAAAATTAACGAGGCGACCAATTTTGACTGATATTCTTCAATTTATCAAGTAATTTTCAAGGGACTGGGAAAAAAATTCAAATGTCGAGTTATTCAAATTAACACAGAACATTCGCACAGACCACAGAAATGAGACTTTTATAAAACCGACATTTTAGGGCCGGTATTATAAAACTATTTTGACAGATATCTCGAAGTTAACTTGTGGAATGACGTCACCGTCAAAGTTAACTTCCCATTTCACGAGTTAACTTTATTGGGTGGATGGGGTATCGGTTAAAGTTAAAGTTAAAGTTAACTTTGTAGAAAATGGCGATTTTCGACAGTTCAATGTAAATAATAATATGGCATATAACCTAAGTATTTGATATTATTCTAATTTTATTGTTTGATTTTCAGCAGCGATATATCCAATTTATTTTTGAGGAACTTTTAACTGAAGATGAAGAAGATGCTTTGAATTTTGTTGAAGGCTCTAGGCGAGAAAGGTTATTTAGAAATCGTTTAGACCATTTCACCATGTAACGAAACGGAATATAAAAGCAGATTTGGATTATCAAAAGAGTCTGTACTAGTGTTAATGGGTCACATTGAAGCAAATGGTATTACCAAGCAAATTTACAAAGACCAGCTACCTAATAGGTTTGTATTTCTAGCATCTATTTTAATATCTAGTGTAAATTATAATTATTTTCAGACTGTACTCAAGTGATTTATACAATTAATAAACTTTTAGGGGGAAATGAAACTGAAAATTATCGAAACAGAAGAGGATACTTCTCATATAATGTCCAAACCGTTGCTGATAGTCATTTACGTATTAGAGATAACGTAGCACGGTGGCCGGGAGCCACACATGACAATATAATATTTTCGCATTCTAGACTCAAGGCACGATTTGAAGAAGGCACCTTTGGTAATAGTTTTTTGGTGAGCGATTCAGGATATACATAGTCCGAGTATATGATGATTCCTCTGGAAGACCCACAAAATCAACCCCAGAGACGCTACAATGAATCTCGAATAAGAACTAGAATTGTTGTAGAAAGGCAGTACGTTGTATGGAAAATAATATTTCCCATACTGCCATTGACGATTCGATTAAAGAGAGAAACTACCATGACTGTTATCGTAGCAACTGCAGTGCTTCATGATATCGCAGTAAATATGAGGGAAGAAGAACCTGATCAAAATGTGGCTGTAGGATTGGAAAATTTCAATCAACATATGCCACACAATCAGAATCGTAATTTGATGCGACAAGAATTGATTGAAGAATACTTCCAAACTTTATAAATACATTATATATAAAAAATGTAATCATTTCATTTCAATTCCTATGCCCGAAATTTTTCTTTTATAGATCTTATGACATATCCAACACTTTTTTTTTGCTCATTTAAAAGTAAAGCTAATGAAACGAATGAATATTATTTAACTTTTGACATTAATAAGTGCTCACATGGTCGAGAGGGTGTTCTGATGATTCTAATAATACAGAGTTTGATCAAAATTTCCGATTTATGTATTATTTCAAATATTTGTACATACAATTATTCACAAATTTTCATTTTGAAAAAAGTCCGTAATTTTCTGAGTGTGCGAGTTCTGTGTATAATAGTCCAATGAATTTTCGATAATGGTGGGAGCTGCGAAGAAATCGACACTTTTATTAGTTTGAGGGAGTAGAAGCAAAGGGTAGTAAGACACTTGTTCTTTCTTGAATTCATTTTAATACACAAATAAAAAACTTTAAAGGTGTTAAAATGATAAGTACAAATTCACTCATATGTATTTCATTTATGTAAACAAACGACTTGTCTGAGCATGAGAAGCGAGTGGAGGAGCCTGGACTTCAAATTATTGAATGTTAACGTGCAAGAACAAGGTATCATTCCTTCAAAATTAACGAGGCGACCAATTTTGACTGATATTCTTCAATTTATCAAGTAATTTTCAAGGGACTGGGAAAAAAATTCAAATGTCGAGTTATTCAAATTAACACAGAACATTCGCACAGACCACAGAAATGAGACTTTTATAAAACCGACATTTTAAGGCTAAAGTTATCTCGACCGATAAAGTTAAAGTTAACTTCGACAAATGTTTATAATACCGGCCCTAAGATATATTGACATCAAGGGTGGCTTTGGAAAATCTAAATTCAGTTGGCAACGGTCCGTCTAGTTATATTTCAAGTCACATAATTTAGGTTGTTCGCATTGAAAATAACCATGAGCTGATGAAACTGTCATTTATTATTTATTTCTTACAATTTCGATATAACGAAAATCGAACAATTTGGGATAGTTTTTACATGTGTGTTTATAATTATTCGTACCGAGTTTGAGTATTTCCGCATCCTTGTGCTATTAAAAATGTCTGGAATTGATTACGATACCTCTCGCCTAACAAAAAGGGAACACGAAGCAGTATATAGATGTTACTGTGAATTCTTCAGGAAATCTGTAGATATTACCGCCAGCATTGCTCTAGTGTTCCAGGTAAAGTGTTATTCAACCACTAGGAGTGTATTCTGATTATTACATTGGCCATAATATTTCAGATTTCTTCAAGTACTGTTCGAAGAATTCTTAGGAAAAAAGAGGAAGGCACATCATTAAAACCTGGCAGCAGTTGTGGAAGAACTCCTGTGATATACGACTTTAAATTTAAAGAGACATTACATTAAATTCGAGATTGAATTAAAGGTTTTGAAAATTTGAGAGAGCACTTCACTGAAGGTTTTCTTTGATTAGTTCTTTCCTTCATGAACTCTACGAACTAAGCAAATCAAAGTTTGAAATAGAATTTTGAATCATTTAGTTTTTCAATATAAATTATAATACTAAAACGACAATTCATAGGAAAATGGCAAATAATCTTTTCTGTTCCTAGTTGCAATTGCAATCCATAAATCTCACAGCTTATGTAAAAAAAATGTACATAGTAAAGTTTTGGTTCTGATTTTTTTTGTGGAAAAATAAACACTTGAACTATTAGATATCATTGCATAAATATTATAATATTTTACAAGCTATTACTTTCCAAGTTAAATTAAGACTGAAATAATAAGTCTGCTTAAACACTGATAAATTAACTCTTCTTCCAAAATAAGGCTCCATTATTCAAACTATACCTCTCAATAATTTATACAGATGAAGTAATAATAATAACATATTTATTAACATTATATTAATGAAATTATTCAATAACCAATATGGATTCAATAGATGAAAAGTGAGTTACTTATGGGCTTTTACACCTTGATTGATTCTCCAATGGCTTTGGATGAGGAACCTAAGTTCTAAGATATATTGATGCACATGAAAAAAAAAAAAGGTTCTTCATCCTGCATTAAAAAAGCTATCAAATTTTTGTTCTTCTCTATTATAAATAATTATGTTTCCAATTCCTTGAAATGGTTTCTGGGCATCAACCTCATATTTATGTTTGTTTCATCAGTCTACTGCAGTTGAACTTGGAAAATTATCCTTCCAAAATCTCAGGATAAAATACATTCGCGATTTGAATTTCCAAAGAACATCAAGAATGCATTTATAAGGGTCTTCGATTAATTACAATACAAATAGGAGATAGCATTTAAAATATTCAAGGTTATGTTGATATTTATTTTCTCTGGTTACAGAACAGTAATTTTTTGTAACTAGAAATAAAGCACCAATTAGACGTTCAAGGCCTACTTCGATGTCAATATATCTTAAACGGACTATATGTATATGTATATGTCTATTAGGTATATGGTATATTATCTAATACGAATTTACAAGAGAGGATGAATGAAGGGTATTTCATGGTCCGATGATGGAAGACAATGAATTATCCTATGATCTTTGTTCCTTTGTTCTGTGAGAAATATCTTAAGGTTGTACTAAACCGAACATGAAATCTATCGAATAGTGAATTTTTACATAGTTCAATTAATTTGCGCATTTGTTCCAACGCATTGTTTAAACTGTAGTTGAATTTTGCCATTTAAAACTGAGAATCGCCACCAGAGAAATATTTCTCTGATCTCCACCAATTTCTCTGAAAAGATAGTTGGAACAAACCTAATAACTAGAGAGAGAGAGAAGCATTGACCAGAGAAATAGAGGGATTTCCCTCTATTTCTCTGATTCTCTGGCATTGACTCTGACATATTTGTATTCTGTGCTCTGACATTAGAGTGGGATGACAGGGATATGTAAGGATTGTAAGGATGGAAATCGGCTGATGTAGGGCAAAACATTATTGTGTTTTGAAAGTGTTTACTTATATTATATTATATATTTTCTTCAGATTCTCCATTTTCCTCCGATTAATAGATATCTAACAATGGTCTACGAATGTACGAATACATATCCAAATAAACATATGCACATTTATGTGCATGTGTTGAGGTTTGAAATTTTGGCAGCATATAATTTCGCGCCCTTTTTCAAATTGTTGGTTCAACATGTGTTCGGTTCGTTGTGTGAACGTTTGAGATCATTGCATTTAAAAAAATATCTGTATCGTTAAAAAATCTAAATACTGATTATTACGGACTAAATAAGTGGAAATGGGAACGATGATGAGTGACTAGAAGTTATGGAAAAGAGTTGAATCATGTTGAGCTGGGATGAAGGGGATGTCATGCTGATCAGGAATCACAGTAACTAACTGCTCATTGTCCATTTTATATTTCCTTTACTGATGCTTTACTGTTATACCCATAACTTGCCATGAAATAGGTAGATTATAATCAAGAACTAATATACAGTAGTATATATGAATATACAGGTATACCCAATTGTTCCTTGTGATATAGCTCAAATAGTCAATCACTCAAATTATCTAGGACGAATTTCTAAAGATGACATAAATTGGTAGATCATCATTTCGCTAGTGATTCAAGGTTACTTTTTTCCAGGAAATGTATCGAAGATTTGTATTGGTTCAAAGTTTATCTGAGGAGCTCATTTGAATTTATCAGCAGTTTCTAAATAAACCTTACAAGTTTTTGTGGTTTGATAAACCGATATCAGAATGCATTAACACCTTCAATCCGACTGTCCACTTTTTTTTTATACTGGAGACATGTTTCAGTAAACCAAAATAAGTGTAAGAATGAGAAACATTCCTGAAACCATAACTACTTCATTTGAAATGTCTCTTCGTTTGGCTAAGATACATTATAGAAATATACCTAATACCACCAAATGACCTGGGTGTGTAATGTTTCACATGGAATATAACTACTTATGAACTCATCCTCAAGCTCAAATATTTCAGAAAAATTGTATAAGAAACAGATTATAAACCTGTACTATGTGTTATCAAACATTTCATATGATAGTAGTAATTCCACTATGGGCCGGTTTCTCAATTTCGAGTTTACTCGAGGTTGCGAGTTACGCATGTATTTAGCGATATTCATGAACGCGTAACACTTGGGTTACCCGCAACCTCGAGCTAACTTGCAATTGAGAAACCGGCCCTAAATTGAACAAATAAACTTATTGTATCTCATTCGAAAAAGCTGTGATTCCAAAAATATAGCAAGAAGTTAAAGTCATTGATAGAAATCATGAATTTCTGGTCATAGAATTATTTTTTTCATTACTTGTACTATGCAACAGCGTTGATCTTTTGTAAATGAAAAATTATATGGTTCACAAGCATTAAAAATGATTGCCATAACTGCTAGGATATTGTGGTTTCAATGTCCACAGAAACCATTATGTTCCTGAAAATGAATAAAACAAGGTATGAATGAACTTCTTTACTATATTCTCTCATCTTTGATTATATATCTCTCTCTATACCGATATAATATAATATATAACATCTTGAAATGTTTAAGGCAAGAGGTTTTCCTTTTCCCTTTTGAACCTCAACTGTGCCGCTTGAATCAAAGTACCTGTGTTTTTCTCAAAATTCATGTCAGAGATTCAGGGCAATCATTTTCATGCAGCATCTGAAAAAATCCGTACGCTTAGAATTCTTCTTTGTAGTCTGGTTAGATCTCATCTCGAGTATGCATCCTCTGTGTGGAGTCCATATTAGAGAGAGAGAGAGAAATAAACTTTATTGATCATAATTATAATCATAATCAAACGGCTATCGACCTAAGTCTTCCTGCCAATTAAAAAATTTCATTAACATAAATATCCATTATTTTCTCAAGGTGTTACAAGGTTTTTAAATATTCGAAGATTGGGAGTGGTGGTAATTTTGCTTTCGGTGGTGTTGTTTCTTGATAGCTGTGAATCAGAGGGTCCATAATATTTATGTTATTCTGGTTGGTGATGAATTTTCTGCTAATTGTTTCAAGTCTTCCTATTATTGGTTCCACTTTTGTAGTCTCATATAAAAGTTGGTTAGAAGGATTATGGAGTGGATTGTTTGGGTGTCTCAGTTTTGTGACTTTCCTAAGGCAGGTTCTTTCTGCAACTTCTATGTTTTTCAGTGTTGTCTTCGGGGTGTTCAAGAATACTGTGTGTCCATACTCCAACAGAGGCCTGCATATCATCTTGTATATTGTGCTGGCTGTTTTGGTACTGATTCCTAGATTCTTATATGTGAGCGATCTAAAATGTCCAGCTCTGGTAATAGCCGCTTTCTTTTGTGTTATTATGTGGGCTTTGAAGGTGAGCTTATGATCCACTTTGATGCCAAGATATTTACACATATTTGTTGGTGTAATTGTGCAGTTTCCAAACAAAATCGTTTTGGAGTTAGGTTTGAGCTTATGATTAAAGATCAAAAGTCTTGATTTGGAAGGGTTTGCTTGAATTCTCCAGCGTCTCATCCATGCTACAGTGACGTCTGTTAATTTTTGTAGTTTTTCCATAGAGTTGTTAATCGTGGTACCATGTGCAATGAGTGTTGTATCGTCAGCAAATTGCAGCATATATGCTTGTTTGTTAATATGGTGTTCTGATTCTTGATTGTGGTTGTATATATCATGACAGTATAAATTATACAATATCGGAGATAGTGGCGAACCTTGTGGAAGACCTTGTAGTGGCACAAATGGAGCTGAAGTTTCTGTTTTCACTTTAACTTGAAGTGTTCTTCCCGATAGAAACTTGGAAATCATTTTCAATAGGTATATTGGGCATTGTAGGTGGCATAATTTGAATAAAAGTCCATTGTGCCAAACACTGTCGAATGCTTTTTGGATGTCTATAAATAGGGCTGCCGACTTCTTTCCATTTTTCTTATTACATTGAATATTTGATGTTAAAATTGTTAGAGGGTGAGATGTGGAGGTTTGGCTCTTGAATCCAAATTGGTATGAAGGAATAGATTCTCCTATTGCTGTACGGATCCTCTCCGTCAGAATTTTTTCAAAATTTTTTCCCAACACTGGGAGTAATGTTATTGGTCTGTAATTTTCTATTTTAGAATGGTCTGTATTGGCTTTTGGTATAGTAATGAGAATTCCTTTTTTCCATTCAATGGGGAAATAAGAGTTGGTGATGCAGAAATTATATATTTTAATTATATGGTTATGTATAAGGGGATCCAGTTTCCTCAATATTCTTCTAGGAATATTGTCATATCCAGGTGTTGTGTTTTTTCCATGATATAGGGCCTTGTAATATTCTTCCTCCGTGATTGATTCTATATTTGTTTCTGCCTGTATTCGGGAAAAGCTGTACTGATGCCAGTGTTCTATCTTATTATAGTGTTCATTGTCAAAGTCTGTGCTGGTAGTTTTTTTGTAAATTTCTTGGAATTGTCTTGCAAATGCATTGGTGATCTCTTTGTCATTTATTAGTGTTTTTCCATTCAACTGTATCGGATCTGCAAGATTATGTGTTGTATATTTGGATAATTTTTTGATTGTCCTCCAGTATGTTCGTCCCTTCTGATCTTCTATTTCCTTGCATGCTTCTAAATACTTATTGGACCTGTAGATTAAAATGAGTTTGTGGATGTCCTTATTAAGATTGTTGTATTTTACTTTCAAATTGGTATCATTATTAATTTGGAATTCACGATATAGTTGTTTTTTCATTTTTATCAACTTGAGAATATATGGAGGTAGTGTCTGACTGTAGTATTTTTTCTTTGATTTGGGTGTTTGATTCATTATTGTATTTGAAATGGCATTTTGAAAGAATGTTATGTATTCTGTAGTGATTTCATTTTCTGTGTCTATTATTTCCAACATTTGTTTATTTACTTCTTCGATGTTGCATTTTTCGAATATGTACCTTGTTTCTTGCGGGTATCTTATTGGGTTTCTGTTGGTATTTATTGTGAATTCGATTGCAAGGTGGTTAGATCCTAGGTCAGGGTTAAGGTTAATGTTTTGGATGTTGTTCCTTATATTTCTTGTACATAATATGATATCGGGTGTAGAGTCTATGTTGTTCTTCATTATGAATGTTGGTGGGGTGTCAATCTTGCTGAAGTCGGAATTCCTCAGGAAGTTGCGAAGTTGAGTTCTTCTTCGGGTATTCATGTTGAAATCTCCCAAAATAATGCAATATCTGTACTGAGATGCTTTTACAAATAAATTCTCCTCAATCAGTCTGCTAGAGTGATGCATGTACACCAGAAATATATGGAGCTTATCATTTTTGAAGGGGATAGTGAAGTGCAGGACATCATTCCATGTGTTGTTAAAATGTGGTGGGTTGCTTTTTCCAATTTCAACTATTTTTTCAGCCAGTACCATTGTTCCTCCGCGGACGTTCTGATTTTGAATAGTTCCATGCTTGCATATTGTTCTCCAATCCTTGTATTTGAAGATGTTTTTCTCATCTGCTTTGGTTTCTACAAACATTGCACAATTTATTTTGTTTTCTTCTATATAGTGACGTATCAGTTCTTTTTTGTTATTCAAGCTGTTTAAATTACAATAGATTGTCTTAAACATCAATATTTCTGTGAAGTTGTGTTCCTTCTGATGGTTCAGTGTCAACTGTCCTGGGTTCCCTCTCCATATCAAACATCAGTACATATAGACTGTTTCCCACAAAAGTTGGTATTGTGTTTATTCGGTAGGATTCCATGAATCGTTTTTGCAGTTTTTGTATAAGCATTTGTCTATCCGTATTCTTTGGCTTGTTGATTTTATTAATATATGTTTCAATGATGTAGTCATGGATTGTTATTGTTTGGTGAATCCTACTTGATTTAGTTTTGTTTATGTCAATTTCAACGGTTTTTTTATTTATTGATCGGATCTTAACATTAGGTATTCCCTCTATAGGTTTTAGTGGTCTTTTTGGACATTTTATTGACCAAGGCACATGTTCTGTAGAGTTACATGCTGTACATTTTTGTGGAAGGTTTGTTTCACACTGGGTATCTCTATGGTTGCCTTCACATTTGCTGCACTTAATCGGTTCTTTGCAGTCTTCAGTTTTATGTGTGAATTGTGAACATTTTGTACAGGGTATTGGAATAGGGTCTGGGGGATGGCTTGGATTTGCGATATAATGTCTACATTTATAATAAATTCCTTCATTTATTAGCCTTTCATAAGATGCTATTTCTCCTGTTATAATTCTGATAAAAAGTGATGGTTTGCTTGTTTTCTTGGAGATGATTCGTTTGCAGTATCGGTGTTTTATCTGGATGGAGTTTAGGACCATAGCGATTTCCTGCTCTTCTATTTCTATCTCCACATAAGATATGACAGCAGAGTAAGATTCAGTTGATCTTTTAGTTGGGGCGAATGTTTTGTTTTCCGTTGTTTCGTAAAAATTCAATATTACTTTTTCTTTTTTAAGGTGTTCGAGGGCTTTAAATAAGTTGTTTTTAGTGTTGTCTGATTTAACTATGAATCCTTGTCTTGTTTGTATTATTATATCTGTATTAGTTGGAAATATTTCAATCCAAGCATTCGCAATTTGCACTCTTGTTGTGTTGGGTGGTGTATTCATGAGAAATAGGTTCTTGAATGTTTTGTGTATTGTATTTTGTTTTCCAGATGTGTGTTTATCTCTCGTTTCTTTATCAGTGTTTATGTTTTGAGGTTGGGTGATTTGTTGATTAGTTTTTTGCGTATTTGGTTTTTTGAAAATGTAAGGATTACTTGTAGATAATTGTGTGTTTATTTCTGGGGATGCCTTTTCGTCTTTCTTTTTAGGATGCAGTTTGGGTTCTATTCCTTTCTTTTTCCGCTTCCTCCTTGTTACCGTTTGGAATTGAGAGTCTGTTTCCTCTTCCATTGCCGAAGTATCTTCTGCCGTTTCTTCGCCTGTTTGCGACATCTCCGAAACATAAAATGCCTCGAAGTCGTCCACGTTTATTGTAGGATGATTAGAAATATTATTTTCCGCAATTTTCAAACTGTTTTTCACTCGTAAATAAATTCGATATATACGCAGCCGACGCACATGTGTTCGCTATCGTAGTCGTTTACCGAATGAGTCCATATTATGAGGTGCCTTCTGCAAGAATCGAGAGAGTATAGCGGAAGTTTCTTCGTCATATTAATTTTAAATTCTTCAATAATGAGCGCACCTATCTGGACCTTTATCGCGATGTAGGTCTACTTCCATTGGAGACCCGCAGGGTTCACCATGATCTACATTGCCTTTTTAAAATTTTCAACTCAATAGTCGATTGTCCTCAGCTAACTAGTAGAGTGACTCTGAGTGTTCCTCAGGTCAGAACTCGTAGCCATCAGCCTTTTCATGTACCATTTTGTCGTACAAACTATAGTAAAGGTACATTTTTCCCTAGAACCATGTCGTTGGCCAACAAATTTCCTGAATTGGATTTCTTTTGCACAGAAAAAAGGTTCCTCGGCCAGTTGCCTCGGGTTGTTTCGGTTTGTTATCCGTAAGAGTCTTGTTGTCTGTGTTAAGGTTTTAAGTATTTATTTATGTAAAATATTTCATTGGAGACTTTGTCTCTGTATTGTAAGAAAAATAGATCTTTTGTCCGTCAATAAATATTATTATATAATGTTTTTATTATTCGTGATATACTATATTTCGCAGATCATTGTATTGGAATAAGAGCCCCTACCTACGCACACCTATTTCCTTACGCAAACACTGACAGGGAGTCTGGCAGACTCTTGGGGTTTCACTTTACTTTTGAATGATCTATTGATTAGAAAAGATAATTTAACTCTTCAGAAAAAAGAAAGTTACAAAATCTGTATTTTTTAAAAAGAAAATATTTTTTGGGAAATGACCAAACTTATCATCGAACTTAACATTCTTCAGAAAAAGATCACAATGAGTTTTATGACAACCTGTATCGAGGGTATAAAATCAAAATATTTATTCCTTTTGAAACAGAATTTTCCTATGTATGAGGAGCAAATAAAACATGAACTGAATGTTGCAAAAAAAAACTAAAAAGAACTGACAGGCCCTAAGATTAGAAAAAAAAATTCACTCAGACTGGCTGCAAGACACTAAGCAAAGTTTTCGTGAGCTTTAAAGGTAAACCGCTTTCTTATTGGTCCAAATCAATATAACTTCATATACATAAACCATCAGTAAATAATTGACTGAAAATAGCAGAAAGACTTGTTGTTTTCTATGGTTGCATGAATCTGGGGTTGGCAAACTAAATTATACGCAGAATGCTCAACATTTCTGGTAGCTTCTACAGCGCTTCATTCGAATTTATTGCTACCGTATAAATACATTCTTCTCTTCTTAGGAAGTGGAGATTCGGTATCAGTTTCACTGGACCTCGAATCGTTCCATTCATCAGAATTATTTCCCGGATTATCGCTCTCAATCTCTGATTCACTAGCACTATCAATGATCACTTGGTATAAATTCGTCTTCATCTGGTTCCATGTCTCTATTATCAATTTCTATGGTTGAAGCAGAGGCTCTACAAAATATTTGTCTGTATGTTTCACTATTTTTGAAGTATTAGCTATATTAATTTATACGAGTTCTTAACGCTAACCCTGTCACAGAGTCCAACACACTCCTCTTACAATATAACTCGCTCAAGGTCGAATGAAAATCCTCGAAATTGGAACACATGCTGTTTGCTTGAATTTAGGAAGGTACTGAAAGAAATAGCCATCTGTTTCTGAAGTTGTGGGACTGGTGGAAGATATGACGATTTCTTCGCTATGAGGAGTCTGTTAAACTCCTGTCAGTAGTTAAGGGTAAAAAATTGTAGGTATTCATCAGTTGTTTTCTATTCAATAAAATTTCTAAATTTCTTTCCACCCATTCATCTTGAATATGTATTTGTTTCTTTAAGGACTTTCATCGCAAATCTTTTTTGGATTTGTCATTTTCTCTTTAGTTGATCAGAACCCTCAACTGATCCTGAACCAATTCTATATAATGTATTCTTCTTGACCAATATAATTTACTGTAACATCCAATAGAATTATTGAATATGTCTTGCCAAGGTCCACCTTCCTATGTATCCTGTACTATCTCCTCAAACTTTTCATCTATTAAAATTTTCATACATTTACCTCATTTGGTTTTTTACGTAATCGTATTTATATCTTCAAATGCATATTTTCTCACTAACGCAGCGGGAAGTTCAATTTCTGAGCTAGAGAAATTCAGTAACATCTTCAAAGAAGAATCCAAAACATAAACAAATAACCTGGAGATCTGATGACAGCTAAGGAGATAAGTAAGGTTAGGTTAGTTCAAATGTACGGCATTGCTACCAACCGCAAATAGTCCTCGAGCCTCGAGCGGCTCCAATCCCAAGTTGCGTTCCACAATTTAACTGGTTCCATCTATGCGCCGTTTTTAAAGGTAGGATATGCGGCGGTGTTTTCAAATTAGTGATGCTTGGTCTAGGGCGGAATCCTGTATAGCCATGAACTTTATGAAGATTACCTTTGGTATTTATAGAAAACGTATTTTATATCACACACGCTCACCTGACCTCTCTTTTCAATTCAGTCACAATGAACATCGAAGAAATATGGGCTAAAACATTATCCAAGAAGAAATGAAGTTAAAACTTAATAGAAAATCCAAGAGTAAAAATGTTTATTGCCCTATTGGTTCAACTGATTTTATTATTTATTTTGGGACATCTCTAGTTGTATTTGTTGTATTTTTTTTTCTCCTCTCCCTATATAGTATAGTATTAATGACATAACATAATAATAAGAGGAGAAAAAAAGAAGCGCAATGAAAACAGACATTGTATTAATTACATAAGTACCTATTTCATAATGAACTGGTAAAAAAATGGAAAAGCATTTACAATGAATATTTATGATCTTCAGAAGGATTGGAGGATGTACCTATAATTGATTGAAGTTATTTTTTGGCGCTCTAGTTCCTCGGAACTGAGTGCTTATCAATTTGCCCAAATGTCTGTAATTTTCGAATATTTCGATGAAAATGGTCTTAAACGATTTGGTTCGACTCACTGATCAAGAATCCGTGGTCGAAATTCATTCTGTCCGGCCGGTCCGGCCGGCCGTAGGCACGATAACTCTCGAACGGAATGAGCTAGAGAGTTGAAATTTTCAGAGTAGGTTTGGGGGATAAATATCTCGGCTAAGTTCGTTATTGGGCAAAATCGGACAGATGGTTTCGGAGTAACAAAAAAAAATTTTTTTTTTACGAAACAAATTCCAAATTAAATTTTTTTTAATAAAAAGTTTTATCATAAGAATCCACTCATATCATTTTCAACTCTAACAAGCTAATACTTTCGGAGATATGATTTTTCAAAATTTCAATAATAAATCGTATTTCAACGTTGTCACAGAATGATATTATTCTATGTATGAATATGAATTGTCATAATGTCAAATGATGTTCCTGAGACATTATCTAATCAATCGAAGAATTGTGAGCGAAGTGAGAAAAATCTCAGTTGTTTGCTCCGAAATTAGTTTTTCTCAGAAAATTCTTACATTTCTGAACATGAAGTAAGAGATCTGAGAGTAGTGAGACTGCTTTTCATCCATAGACATAGATATAACTCTCGAACGGAATGAGGTAGGTAGTTGAAATTTTCAGAGTAGTTTAGGGAGATGAATATCTCGGTTAAGTTCGTTATTGGGCAAAATTGGCCAGATTTAATTTGATTTCTTCCATGGTGCTTTTCTCATTCTCATGATTGCTCATTTAATCTTGATAAATAAACTATTATTTGAATTGAATTTCCTTTAGGATGCAGTTCTATTATATGAATACATTGATATAATTCCCAACTCTGAAAAACCAATTCTTTCGGAGATATAATTTGTCTGTTTGAACTAGAGCGCCAGAAAGCTCCTGCCCACAGGGCTTGAACCCATTTTTTAATTCTTACTTATTTCTACCGATTCAGAACGAGTTGGCATTTGGCACTGCTTCTTATTAGTTTTCCTTTTCTGAGTTGAAAAAATCTGGTCTGGTGTTTAATTTCTTTATTTACAGGTTCGTAAGGCTGAACAGGAACAAATTATTTAGTTGCAAACTGCTTGACAAATCGATTAATTTATCAATCAAATTTAAATGCATTTGGATTTGCAAAACTACTTCATTATCTAAATTATCCGTACTATTTTGGAGCTTGTTCATGGTCAATAATATTTGCTCAGACACATTTTATTCTAAATTATCAGATTTATCATTCCCATCTAATGTGCTGTTATTTAGATTATTATCATCAGTTACTAATTGCTGTGATTCGGGCAATTAATTTTTTTTTAAGTGTCATTAAAAAAAAAAAAATAAATTAATATGTTTGCAAATGAAGTTTCTGATGGAAAAATCACTGCAGGTATAGGAATATGTGTGAAAACAGATTTTACAAAGCTATCACATTAAAACGCAAGAGCTTTTATTCAGAAGTTTCTCCGCACAGTAAATTTGACCAGTTTCCCGAGCAGTTTCCTTTTTGTCAGACAGAGTACTGATTAGATATATGTTTTTGTTATCATTGTCAATGTCAACGTTAATAATGAAATCTGTTAAAGCAGCTCTATATGCCTCAATAAAATATTTTTTGTGTAAATAGTGTGCTTACCTTTGATGGTGCTGATTTTCTGCGTCTTCCTCTTTCCAAGCAAGAAAATACAAATTTTACAGTCTGCTCCTTCAAATCAAATTAAAGTTACCTTCTTTTTTTGTAAATTCCATCTCCTCAGCTTTCTTACTCTCGTCAATTAAATGATTTTTCAGTCCTATCCCAGCAAACACAATTCTGTATCATACATATAACATATACATTTAAATATTCTATGTTACATAGCAATGTAACATACCTGCTCCATTCTTGTACCGCTCTACAAGCGCTCTATGTCCGTCTTTCGTTACATAACATGTAACAAGTTTGCTGTGTATCATGTATAGATCATGTGCGTTACATATTACATTGAAAAGATAGCACTGTTATATTACATCTGTAATATTTCTCCTACATTCTCTTCTTGTGACATTTACGTAGCTGATACATTGATCTTATATAATAATTACATAGTTGATACGTACCTTTTATATGACATTGACATAGCCGTTACGTTATTTTTATGAATCATATATGTATCCGATACATTTCTTTTACGTATTCTATACAGAGCTTATGAATTATTTTAAATTGCATTGATAATTTTCTAGGGAGCATTTAAAATATTATGTGAGATAAATATGTACCTAAAGATTCAACCAGTTTTTCCAACAGTAGAGTGTTCAATTTTAAGACGAAAATGTCATACGAAACTAGGGCCGTATAAACCCATCATAAAAAAGTTATATGCAAAAATTTGGGTCATAGTTATTTAACACTGGGTAAACCTTCACATATTGATATTGCATAATATATGCTCCCTAGAAAATTATCATTGCAATTTAAAATAATTTATCAGCTCAGCATAGAATATGTAAAAGAAATATGATGATACCCAGCAAACTAAATTGTGTATCATACATATAACATACATTTCAATGTTCTATGTTACGTAGCAATGGTACATACCTGCTCCTTCCTTGTAGCGCTCTACGACCGCTCTATGTCCGCCTTTCGTTACATAACATGTAACAAATTTGCTATGTATCATGTATAGATCATGTGCGTTACATGTTACATTGAAAAGATAGCACTGTTATATTACATCTGTAATATTTCTGCTACATTCCCTTCTTGTATCATTTACGTAGCCAATACGTTGATCTTATATAATAATTACATAGTTGATGCCTACCTTTTATACAGGGTCTTTCACGAGGAACCTCACCCATATTTATACGGGAAACTACTGAACGTATTTTCATGAAATTCAGCACTTATAAGTATTTCACGATGCTGATGAAATCTAAAATATTTTCAAGGCATGAGCACCTCCGGTTTTTCCGGAAATGACGTCAACTTCCGTTTTTCAAATTAGAACACCATTTTTTTATTGCAGAAATAAATTCTTTAGAAAATTTTGAGTTATTTTGATGTAACATTTTTCAGTTTTGGTTGGAAAATTCTCTCTGAGCGGGAAAATTCGAAAAAAAAATCGAAAATAGAGCTCCGCTGAAACAAGAATAACTTCGAGGTTTTTGGATGGAAAATTTTCGTTTTTGGGATTTTTCAAGATGTAAGATTGATGTATCCACTTTAAAAATCGAAATCGCGATTCATGATACAGGGGGTGAAAAAATCGCGTTCAAAGTTAGGGATGACAATATCGTGAAAAATCCATTTTTTCAAATTAGAACCCCATTTTTTTATGGCAGATATTGAATCTACGTTAAAAAATAATGTAAGTGTATGCATCACACCCTTGCCCTAAAATGGATATTTTCTGAGTTATTCACAAAAAACTGTTTTTCGTCTTGAATTTTAAGCTATTTCTTTTCCCTTCACGCCAAAAAGATGAAATTTTCAGGAACTGTTATTTGAACCATGCTGTAGATTTTTCACCCCTTCTTGAAACCGACTTCAAGTTACTATTAGGAGAACCATGGCAAACTCTCGCAGTTATAACTAGAGAAGATGCTCAAAGTTTTGACCGTTAATTTCTAGACATTTATTTATACGTCTCAGGAATGCTTCGTGCGTTGCTCTTCTTATTTCATCGGGAGGAAGAGATCTGCAAAAGTGTTTAAAAACCAAATTGAGTTTCAAAACTATGAATCTAAAAATCTAAACAAACCTGAACGCATTTCTGACTCGTTCTATGCAGTCCTCTTTATCAGTCAAGGGAGTTGAGTAGACTATATTTTATCCTACCCCAAACATAATAGTCTAAAGGAGTTAAATCGGGAGAACGTGGTGGCCAAAGATGTGGACCATTGTTCGCCAACCATCGATCTTCAAATAGCCTGTAGAGGATATTTGACACATTGAGTGAATTGTGTTGAATTGCATTATTTTTGATGGCGCAAAAAACATTGAAACTCCAGGTCTCTTGAAAGTTCCATTGTCTGAAGTGGTGGTTGTTCTCTTCATCCCAATAATGACTGTTATGCCTATTGAAAGAACCATTCTTTGTGAATTTAGATTCATCTGTCCAAATTATACAGTCCAAAAAGTTTTCATTCTCTTGAAATCGAATCATCATAGCTTCGCAAAACACTGTTCTCCTGACGAAATCAGTTTCCTTCAAATGCTGTACCCTATTGAATTTATATGAGTGCATTTTATGTTTTTTTAATATTCTCCAAACACTCGATTGAGATAATCCCAGATTATTGGTGTTTGAATAAACTTTTGATTTGATTTGATTTGATTTGAATCTCGGCATCTTTGAGAGAATTTTGAGGATTCACACGAAAATATGCAAGAACTGTAATTTCGTTGTTCTCATCTTCTACTACACTTTTTTCTCTGTGTATAGTTTTCTTAACGAAAGATCCGACATTTCTCAAGTTTGTCATGGTTCTGTTAATGGTATATCTCGTTGGTCTGGGTCGGTCAGGAAACCTCTCAATGAACAGTCGAATCGTTCTATCTACAACTTTATTACGTTCTCCATGAAGTAGAATGAGATTTAAATAATCTTCATTGGTAAAATTAGGCATAGTGATCGATTTTATAACTTAATACGAATTATCACCAAATTAATAGTTAACACAAAATGCTACTGAATAAAGAGGAATTTGGCAGATGTAATTAATGATATCTATCATTAAAAAAAAGAATGTAAAACATGGTAAGTTTTTGCATATGGTTCATAAGGAATTATTTATTTATCACTGGAGAGAAAACCGAAGGCCGATTAGTTGAAATAAAGAGGTTTCCGATACAAATTCGAATCAAAATTCGCCATCTATTTAGGAACAACCTGTAACTTTTTTCTCTTTTATATTAGGGTAGTAAAATCTAAAACATGGTTTAAGTAACAGTTCCTGAAAATTTCATCTTTTTGGCGTGAAGGGAAAAGAAATAGCTGAAAATTCAAGACGAAAAACAGTTTTTTGTGAATAACTCAGAAAATATCCACTTTAGGGCAAGGGTGTGATGCATACACTCACATTATTTTTTAACGTAGAGTCAATATCTGCCATAAAAAAATGGGGTTCTAATTTGAAAAAATTGATTTTTCACGGTTCTGTCATCCCTAACTTTGAAAGCGATTTTTTCACCCCCTGTATCATGAATCGCGATTTCGATTTCTAAAGTGGATACACCAATCTTACATCTTGAAAAATCCCAAAAATGAAAATTTTCCATCCAAAAACCTCGAAGTTATTCCTGTTTCAGCGGAGCTCTATTTTCGATTTTTTTTTCGAATTTTCCCGCTCAGAGAGAATTTTCCAACCAAAACTGAAAAATGTTACATCAAAATAACTTGAAATTTTCTAAGGAATCTATTTCTGCAATAAAAAAAAGGTGTTCGTATTTGAAAAATGGAAGTTGACGTCATTTCCGGAAAAACCGGAGGTGCTCATGCCTTGAAAATATTTTAGATTTCATCAGCATCGTGAAATACTTATAAGTGCTGAATTTCATGAAAATACGTTCAGTAGTTTCCCGTATAAATATGGGTGAGGTTCCTCGTGAAAGACCCTGTATATCACTGACATAGCCCATACGTTATTTTTATATGTCATGTATGTATATGCTACATTTCTTTTACATATTCTATACAGAGCTGATATTTCTGTAAAAAAAGTACCCGGAATTGTTAAAAAAAACACATAAATTTAAATTTAATCATCAATATTTATTTTGTCTCCTTCAAAATAGTCCCCATTGCTTACAATACAACTATGATATCGGCGAACCCACTTTTCCATGCACCGCTCATACGCCGCCAAAGGTATGGCCTTCAATTCTCGTTGGGAATTTGTTTTGATGGCTTCAATGGAATCAAAACGCTTTCCACGTAGGGGCAATTTGAGTTTTGGGAATAGAAAAAAGTCGCACGGAGCTAAGTCAGGTGAATACGGCGGTTGTTCGATGGTATTTATTGAGTTTTTGGTCTTGATAATGGTCTTAATAATTATGGCTCGGTGCGACGGCGCGTTATCATCATGCAAAATCCACGAATTGTCTTTCCATAAATCTGGCCGTTTACGACGAACATTCTCACGCAAACGCCTCAATACACCCAAGTAATACTCCTTATTCACTGTCTGTCCTTCAGGAAGAAATTCTGAGTGCACAACACCACGATAATCGAAGAAAACAGTGAGCAAAATTTTCGATCGACTTTGACGTGGTTTTTTCGGATTCGGCTCGTTTGGTAGGCGCCATTCGGTCGATTAATGAGATGTTAACGTGTCATACTCATAGACCCATGTCTCATCGCCAGTTATGATTCGTTTCATGAAATTTGGATCACTAGCAGCTCGAGAAACCATGTCTTCAAGACCTGCTTTCGATGCTCTTTTTGCAAAAATTCAGCTCTTTTGGAACGAGTTTTGCGGCGACGCGTTTCATACACAAAACATTAGTCAAAATGTTATGAACGGTCATTTTATCAATGCTCAACTCTCGAGCCAACTCTCTAACAGTTAAATGATGATTTTCGAGCACTAATTTCTTGATTTGGATGATGTTATCGTCGGTTGTTGACGTTGAAGGCCGTCCAGAACGGGGCAAATCTTCGACCACTTCACGACCGTCTTTGAATGATTTGTACCAATCGTATGCTTGTGTTTTTGACATACAATTATCACCAAAGGCTTTTTTTAACATTTTCAATGAATCGGCACAAGAAAATTCGTTTGCAAGACAAAATTTGAGGCAAACTCTTTGATCGACTATTTTTTCCATTGTAAAATTCGCAGAGCACTTTTGAGGTCGACTGATACTGACAGCTGTTGTAAACACAATAGTTGACAGATCGCGCTCAAATTTGGCTTGGTAATAAAGGAAGGTCCTACCGATTCCTTTTTGGCGGTTCATTTAAATAACATTTTCCGGGTACTTTTTATACTGAGTGTATTATTTTAAATTGCAATGATAATTTTCTGGGGAGCATATATGTAAGGTAAGTAAGCCAAATATTGCCACCCTAAGGAATTTTAATTTTTCTTTTCATCATTTTTATCTAAAACAACCTGTAAATTAGGGAAAGTTTTCTATTTTATGTTTTCTAGAGGAATGGCATACCAAATATTTTTCATTTCAATATTATTTTTTTTAAGAGGACTTTTTAAGAACATTGTAGACACACAATGTTTGGAACATGTGTCCCAAATTTTGCCATGTAGTGGCAATAGTGGGAACTTGGATATAAAAACTGTAAAAAGCATAATATATAACAAAACTATAATTTTATTACAACACTTTCATTTCATTTTTATATATTCATCATATTGTGCGCTGGTAAACAGGCGAAGAAAATTGCTTTGTTGTTGAGGGTTTTAAGAATAGATAATCATTGAAACTGTTGATGAATGCTGTACCAGTGTGAGTGCAAGAAAGCGGTGTATTTAGTCAAAATAACATTTTCGTTTGATGATTGATTTCATATCGGAAAAATCGGTAAATCTTAACGAACATTGGTGAAATTACGAATCAATGCAATAGGGAAAAAACGGTGAAGATAAGAGGACATCTGTTTAGTGGAATTTGTAAACATACGGGATTGAGAGGCGAAGAACTGAGGCTGTTTGAATTGAGTGGAGATTCCAAACAGGTGAAGGGAAATGGCTGGAAGTTTAATGGGTTTGGTTTGCAATAGGAATATTGGGAAAAGTGGATACAAAGTGCGCTGTTGCGGAAAACGCGGCGAATGGGCTCATTTGGCATGTACAGAAATTAAAAAAGAAGATATTATCGGGAAGAAGAAAATAGAATGGGTATGTCAGGATTGTAAGAGAGAAAACAAAAATGCAGACTCTGATGATGATACCCTGGAGAAGTTGGTGGAGAGAATTGAAAAGAGGAAAAAAATGCAAATAACATAGAGGAAATGTTTGAGCAGATTCTTAATAAAATGGAGATTCTAGAAGAAGCTGTAACCTTCAATAGCGACGTGATGGATGGAATGAAGAATGTTTTGGAGGAACTGAGGAGGGAAAACAAGACCTTGAGAAAGGAACAGGAGAGGATGAAAACCACAATAGATGAAATGAAGAAGGAGATATATAATCTAAAAGAACAATCTTCATTGAATGAGGCAGCATCCAATGCCCAGAATAGGAGGAAAAATATTATTGTTGTGGGATTAAATAATACGGAAGAAATAAAAAAGGTCTTCCAAAAGCTCGAAATCACTATTCCAGAGAATTCAATGAAGATGAGAGCGCTCCCCTCAAAAAGTTTAGTGAAACCTATTCTGGTTTCCTTCGAAGATGAAAAACGAGGAACTCAGTTATAGAAAGACGGAAGAAGATGGGAACATTGAATTCTGATAGCTTGGAACTGGAAGGGGAAAAAAGAAAAATATTCATCAATGAGGATTTACCAAGAGAAGTCCAAGATTTGCTCAAAAAAGCAAAATAATTAAGAGGTTCGGGTTACAGGTACGTCTGGACAAAAGAGAATAAGGTGTTTTGCAGGAAAAGTGAGTATAGTAAAATAATACTTGTTAGAAATACTAGTCAGATTGAAGAACTCAAAACACAGTAGAATCACAATGTTTTTGTTCGAAATGGTTAAAGAATTCCATTTTTGTTTTCTTTTATGGAGGGTTTTGTTAGAGATTTTCAAGTCAATCAAGTATGCAGCCAAAGTTTTCAAACTGTAGATGAATTGAACTCGTTCACATGTAGTTCAGATTTCTGTAATTTTAGAATGATACAATATAATATAAGAAGCATCCATAAAAATTTTGACGAACTGAATGTGGTTTTGTCTCAGCTCAATTTCAACTTGGACTGCATCGTCCTTTCAGAAACATGGAAAATATCAGATGTGAATGAATATCTCTTGGATGGTTACAATGTAATATATAACAATGGGGGTTTTAATCGAAATGATGGTGTAGTGGCATTTATCAGCGAAGATTTGCAGTTTGATTTTGAATTGGTCCAGATGGGGGGTATTGAAATTATGGTTATAGATATAATGAAACACAATACTAGGATACAGGTAATTGCTTTGTATAGGTCTCCAGGTGGTTCAATAACGGAGTTCAATCAAAATTTGGAATTGTTACTGGATACTTGCAGGAAGAAGCTAAAATATGATATGTCCTTTTTTGTCGGAGATATTAATGTAGATATATTAGGAGGGAACCCAGAGGCAGAAGAATATCTGAATGTTATGAGTGAACATGGATATAACTCAATGATAAACAGTTATACCAGAGTAACAACAAGCTCGAAATCATGTCTGGATCACATTTTTGTTAAAACTAACTTCGACATAGAAATGTACAGGCCATGCATATTACAAACAAGTATAACTGACCATTATATTACTTTTATAGAATTTGCTTCAGTTGCATGCATAAATGAACGAAAAGATGAACCAACTTGGGTGAAAACATTCATAAATTACAATAATATCGAAAACATTCTGAAAGAAGAAAGGTGGGAATGGTTATGTAATACCTGTGGAGTTGATGAAGAGTGGAAACTTTTCACAAATAGACTGACGGAAATAATTAATTATTGTACAAAAACAGTAAAAATTAAAAAAACAGCTAGAAAGAGGAAACCCTGGATCACGAAGGGAATTATTATGTCCATCAGAGGAAAAAATCAACTATATAAGGATGCAATCAAACACCCAGAGAATAGCGAACTTCTAAGAAACTTCAAAACACATAAAAACATGTTGGAAAAATTAATAAAACTTTAAAAAAAAATTACTTTCGTAAAGAAATTGACAAAAATAAGTCCTATTCAAGAGGACTTTGGAAAATAGTAACTGAGAAACAGAAGAACAAGATTACTGGGATAAAAAATGAAACAGGTGAGCTGTTACAAGGAGATGAATCAATAGCAAATGAATTCAATAAATTTTTCATTAACGTAGCTAGTAACTTGGCGAATAAGATTGGTTCTAATCAGAATAGTACGTCACGTTCACGCCATAAGCATTTTACTTCCATTGTGTTTCTTGACACTGACGAAGAGGAAATTGAGTGTGTGATCAGAGGCTTGAAAAATAACAAGGCGCCAGGACCAGACAACATCAAGGCTGAAATTTTCAAAATAATATGTAGATATATAACCAAACCCTTGAAGTATCTCATAAACCACAGCATCCAAACTGGGATTTTTCCGGATACCCTAAAGAATTCCATTGTCATTCCAATTCATAAAAATTCTGATCGTTCGAAATTAGAAAATTATAGGCCTGTCTCATTAACATCTTCAATTGCCAAAGTTTTTGAGAAAATATTATATAAACGCTTTATTTCCTTCATTGAAAAGCATAAGTTAATTGCAGCTAGGCAATACGGATTCCAAAAAGGCCAATCAACTCAGGATGCCATGGCTGAACTGGTGGGTCTAGTCACTGAAGCAGTGGACAACAACAAACCAACTATAGGCATATTCATAGATCTGGCCAAGGCCTTCGACACCGTGGATCATGGTAAACTTCTGGAGACATTAGAAATAATGGGATGGAGAGGGATAGCCTATCGCTTGATTTAGAGTTATTTGAAAGGAAGAAGGCAAAAAGTAAGAATAGGAACGATTGTCAGTGAAGCAAAAACTATTACGTATGGAGTTCCCCAGGGAACAATCCTAGGACCAGTCTTGTTCCTACTATACATTGACGAACTATTCACTTGGGCTGCTCAGAATCAAATTGTGAGCTTCGCTGACGATACAGTAATTCTTTACTCAGCCCCAACATGGAATTTATTGAAGCATAAAATTGAAGAGGACTTCACAGAGATTCTAAGATTTTTGAATTCCAAAAAACTCACTATCAATTCAAGCAAAACAAAGTTTATTTCATTTACCAGCTTAAAAAGTGGAAAACCTACATTTAGAACACTCTCGGTGAAAAATGATGATAGCTTACCTTTCCAGATACAGAATGCCGAGAAAATTAAATATTTAGGAATAATGTTGGACTCTCATTTAAGATGGCACGAGCAGTCTAAACTGGTAGTTAACAAAGTGAGGACACTTATAAGTAAAATTAAATATTTGAAGGAAATATGTGACCTAGACGAGTTGATGAAGGTATACCATGCGTTAGTAGAACCACATATAACCTATGGGGTACTGGTATGGGGAGGAATGGCGGACTGGTACTACAAGCAAGTGGAAATAATACAAAAGTGGATAATAAAGATCATTTACGGGAAGCCACGCACATACCCTACAGAGAAATTGAATGAAATATCCCAGGTATACTCGGTAAGGCAGCTCCATGGACGTGCATTATTAAAATACCAACACAATCTGGAGATACCTTCAAGAAATTATATGGGAACGAGAGGTAAACACCTTCCTTTGCCGAAAGTGAAAAAAACAGTTGCACAAAGATCGTACACTTATCTCGCACCATTACTTTACAACCAACTTCCGCTAGATGTCAAGGAGACAAGAGATAGAATGACATTCAAAGGAAAAATTGAAACCTGGATAAAAAACAAACCAAAATGCTTCTGGGATATATTTGTCAACAGAAAAAGATTTGTATAGTTGCTAGTTTATCTGTGCACAGAAAAATCTTTATTTTTGAATAGCAACCCACGCAAAAGTAGCTTACTTTTGTGGGAAATTGTTTGTTCATTTCAATGGAATTTTTACACATTATTTTTGTTATTTTTAAATGAATAAACATTTTTTTTTTTTTTTTTTTTTGGCACGTAAGAGGAAAAACCTTTTATAGGCGCCGCAAGCGGCAGTGTGAGACTCCAGATGTTATTTGGTTACTCACTAAAAAAACCTCTCACTATTCTTGGACTGTTCTTCGTCCTGCCCTTACAGCGTCCCTTAACAAAAGAGATGAGCTGCAAGTGGCCTTCATAGTTGATGGGACCTCATCACTCGTAGTGACCCGAGCAACACTGCTTTTTGCATTCTGTTCGCCAAAACCTCGGCCAAGGATGTACAGGCCGGAATAATCTTCAATTCTGTCACATAGTTCGCTCTCATTCCGCCAAGGCATCCTATGATCAGAACGACCATTTTTACTTTATACCCTGGATATAGGGTTCCCAGCTCAAACAGCAAATCCTTGTATTTCTCCCTCTTCTGTTGTTCTTTCATCACCACATTATTTTCAGCGGGGGAGGAAAATTCGACAACAAATAATTCCCTGAGGTCTTTGTCCACCAGTACTATATCTGGCTTTATGGCATGGATCTGCCGAGTTGTTGGAAAAGCATAGTTCCAGTAGATTCGAGCTCTATCATTTTCGATGACTGATTCAATTTCCAGAGGCACAAATGGTAGCACTGGCTCCTTGTCTATATCATAAACTTCTCTCAGATGGAAGTAGAGAATCAGAAGCGCCGCATTGTGTCTTTCTGTGTATCCTGATGGAGCGTGGACTCTGCAAGCAGACAAGATATGCATGACAGTTTCCTGCTGACTGTGGCATGCTCTGCAAGTTGTTGGGGTGTCCACTTTCATGATGTTCTTCTTATACCATCTTGTATTTATCACTCCATCTTGACAAGCCATAACGAATCCCCCCGTTTCCGACTTTAGACCAGCCGACTTCAAAAACGCTCTCCGTCCAGCTCTAAATAGGAAAGCTCCTTGGTTCCTGATTTCATGATGAGCTACCATTTTGAGGAGCGGGTCTTCACTTCTCAATATCCTTATTGCCATTTCCAACGTTTGTTGATGGTGTTGGTATTCCAAACTCTGCAAACCTCTGCCACCCTGCGTTCATGGGAGATATATTCTTTGAACCGAGCAGTTGGGATGCAGGTTCCGATTCATGTTCATCACTTTACGTGTGGCCCTGTCTAGTTCGAGAATCTCATTAACTGTCCAGTTGATTATTCCAAAAGAGTATGTGACTATCGGAACTGCCAAGATGTTCGTAGCTGACACCTTGTTTTTACCAGACAGCTGTGATTTCCATATATCTCGGATCTTCTTTTTGTAGCTGGCTGTTAAAGCATCCTTGATTCGAGTGTCTCCAGTGCGCCTCTTTGTTGCATTCCAAGGAATTTGTAATTTTCCTCTTCATCGAGGTGCCGAATGATTATTCCTCCTTCCAGTTCGATGTCTTCTCCTACTTCTTCAGTTCTTCCTCTGCTCAGATGGAAAACAGCACATTTTTCCAAACCGAATGACATTCCTATTGCTGTGGTGTATTCCGCAACGATGTTAAGAAGTTGTTGTAGCGCTGCCTTGGAGGGAGCGTACAGTTTTAAGTCGTCCATGTACAGGAGATGTGAAACCAGATGTTCCCTTCTGCCTGGTGGCCCGGCCTTGTACCCTATTCTGCTTTCCCTCAACTCCGTTGTTAATGGTAGGAGTGTTATGCAGAACAGTAAAGGGCTTAGTGAGTCTCCTTGAAATACGCCTCGCCTGTATTTCACCCATCCCGTATACGTGGTTCGACCTTCCGATCGAACGGCGAACTTAGTCTTCCATAGCGCCATGATGTTTTTCATCACATGGACGATATTTGTGTGGACTTTGAGCATCTCAAGCAGCTGTAATATCAAGCTGTGCGACGATGTGTCAAATGCTTTCGCGTAATCCAGCCAGGATGTATGTAGATCGCGCTTGTAGTGTTTTGCATCTTGACAAATGCTCTTGTCTATGAGTAGGTTGTCCTTGCACCCCTGTACTCCTTTCCGTGCTCCTCTTTGCTCGTAGATTTGGTTCCACACTGGTGCACTAGCCTCCAGAATCCGGTTTTGAAGGACACTTGTGAGTATTTTATACAGCGTATTGAGACACGTGATAGGGCGATAGTTCTTTGGCTGTCCTAGATCGCCTGATTTTGGTATCAGTACAGTTCTGCCCTCTACCAACCATGATGGAATTGCCTCACGGTGAATTATTATCCCACTGAATAATCTGGCTACGTGTTGATGAGTAGCTGGAAAGTTCTTCCACCAGTAGTTTTGGATCCCATCCAGTCCAGGTGCCGTGAAATCATTTTTGTTCTTTAGGGCTTGTCTAACTTCTTCGGTTGTTACTTCAGTCATTTCTTCTGTCGGTTGCAGACTTTGATCGCATAATGTCTGGAATCTGTGAAGTGCTGGAGTATCCCTGGTTTCCACTGGTCGCTCGTACAGTTTCTTCCAGAACCGTTCGACTTCTTCTGGCGATGGCGAGTTTTTTGCCTCTATTTGTTTAGGCTGAAATAGCTTTGAGGGTTCTGCGGTGAATGTGTTGTTGTCCTCTATCCATTTCTGCTTCCTGATCAGCTTCTTCCTCGCTGCCGCTAGTGATCTTATCTTATCGACAGCTTTCTGCTTCAGTAGATTGATGATGGGCAAGCTAATCGTACGGTGCAACGCACGTAGCTCCCCCATCATGACCTCTATCTTCATGCTAGGCTTCAGTTGTCCTTTCATAACATCTATGATACATTGGTACCAAGATGCTTGCTGCCTCACGATCTTCATCTTCTTATCTAGCTTCTTCATTCTTGACCTATGTTTGTCATCCCTTGTTGTTGTTCTACCTGGAGGGCATAGAAGTGAAGTAGCAGCTCTCACTGCAGCCACGACATCTTCTAGTGAGCAGTCCTCCTTTAGGTGATCGTTGATGATATTATTCATCATGGCTAGGTCTTCAGCCTGGAGTCTCGTTTTCAACCGTGCAGTCGTTTTGTTCGGATCCCCTACTGCAGCCTCGAATGCTTCCTTTCTGTTGATGACTGGTTCCGGAACATCTCTCACTTGTTCCGTTCTTCGCCTGATGCACTGTGCAGGATGTTCCACTCGGAATGGGGCAGCTGTCACCTGCTCCATGTCCAGTGCTTCGACTTGCGATCCAGGCATTGGAGGTTGGATGTTTGCGGCATCTCTCACCTGCCTTCAATCCTGTTCTTCTCTCCTTTGAATCGTGGATTGCTGCTGTTGGTTCCGAGCATCTCTCACCTGCTCTTCAGCTTGTTCTTCTGTTCCTTCTGGCTCTTGAAGCTGCTGCAAGATTCCTCTCTTCTTCAGATGGCTCACCTGGTCTCGCAGGTTTTGCTGAGTCATAAAACTAAGATCTGGATTATTTTCACACCACAGACCATGCAGTCTACCCATATATCCCCTTCTTTCTGGTCTGGATCTTCGGTATAAAACAGTCAGTTTTTCATGTTGCTCGGGTGTCCACTTGTGGCGTCCCCTTTGCGTGGTCTTGTTCCTGTTGCCGGGTCCGACTACGGGTTGCTCTTGCGAGCGCAGATTCCCTATGCGACCGGCAACTTCTCTCTCCTCCTCGATGTCCTCGTCGGAAGCTGTGGTTTCTTGTATGACAGGCGCCCGCCTCCTCAGCATCCTGCCGTTGGTGGTTCGCATGCTGTCACGCCTAGCACCAACCCCAGACGTGCCCTGGTGATCCCCAGGCAGCAGCTGTTTTCCGAGGCCTCTTAGTTGGTTACTCATCATTGGTTGAGATACAACCGGGGTTCGCGGGCTTGTCACACCCGTATGCTACTAAGTAGTACCCCCGTGCGATTTTGCGTTTTATACCTACTGCCAGGTAGCTAAGATACCTCGGGTTTGCTAAGCCCGTACTCTGAGACACATCCCAGAGCCCCTGAGGGATTGTTATTGTTAGTGTTAGTTTAAGTGTTAGTGTTAGTGTAAGTGTTAGTGTAAGTGTTAGTGTTAGTGTTAGTGTTAGTGTTTGTGTTAGTGTTAGTGTCAGTGTTAGTGTTAGTGTTAGTGTAGTGTTAGTGTTAGTGTTAGTGTTAGTGTTAGTGTTAGTGTAGTGTTAGTGTTAGTGTTAGTGTTAGTGTTAGTGTTAGTGTTAGTGTTAGTGTTAGTGTTAGTGTTAGTCTTTGTGTTTGTGTTAGTGTTAGTGTTAGTGTTAGTGTTAGTGTTAGTGTTAGTGGTAGTGTTAGTGGTAGTGTTAGTGTTAGTGTTAGTGTTAGTGTTAGTGTTAGTGGTAGTGTTAGTGGTAGTGTTAGTGTTAGTGTTAGTGTTAGTGTTAGTGTTAGTGTTAGTGTTAATGTTAATGTTAGTGTTAATGTTAATGTTAGTGTTAGTGTTAGTGTTAGTGTTAGTGTTAGTGTTAGTGTTAGTGTTAGTGTTAGTGTTAGTGTTAGTGTTAGTGTTAGTGTTAGTGTTAGTGTTAGTGTTAGTGTTAGTGTTAGTTTTAGTGTTAATGTTATTGTTACTGTTAGTGTTAGTGTTAGTGTTAGTGTTAATGTTAGTGTTAGTGTTAGTGTTAGTGTAAGTGTTAGTGTTAGTGTTAGTGTTATGGTTATTGTTATTGTTATTGCATTTTATACCTACTGCCAGGTAGCTAGGGTACCTCGGGTTTGCTAAGCCCGTACTCTGAGACACATCCCAGAGCCCCTGAGGTTTTATTTTATTATTATTATTATTATTATTATTATCATTATTATTATTATTATTATTATTATTATTATTATTATTATTATTATTATTATTATTCGAAGTTATCTCCTTGAAAGGGTGTTGATATTACCAGTTGCAGGCGTTTGCCACTTCAAATGATAATTTTGTGAGCAGTTAATTCAGCGTTTTCCTAAATAACTGACATATTGACAGTATTACCGAATGTTGCATTTTAGAGGCGACAGACTCGTTGATTTTCAGATCTGAAAGATGTTTGGGCAGTGATTTAGGTATTACTCCTGTGGTGGAAATTATGATGGGGTAGATTTTAACGGTATCGACCCTCCATATTTCTTTAATTTCTGCTTTAAGGTCTTGGTATCTTCTGATTTTTTCAGTGTAGGTGGACATGATGTTATGACTATTAACTACTGCGTAATCTATGAGATGTACTGTTTTTCTTTTCTTGTTCCAGATGATGGTGTCTGGTCTGTTGTGGCTCACAGTGCGATCGGTGTATATAGTTCTATTCCAATACAGGGCATAATTTTCGTTTTCGATGAAAGGTTTGGGATTGTATTTCCAGTACTGGTGGTCTTCTTCCTTATTGAATATTTTGCATTCGATGGCTTGGTGTAGTATTTTACCCATGTTGTCATGCCTTGTTACATATTCTGTTTGGCTTAAAGTTTTGCAGCCTGCCATGATGTGTTGTGTAGTTTCAGATTGAGTGCCACACCATCTGCATTTGTCATTTTGTAGAGTTTCGTCTTTCACAATATGTTTTCGGAAGTTTTTTGTCGCTACAACCTGATCTTGAATAGCAATGAAAAAACCCTCTGTTTCAGGAAAGAGTCTCCCTTCGGTCAGCCATCTGTACGACATCTCCTCATCGACATATTCTTGGTAGATTTCGTTGGGATATCTTCCATGTATTATTATTATTATTATTATTATTATTATTATTATTATTATTATTATTATTATTATTATTGTACAAAATAAAAAAAAATATTTTCAAGAAATAAAAAGTTAGATTCTCAACAAAAAAAATTAACAGTCTGGACAAATAAATATCTCTTTGTCGGACTTGTTAAGACCGACACATTCTTCGTGGACATATCTGTTACAAATAGAGCACATCCTCATATCAATTTGCCTGTCCATACTGCATAAGAAGCAGAACCAAGACTCAGTTACAAGCAACGATTTCCTCGTTTCAGATTTCTCTGGCAAAATTCTTTTTGAAGCAGATTTAGCTTGTGGCGCTTTTTTTAGTGCTTATTTTGTTTGTAAGCCTTTCTTTGGAACAGGTTTCGCTTGTGTAATTTCTTGCTTGGAAGCGAATAAATCTCTCGTTACTTCTTGGGCCCTTGAATTAATAGCAGGCTTTCTTTTTGCTTGTGCAACTTTTATTTCATGAGTAACCAAAAGACCCATGTCTCTGAACGAAGTGTCACAAGGTGGTTTTTTCTCCGGAACGTTTTTCACAGAGGCAGAAATAAATTTCACCAGCGGTTCGTTCTCGCTTTCTGTGTAATTGTCACCATGAAGGGAACCTTGCGATTCAGATGATGAGTCACTTTCCAAATAAACCTTTTTGTTTTTTTGATGAATTCACTCGGCTTGGTCCGAGAATGGAACCTGTTTGTCCGTTCACTGTAGATTCATTTTTATTTTCGTCTATTTTTGTCACGATGCTGGGTGCATACGCTGATTCTGGGATAATATCGGGACAAAAAGGATGGATACCTGTGCTTCTAAATCCAGAGATTATATTGGATGGTGACATTGCTTTCAACCACACGTTTGAGAATATTTCGCCAAACCTTATTTTGGTTAAAGCTTTTCCAGGTTGTGTTACTAAAAAGTTCAATACTTCTTGATCCCAAAATGCTTCGTAGCTACGAAAAACGGCCTTATCCATTGGTTGGAGCTCATGGGTTGTGTTACTCAGCAAGTAGAACAAAGTAATTCCATGCCTTTCTGCGGCCTCAACAATTGATACATCGAGGTGTGACTTGGTGCCATCAAAAATAAGGAGTGTTGGTCCTGGCTTTCTGTACCTGGCAAAATAATCAAGCCAGGAAATGAAGGCTTCGTTTGTCATGCTTCCTTTCGCCGTCATGATAATCTTGGACCCAGGAGGTTAATGATCACCCCATCCTGACTTACAACGTTGTCCTTTAAAAATGAACATTGGCGGAATTGCCTGACCTAATGCATTGCCACATGCCACTATTGTGACATTTTCTCCATGTTCGGGTGCCACCAAGTGAACACGCTCTGTCCCCTTTTTCTCCAACACACTCTGTTGTTTTTGAATCGTTAGACGACAACATTTCTCGTCCATATTGTACACGTTTCCTGGTTTATCGAATAGCTCTAATTTAGTGAAGACACCTTTTAGTTTTCTTAAATAATCATTGACAATAAATGGATTAATTTTTTGAGCTCTAGCAGGATTCATTTGCTGTGCCTTGCGTCTGGCAACATCAGGGTGTCTCTTGAGGAATAACTTTAGCCACTTTCGGCCAGCTAGTTTCGATGTTAGAGAAAATGAGTTAGGAATATTGCGTTCTCTGGTGTACGAAAACACTTCTTCTGACTATGTTAGGCGTAACTGGCAGCCCAACTTCTGCAACTCGATGAATTCTATTCACTAACTCATTTTCTTGTTGCCCAAGCCCAAGCCGTTTTGTTGCAATATTTTTTCTCTAATGCAGCCCCAAAGTTGTTCGGGGAATTTTATACACATCCGCGGCTTTGCTGGTGCTGGATCCACTTCTTATGGTTGTCAATGCTTTTTTAAGATCATCCTCTGACCACTCAGCCCTCTTCTTCTTTGGCATCTATAAAAAAATAATTTTTATTAAAAGCAATAATCCATAATTATTGGAAAAATGTTTAGGTGTCTAATATTGCCATCATTCAGTAACTGCAATCTATTTGCTTTAGTGAATAAAATATTATCAATTTTAGTTTGCTGATCACAATTCATTTATTATGATATTACATAAGCCAAAAAAATTATATTAAAAAAAAATTATATTGTATACCAAACATTGCCATGGCAATATTTGGTCTATATATAGATGGCAATAATAGGCACCCGTGGATCTACTGGAGAACTGCCGATTTCAAGAAACACATTAATATTAAACATAAAAAACCCTATTATAACAAAACATGTGCTTTGGAACTTACCTTATGTAATTTTTTGCACAATTGTCTCGACTGGTAAGCCGACACGGACTCGATAACACATGAATATTTTTATAGCGAGGTTGAAAACAAACAGTGGTTTTCACTAGGGTGATGCGGGCAGACTATGGGGTGGAAACTTCCTTACTAAAGACTGGTCCGTGGAATAGTTCGAATAATCCCACACAAATTTGAGGATGTCTCTGCCTTCGCGATTTGTGGTTCACGTGATGATACCACGTGATGCTTTATCAGCTGTTTGCTACCGGCTTGCTTGTTTTTAATTTTACATTTTACATAGTTTTGGTGAAATCTGTGTGTTGTAAAATAAACTTTTTCGAATATGACTGTTTGATGTTCGGTAAAAAACTTTAAGAATACAAGTAAAGTGATTAAGTGTTCCCCTAATATTGCAGACAAGGTTATGGTCTTCATGGCTAGGGGAGTTTTTCATAAATACAAACAAACAACCCTAGCTTATTTCTTCAATCATCGTGGAATGAAACATGATGATCTTTCGAAATTACTTGAAGATATTGTTAGATCATGGGACAAATGTCGTGGCACTTGTTTGTGATCAAGGTTTTGAAATTTAGCTGCTATAAATAGGCTATATAGAGAAACCACTGGGTGATTTTCACGTACAAAATGTTTTTCACATTATGTTGTGCATAATGATATCCATTTTTGGCGCTCTAGTTCCTTGGAACTGAGTGCTTATCAATTTGCCCAAATGTCTGTAATTTTGGAATATTTCGATGAAAATGATCTTAAACGATTTGGTTCGACTCACTGATCAAGAATCCGTGGTCGAAATTCATTCTGTCCGGCCGGCCGGTCCGGCATCCGGTCGGCCGTAGGCACGATAACTCTCGAACGGAATGAGCTAGAGAGTTGAAATTTTCAGAGGTGGTTTGGGGGATGAATATCTCGCCTAAGTTCGTTATTGGGCATAATCGGACAGATGGTTTAGGAGTAACAAAAAAAAAATTTTTTTTACGAAACAAATTCCAAATTAAATTTTTTCTAACAAGCAGTTTTATCATAAGAATCCATTCATATCATTTTCAATTCTAACAAGCTAATACTTTCGGAGATATGATTTTCTAAAATTTCAATGTAAATCGTATTTCACAGATTGATATAATTATTATTCTAGGTATGAATTCTCATAATGTCAACTTGACAGAAGGGAATATTGTAACTTCAAAAATATTGGGGTTGAAATACTCGTATTTTAGCGATGCAACGGGGACCTCACCCGAAAATGTTTGAAAATGTTACGTAAATATTGAAAGCATAATTCTGTAGTTCGAGAGAGGAGAAAATTTGGTGAACGTAGATCAGGAAGTTTTTGATCGATTACAAGGTAATTTTTTATTATTACTTATCTTCTTTCATATTTGTTTTATGGAATACCTACTATTTGTAGGTACTTTAAACCTGTTTTGGGCAATTGTCATACGAAACTTGTTTTTTTGGCGCTCTAGTTCCTCGGAACAGAGTGCTCATCAATTTGCCCAAGTGTCTGTAATTTTGGAATTTTTGTCTGAAAATGGTCTCAAACGATTTGGTTCGGCTCACTGATCAAGAATCCGAGTGCGAAATCGATTCTGTCCGGCCGGCCGACCGGCCGTAGGCACGATAACTCTCGAACGAAAGGAGTTAGCGGATTGAAAATTGCAAGGTGGTTTTGGAGCGTAAATATCTCGGACAAGTTCGTTCGATCTATCTGAAATTTAGCATCAAATTGTAGAATCATGACCTTTATAAACATGTTAAGTTTTGTATTGACCAGATTACCGCAAAGTGTAAAAAAAAAAATTTGAAAATTTAAAATTAGTTTTTCCACAATAACTCTCGAACGGAATGAGCTAGGTAGTTGAAATATTCAGAGTAGGTTAGGGAGATGAATGGGTAATTCCCACCAAATGTTCCCCTTTCGCATTTTAGTTTAAGAAAAAATAAATTAACAATAATCGAATTTATTTTTAGATATCCTAAACCAGAAATTAATTCTTATTAATCTTATGCCTAAGGTTACACACTTTCGTTGGTATTTTGTGAAATAATGAGATTTTCATGAAACCGGCATTCACGGATGTGAGACAAAATTCACGGAAATGAAATAATGTTAAATTTTAAATGAATATTTAAATTCATATATCCTTAATATAAAAAAATTGGTTCAAGCACTGACGTGAAGTCAGGAGCTTTTGCGCGTATGTTCTATTGTCCATTCTCCTGTATTGGTCACTTTTAATCGAATTTACCATGGTGAATTCTATTGTCTATTCTCCTGTATTGGACAGCCTTAATCGAATTCACCATGGTAAATTCGATTAAGAGTGTCTCATACAGGAGAACAGACAATAGGATTCACCATGGTAAATTCGATTAAGAGAGTGTCCAATACAGGAGGATGGACAATAGAACATACGCGCAAAAGCTCCTGACTTCACGTCAGTGCTTGAACCAATTTTTCTCTTTCGGACATATCCAGAATATTTTTAATTTTTCCTTCCTTTTTTCTTTTATAATAGCCCTCGTTCTTTACGTTTTTCTTCTTCGTATAATTCAGGATCATTTTTTCGGGCTTCATGAAGTCTTCTCATAGATTTTCGTTGTTTTTTCTTCTGTTCTTCATGAGATGCAGTAACTTTTTTCTTATTTTTTTTTTAGTGATGTTAGAATTCATGTCCTGAAAGGAGGAACAGAATATTATTATCACATCCGTGAAGACTACCTCACCTCCGTGAATTACTATATTCACGGAGGTGAGATTCACGGAGGTGAGAAATTTGACTTCTTTATAGAATATCTCATTTAAAGAAAAAGGCTTCAAAACAATATTTTAACTCATTAAATAACTTTCGTAATTAAGTATATTCAGATAACAAATAATTGAATAAAATAATCTCCTACCTTACAATTCATCTTCACGGAGGTGAGAATCCCAAATTTCCCATATACGTCTTTATCATTTGGGTAAGAATTTAACCAATAAGTTACACTTTGAAGTTCAAATCTCAAATGGTCAGTATTACCTGCGCATCAACCGATATTCCAGGCGGTCCACGATGACGATACCGTCATCTTGCGATTAAAGAGTCAAATTACAATGTCGCTTCACGGAGGTGATAGATAATGCAGGAAAATCGACTAATATAAGTATAATTCGAACACCGATAATTTTTTTATTGAGATTTTATCATGTCAACATTACTTAGTTAATTGTGGATAATGAACTAGAAATACGCTGTGCCAGAATTCCATTAATGCTATAATTTTAAGTTTAAGACAATGCGATAACTAAGAGGAACAGTCACGGAGGTGAGGTTTTCAATTCTTCTGGGAAGAAAACTAGCGTTGAAAATTAAAATATTTGAAATTTTGCAATTTTTTATTCTTTATAGTGATTGTTACATTTCAAAAGGATATAATATAGAGAATTAAACGATGAAACCAGTTTTATGTAGCAGAAAACTGTCATGAACACCAAAGTGGAACATTTCGTGAGAACTACCCGAATATCTCGGTTAAGTTCGTTATTGGGCAAAATTGGCCAGATTTAATTCGATTTCTTCCATGGTGCAGTTCTCATTCTCATGATTGCTCATTTAATCTTGATAAATAAACTATTATTTGAATTGAATTTCCTTTATGATGCAGCTCTATCATATGTATACATTGATATAATTCCCAACTCAGAGAAACCAATACTTTCGGAGATATAATTTGTCTGTTTGAACTAGAGCGCCAGAAAGCTCCTGTCCACAGGGCTTGAACCCATTTTTTGTATTATATTTCTCATTTAATTCTGTCCTTCTAAATGTATATTGGAGTAGAATATACTTCCACATTGTGTTGTACTCGCATAATGATATCCATTTTATGTACGATATTTCACATTGGATTTTGTCCTTGTAAATGAATATTGGAATTAAGGCAGCCATTCATTCAACTGCTCCTTCAAATTTGAAGGTATATAAAGATAATTTTATTGAAGAAAGTTTTTAGTGCATATGCTGTATAATTATTTTTTTAAAGATGTCACACTAAATTTTATTTTCATGCCAAATGTATTTTTTAATTTTGATATTCTTTCTTTTTCTAATATACATGTACATTAGTTCATATGAAATGTGGAACTTAAATTCATGAATCTGATATAATTTTATAATAATAAGAGAGTTTTGGGATTTCATTTGTTTTCTTTCGATTACATCGAAAACCATTGTTCCAAAAACATTGTTAAATGCCAGGTTTTTGACGAATCATCGTCAACTTGGTGTTTGGCAGTGTTCTGGAAAACAATATAATAGAATATACGATAAATGGGAGATATATTTGAATTTCCCGCTCATTCGAGCTTCAAATATTCCCAGTGCCGCACCGCTAGTGTTGCAAGGAACAGAAATAAGGTTAGAGTGGCCTATCTATAGTATATCTTGTCTATGGGGCAGACTGGGTACTTTTCTATTGCGTTGGATTGGTTGATCTCAACACGTTGAAGGATTTAGTACGGATACCGGCCGCCAGAGTACCGATGGCAGGATTTTGAATCGGGTGGCAGTAATAGGAACATGGCAATATTTGGCTTAGGTACCTAAGTATAAATATGTAAAGTAAAGGTTCATCCAGTTGTTTGTGGAATAACTTCCAACAGTCTTGAAATTGAACACTCTTCTGTTGGAAGTTATTCCACAGAAAACTGGGTGAACCTTTACATATTTATATTACATATATGCTCCCCAGAAAATTATCATTGCAATTTAAAATAATATATGAGCTCTGTATAGAATATGTAAAAGAAATGTAGCAGACACATACAAATTTATATTACATACTATGTGCTCCCTAGAAATCTATCATTGCAATTTGTGCAGAGCACATATAATATGTTCATATCATCATATAACTATGACTCTGTTCTTTTAGCCTTTCTTTAATAGTTGAAAAAGTGTTTAATTTCATGAAGAACATCGTCTACAAAAAACTGGGTCATATAGTCATATGATGATATGAACATAATATGGGCCCCGCAGAAAATGCTCCAAGTAAGTTGAATCATAATTCTTTATCGAACAAAAACTTAACAAATTTCAACATATCCACACCACACATTTACACTTTATTGAATTTATTTCCATTATTTTGACTAACTTTGATTAGAAACAAAAACTTGAGAAGCTGAAATGTAATGAAAATTTTTCAGCAAATATTTATAAATAAATGTGAATTTAAAAACTTTATCTTAATCGAAGAAAGCATTAATCTCTATCAGAAGATTCAATATAATAATAATTAACGAACAGTAAGACCCATTGAATATTATTCATAATGTAATAAAGAGTTTCAAAATTGTGGAATAAAAAATCATAGAATTATTTGGAATCTTTAAATTTATTTATTAACTTACAATTATCAAATTTTATTTTTGCCGTTTAAATCGCAATGAGGAGAGCCTTTTCCACTCTGCTGCTACCTTCTCAAAGTCTGCACCTTGTATGAATGACTGAGATGCAAAACCTGAAGATATTTGGATATGATACAAAAATGGTATTAACAATTAAAATTCCCAATTACGAGGCCTCCTGATTGGATAAATGAATCAATAAATGTCCATAAAAAGCATTAGAAAAATTTCGCAACACATGCACAATTTAATTTCATGAAAGTATTGAGTAGGTAGGTATATGTGTAAACTTCAGCAGGTGATTCCTCAATTTGATACTGATTTATACAATTTTCAAAATATTTCCATAATAACTGAAACGAATATGGAAGACATTATACATATCATATTTTATCTAGGTTAATAAAAAATAAAATGAAAATGAAATAACCTTGTGCTACACGGATTATATAAGAAATCTGTTAATCACAGATTACATACGAAGTTTGTTTATAGAAAAGATGTGAATCTCATAGAATTTCAATTGCATTAGTGTCTAATTCGCTTATAATTTAGTTTAAGAAATAATAATGATTTGCGCACTTTATTCACTTTATTCCCTTTGGGGTAAAAACATTCAAGGAATCACTGTTAAAAAACTTAAATACAAAATACCATAAGGCATAAAAATCAAACTGCATCTAATTGAACTACCAACAAGCAAGTCATGCACACATACCATTATCAATCTACAAAAACATGCAGCAAATATATGTTATGAAGAGAATGGCAAGTTGAAATGAAAGAGAAGTTGTAAGGTACGAAGAATAAACAGCATTATTCAATTACCGTGAAAATAAATTAGAAGTATTCCCATATAATTTCCTTTTGAAATGAATTAATTGCTGAATATTGAAGGGGGGATAAAACACTAAAGAGAATACAGACGTTAAAATTAATAACCTTAAACCAAACTCAAACTGAAAATAAAAATTAGCACACCTAACACCATAATATATTTAATGGAATCTTACTTTGTGCTATTTTGAGGCAGAGGAAATCACTTGCTCTGATATTACTCCTCAAACCGAGCCAGGAGCAGCTTATTGCGAATTCATTTGTCATGATCGCCTTCATTATTCTGTTCACTTTATCTATTGGTTGGGCACCGCCAATGGTCTGAAGATATTTGATCTGAGAGAGATTATAATGATGATCAGTTCTTATATAGAATTTCCTGAAAGATCAAAATGCACATAGGCTGGTTTTCCTGTCACGCTGACGGTCGGCGCTGACGGTCAGCGCTGATCGGTCAGCTCGGATCCTTTTAGCATCACGCTGATCACATTGAGAATTAGAAGGATGCTATTGTCTCTGGCTCACTGAATGTGGAGGCTTGTCGGCGCCAGCAAGTCAGCGGCGCCGACGCGCCGGCGCGTACGTGCGCGTATATAGCTCAGCGCTGACGGCCGTCAGCGCTGCGTGACTCGAAAACGCTACCTATAGCTACATACATATTGACCCATCAGCGCCGACCGTCAGCGTGACAGGAAAACCAGCCATAAACTGTAAGTTAACTTACGAAATTATTTTTATGTTCTTCCTTTTCTAAATATTCATTGAGTTATAAAAGTATGCGAAAATATAAGGGGTGGACCATTTAAATAATCATTCATTTGTTGAATAATTTTATTTGGGAACACCCTGTATATTAGAAAATAATTTCCCGAGATCCAGAATTGGAACTACAAAGGGCGTGCTTTCAAACTAAATTTCTTAAAGGTCTGGTTTGGCAGCTATGGAAGCTTAACGCACTATTGCGGGACCCTGTATAGGCAAAAATCGTTCCTAGATGTTCTTAGATTGTACTTATCAGCAAATTGTTGAAATCTTTTTTTCCATACTCTTGGTGCTTCACGTAAGCCATACAATGCTTTTTTCAATTTCAATGAATTGTGTCGTCCCTTTACTGTGACTCCATCTGGTATTTTGATATAGATATCTATGTCTAAGTCTCCAGTGAGAAAAGCTGTGGGTATGTCAAATTGTCTAATTTCCCAATTATTTTCTAGAGCATGTGAAATGAAAAATCTTATTGTCTGATATCTTGCTACAGGTGCATATACAATTTACATTGTAGTGATGTTCTCCTTGATATCCTTTGGCTACTAATCTGGCTTTCCGTAATCCATTCTGCTCAGTTCTAAATATCCATTTTGTATCTATAGCCAATTTTCCTTCTGGTGAAACAGCTGGTTCCGAAGTGCCATAACTTTCATGTGCTCTGAGTTCCTTATTTATTGCATCCTGCCATCCATTTCCTATTTGTATTGCTTCTTTATAGTCCTTTGGATTTTCTGTTTCTGTCATAAGACAATATGCATAGAGATGAGATGAGTAAAGTGGATCACTTGATAATGAACGTTTATTCCTAATCTAACAAGGTATTTAAATACACAAAAGTACAGTGACGTCAGGACTAATCGAGGCTGAATAATGAACATTCTGCAGATTCAGTAATTTCTCATCCAGTATATCATCGCTATTCTAGTTATTGACCATTGTGAAATATAACGAAGGAAATTTATGTTTGCATATAAGAACTAATAGTTATGAAATGAGGACATGGTCTAGATAAATTCCAATGGAAAATTTTTATTGAATTGATGTGATAATTTTTAGATTTTCTAATATTTTCTGTACGTTTCGTACATCTACAATATACAAATTTCCTCTCAAGGGACATTCAATTTCTGTATTTGCTCTGCTTCTTATTATAGCTTTTTCTTTCTTAAATAAAATAGAATTTCCTCTTTCATTTATTTTATTCACTGATAGCAAATCATATGTCAGATTAGATACTAACAGAGCATTAATATCTATATTTAGATTTTTACATTTGAGTGAAAGTTTTCCTCTCTTTTTAGCACTAATAGTGTTACCATTTGCCACTTGAATGTTAATAGCAGTTTCTAAATCTTCTACATTCTGCATGTATTTACACATACTCTCCATAACTGAATGATCTGTGGCTCCACTATCTATAAATTCTACATTTCTCTCACTCACCTTTTCACTTTCCTGCTTAGCTACTAATATTTCTGTCAAAAAAAAATACCTATTTCTTCATCATCAGTCCTACTTATATTTGCTGGTTTTCATCTTCCTTTTCGTCTGAAGTACCCGCCTCTGTTTTCTCTTTTGTGTTCTGCTCTCGACCTCTCTTCCATTTTCTTCTTCTCGAGTTTCTTTTAATTTCAGCTCAGCATCTAGTAGTCGCCCTTTAACAAATTCAAGTGAAATTGCAGTACTCACAGTTTCGATAGCTATTATCACAACATCATATTTTTCAGGCATGGTTAGAAGTAGGTAACAGGCTTTGTCTGTCGCGTCCAACTTCGATCCTGCTGCTTCAAGTTCCCTAAATAGACTTTCTAGCTTCATAAAATGATCTTGAAGATCTTCTGATGTACACTTTAATTTCAGTAGCTTCTTCATGATGAATAGTTTAGATAACGTACTCTTCCTCTCAAAAATATTCTCTAATGATTTCATCATTCCTACAGCTGTTGTCCCATTCTTAATGTACTCAAGATGTTTGTCAGAAATGCATTGCACAATTATTATACATTTCGCCCTTGTTGGAAATGATAAATAGGCAGTGTAGGTTTTTATCAACTTTAATTATTACGATGAATTTGGATTAAGTACGATTAATTACAACAATGCAGCAAAGCAGTTAAGAACATCTTCATATTGACATAATAACATATGTACATAGAAATTAACAACCATCATAGAATAAACATTAGTTCAAATGTCATAACGATGTATTATATCTAACACTCTTCCTTAATACATCTTGTGAAAATAAAAATAAAAAAAAAATTTAAACAACTAGTCTATTCATTTGATATACCAAGAGCCCTTACACAAAACTCATGTTTATTACAACTAAGAGCCTTTGTAAAAATATCAGACAACATTCTATCAGTTGACAAATAATTCAAACAAATTTCGTTATTCTCTAACTTTTCCTTAATATAACTATATTTGATACAAATGTGTTTAGTTCTTTTATGGTTCACAGGGTTGAGTGCTAATTTTTGTGCACTTTGGTTATCATTAAAAATTTCAATGCCTGAACTATTATCAAAAATATCAAATCTATTTTTCTTTCCAAATAAATCAAAAATCAACCCTTTCAAATAAACAGCCTCTCTACAGGCTTCATTAATACCAATATATTCGGCCTCTTTAGATGATAGGGCTACACATTTTTGTTTTTTGCATTCCCAAGATATTGCTGCCCCACAATATAAAAAGGCGTATCCAGAAAATGACTTATTATCTTGATGACCTCCTCCCCAATCTGAATCAACATAACCTGTTAATTTATCCTCACAAAAACTATAGGTAATGCCACTTTTTAAGGTACCTTTTAAATATCTTAAAACATGCTTTGCAGCAAGCCAGTTTTCTCTTGAATGATTAACATTAAATTGACTTAAAAATGTAGTAGCAAAGGAAATATCTGGTCGAGTAGTGACACTGAGATATATCAAGGATCCTATTAGTTCTTGATATGGACAATCATAAAAATCATTATTTTCAGAAAATTTTAAACCTGGCTCAAGAGGAGTTTTAGCAACTTTACATCTTGCATCTGAAATCTAGAAAGCAATCTTGAAATATACTTCTCCTGATCCAACTTCAATATTTTAGATTTCCTATCATAAGATATATTAATGCCCAAACAATTCTTAAGTGGGCCCAAATCTTTCATCTTGAAATTACTTTTTAGTTGATTCTTCAACTGATTGACAAAATTAACATCATTATAAAAGATAAAGAAATCGTCAACATATAAGGCTTGTTTTGGTTCGCAATAGGGACAGTTCCGAATCGGTTCTAAAGAGTGGGCCAAACGTAGCGTGTGAAAGATTTCGCCCATTCACGCAGGTCCAAGTACAATAAACGACTGTGTGACTACTTTGGACGGTTCTAGGACAGTCCGAATTGCGAACCAAAACAAGCCTATAGTGCTATTATGACTATAGAATTAGTGGAAATTTTCAAAAATACACATGGTTCATATTCACTTTGATTGAAACCTAAATTTAACAATACATTTTTAGCTTTATTATACCATGACCGCGAAGCTTGTTTCAGGCCATAAATAGCTTTCTTATTTTCATCCCCTATGGGAAAACCTTCTGGTTGGGTCATGTAAACTTCCTCTAATAGTTCACCATTGAGAAAGGCAGTATCAACATCTAAGTGATCTATCATTAAACTATTCTTGACAGAAAAAGCTAATAAAAATCTAATGGTACTATGACGTAATACAGGAGAAAATGTTTCTGTATAGTCTGTTCCATATTTTTGGGAACATCCCTTAGCTACAAGTCGAGCTTTATATTTGACTTTGTTACCTTGTGTGTCTGTTTTTAATTTGAAAACCCACCTATTTTTAATTATATTTTTACCTAAAGGTTTATCAACGAGATCCCAAGCATCATTGATTTTAAAAGCTTCTAATTCAGACTTGATAGCTGCTTTCCAATTTTTGGTATCTACACTACTCAAAGCTTCAGAAATTGAACTTGGTTCTCTATAATCTACACAAGATACCATAGCATATTCAGTATCAGAAAAATCTCCTGTTTCATAATCAGAAAAAGTTTTAGGTTTTCTATCTTTTAAGGGGTACCTGCGTTCCTGTGATGATGAAGATTGTGGTTCATCTTCTTCTTCTTCAGGTCCATTGTCATCATCTGGTTGAGAACAGATTTCTTCAGTACATGATTCATCACCTTCAGGATGAAGATTCTCCTCTGACCCATCATGTTCACCAACATCAGGAATTATCTGGTCCATATATGATGTAACTGCAACATTTTCTTGAGACTTGACTGATGTATGTTCGAAGAATATGACATCCCTGGCTAACTTCAACTTGTAGGTGTCTTTAGCGAGCAACCTGTAACCATTATTACCATTATATCCAACGAACATATATTCTTCACTTTTTGGATCTAGTTTTCTTCTTTGGGAATCAGGAATTTTAACATAAGCTGAGCAACCAAACACTCTTAAATGTCCAAGATGTGGTTTAACTCCAGACCATTTTTCTTCAGGAGTAGATCCAGGAATTTTCTTAGTAGGTGAACGATTAATCAAATACCCAGCAGTATTCGCTGCTTCTGCCCATAATCGTTGACTACATCCAGTTTCTTCAAGCATAGCTCGAACCTTCTCCATTATCGTTCTGTTATAGCGTTCTGCCACACCATTTTGTTGGGGATTATATGGAATAGTTAGTTGATGCTTGATTCCATTAACTTCAAGGAAATTTTTCATACGATCATTTACGTATTCTCTTCCATTGTCTGAACGTATTGCTTTAATTTTGCAATCACATTCATTCTCGACTTCAGCTTTGAATTCTTCAAAAACCTCTGCAACTTCATCCTTTGTTCGTAGAAAATATTCAAAACAAACAAACTCAAAATTAAATTTTTTTCAATAAGCAGTTTTACCATAAGAATCCAATGATATCATTTTTAACTCTAACAAGCTAATACTTTCGGAGATATGATTTTTCAAAATTTCAATAATAAATCGTATTTCAACGTTGTCACACAATGATATAATTATTCTATGTATGAATTGTCATAATGTCAACTTATTTTCCTGAGACATGTCATCATCTAATCAATCGAAGAATTGTGAGCGTTGTGAGAAAAATCTCAGTTGTTTGCTCCGAAATTAGTTTTTCTCAGAAAAGTCTTACATTTCGGAACGGAACATGAAGTAAGAGATCTGATAGTAGTGAGACTGCTTTTCATCCATAGACATAGATATAACTCTCGAACGGAATGAGCTAGGTAGTTGAAATTTTCAGAATAGGTTAGGGAGATGAATATCTCGGTTAAGTTCGTTATTGGGCAAAATTGGCCAGATTTTATTTGATTTCTTCCATGATTGCTCATTTAATCTCTTTAATCAGAAAAATCTCCTGTTTCATAATCAGAAAAAGTTTTAGGTTTTCTATCTCTTAAGGGGTACCTGCGTTCTTGTGATGATGAAGATTGTGGTTCATCTTCTTCTTCTTCAGGTCCATTGTCATCATCTGGTTGAGAACAGATTTCTTCAGTACATGATTCATCACCTTCAGGATGAAGATTCTCCTCTGACCCATCATGTTCACCAACATCAGGAATTATCTGGTCCATATATGATGTAACTGCAACATTTTCTTGAGACTTGACTGATGTATGTTCGAAGAATATGGCATCCCTGGCTAACTTCAACTTGTAGGTGTCTTTAGCGAGCAACCTGTAACCATTATTACCATTATATCCAACGAACATATATTCTTCACTTTTTGGATCTAGTTTTCTTCTTTGGGAATCAGGAATTTTAACATAAGCTGAGCAACCAAACACTCTTAAATGTCCAAGATGTGGTTTAACTCCAGACCATTTTTCTTCAGGAGTAGATCCAGGAATTTTCTTAGTAGGTGAACGATTAATCAAATACCCAGCAGTATTCGCTGCTTCTGCCCATAATCGTTGACTACATCCAGTTTCTTCAAGCATAGCTCGAACCTTCTCCATTATCGTTCTGTTATAGCGTTCTGCCACACCATTTTGTTGGGGATTATATGGAATAGTTAGTTGATGCTTGATTCCATTAACTTCAAGGAAATTTTTCATACGATCATTTACGTATTCTCTTCCATTGTCTGAACGTATTGCTTTAATTTTGCAATCACATTCATTCTCGACTTCAGCTTTGAATTCTTCAAAAACCTCTGCAACTTCATCCTTTGTTCGTAGAAAATATTCAAAACAAACAAACTCAAAATTAAATTTTTTTCAATAAGCAGTTTTACCATAAGAATCCAATGATATCATTTTTAACTCTAACAAGCTAATACTTTCGGAGATATGATTTTTCAAAATTTCAATAATAAATCGTATTTCAACGTTGTCACACAATGATATAATTATTCTATGTATGAATTGTCATAATGTCAACTTATTTTCCTGAGACATGTCATCATCTAATCAATCGAAGAATTGTGAGCGTTGTGAGAAAAATCTCAGTTGTTTGCTCCGAAATTAGTTTTTCTCAGAAAAGTCTTACATTTCGGAACGGAACATGAAGTAAGAGATCTGATAGTAGTGAGACTGCTTTTCATCCATAGACATAGATATAACTCTCGAACGGAATGAGCTAGGTAGTTGAAATTTTCAGAATAGGTTAGGGAGATGAATATCTCGGTTAAGTTCGTTATTGGGCAAAATTGGCCAGATTTTATTTGATTTCTTCCATGATTGCTCATTTAATCTCTTTAATCAGAAAAATCTCCTGTTTCATAATCAGAAAAAGTTTTAGGTTTTCTATCTCTTAAGGGGTACCTGCGTTCTTGTGATGATGAAGATTGTGGTTCATCTTCTTCTTCTTCAGGTCCATTGTCATCATCTGGTTGAGAACAGATTTCTTCAGTACATGATTCATCACCTTCAGGATGAAGATTCTCCTCTGACCCATCATGTTCACCAACATCAGGAATTATCTGGTCCATATATGATGTAACTGCAACATTTTCTTGAGACTTGACTGATGTATGTTCGAAGAATATGGCATCCCTGGCTAACTTCAACTTGTAGGTGTCTTTAGCGAGCAACCTGTAACCATTATTACCATTATATCCAACGAACATATATTCTTCACTTTTTGGATCTAGTTTTCTTCTTTGGGAATCAGGAATTTTAACATAAGCTGAGCAACCAAACACTCTTAAATGTCCAAGATGTGGTTTAACTCCAGACCATTTTTCTTCAGGAGTAGATCCAGGAATTTTCTTAGTAGGTGAACGATTAATCAAATACCCAGCAGTATTCGCTGCTTCTGCCCATAATCGTTGACTACATCCAGTTTCTTCAAGCATAGCTCGAACCTTCTCCATTATCGTTCTGTTATAGCGTTCTGCCACACCATTTTGTTGGGGATTATATGGAATAGTTAGTTGATGCTTGATTCCATTAACTTTAAGGAAATTTTTCATACGATCATTTACGTATTCTCTTCCATTGTCTGAACGTATTGCTCTAATTTTGCAATCACATCCATTCTCGACTTCAGCTTTGAATTCTTCAAAAACCTCTGCAACTTCACCTTTTGTTCGTAGAAAATATTCAAAACAAACAAATTCAAAATTAAATTTTTTTCAATAAGCAGTTTTACCATAAGAATCCAATGATATCATTTTTAACTCTAACAAGCTAATACTTTCGGAGATATGATTTTTCAAAATTTCAATAATAAATCGTATTTCAACGTTGTCACACAATGATATAATTATTCTATGTATGAATTGTCATAATGTCAACTTATTTTCCTGAGACATGTCATCATCTTATCAATCGAAGAATTGTGAGCGTTGTGAGAAAAATCTCAGTTGTTTGCTCCGAAATTAGTTTTTCTCAGAAAAGTCTTACATTTCGGAACGGAACATGAAGTAAGAGATCTGATAGTAGTGAGACTGCTTTTCATCCATAGACATAGATATAACTCTCGAACGGAATGAGCTAGGTAGTTGAAATTTTCAGAATAGGTTAGGGAGATGAATATCTCGGTTAAGTTCGTTATTGGGCAAAATTGGCCAGATTTAATTTGATTTCTTCCATGATTGCTCATTTAATCTTGATAAATAAACTATTATTTGAATTGAATTTCCTTTATGATGCAGTTCTATCATATGAATACATTGATATAATTCCCAACTCTGAGAAACCAATACTTTCGGAAATATAATTTGTCTGTTTGAACTAGAGCGCCAGAAAGCTCCTGTCCACAGGGCTTGAACCCATTTTGTTCTTAACAAATGCTTCGACTTCATCGAATAATTTGACATCAGTTTTTTCCTTCAAATGTAGCATAGATCTTAACATCGATAGTTCCGGCCATAACGTGTTTGGAGAATATTTCTGCGACTGGGGATCGAATGAATTAATCATACATCATGAATAACAAGAATCAGAGCATCATACCAAATCTTGGAAATATGCTAACAAAATATTATCGCTCACACCGTCCACCAATTTTTTTTATTTCCACTCCTGAAAGCATTCGTACTCTTTACTGTAGGCAGCTTGAGATTTGGCCGGAACCAAAGATTCACGGGCATTTGCCGCTTGAGTTTTGACGTAGTTCAACATTTTTTCAATAATTTTATTTTTGACAAGACGTCAAAATGAAACCAGTCAACCAAGATTCTCAGAAACATTGCCCATAGCAACGTTAAAAATTTAATTATTACAAAAATATACAATCTAATAATAATTTTTCCATATCAGATTGTTTCAATCAGAAAAAAACTATTGATTGCACCACGGGAAATATGAATACATTTCCCTCGGTTGTCCATACATCCCTCGGGCTCCGCCCTCGGGATGTAACTTTGACAACCTCGGGAAATATACTATTCATATTTCCCTAGTTGTAATAATAGCTATTTTTTTACATTACAAATTTCAAATTCAATTTTTTTTTAAGATTCAGTTTCACCATACAAATCCATTGATATCATTTTCAACTCTAACAAGCTAATACTATTCGGAGATATGATTTTTCAGAATTTCAATAATGAATCGTACTTTTATGTTTTCACAGAATGCTGAATGAATTATTTTATGATCTGTGTTCTTACATGTCATCTTATTTTCGTATGAGAGATAAATGTCAAAATTATTTCTGATTCGTTATTCTTGATATAAAATACACCTTCTGTTCTAGAAAACAAATTATGATATATATGATATGATATTATACTTTTAAGGTGATAATTTAATGCCCGTGGATAATATGATGATGGAAATATATTCTTTGGTAAGATACATAATCAAATTGGGTTCAGAATATCTCCAGTAAAAACAAAACTGCAATATTATCTGAGTTTTAATTGATATAATATAATTTTCAGAGTAGATTTGAGGAATGAATATCTCGGATAAATTCGTTATTGGGGAGAATCGGTCTATTTGAATTTAATTTCTTTCATGATGCAGTTCTATCGTAAGAAACGATTTATATAATTCCCGGAGACCAATAAATGCGGAGATATGATGTGTCAAAGTTTGAACAAGAGCGCCAAAGCTCCTGTCCACAGGGCTTGAACCAATTTTTGATATTCGGCTGTATGTATGTTACCATTACATAACGTGCTTTTGAACAGAAATTCAAAAGATATACGTAAGCTTTGAAAATTATTCAAATAATATGGCATTTTGTTTTCCCGTCGTAAAGAACTAATGATACACTTTTAAAAAATGTTCAGAGGAATGAATCCGGCACATTTCATATTACGAAAATTTAAAATACTTCTTAGTAGAGAGAGCTTGTTTCGCATTATTTTATGTTCGATTATATTGATAGTTAGTCCGACATATCGAAATTGATATACCTTAATTTATTTTCGAAATGAATGAATAAACTCTGTATTGTAATTCTCAACTATTCTTTTTTCCTTCTTTCTGCTATTGTTATAAATACATCGATATTTTTTTTATTTAATTTTAAATATCAGGTATCTAATGGATAATCCAATGTATTTATTTGAAAATATCAGAAATTACATAATAAGAACACAAGTTATACAATTTCAAATTTATTACAATCATACCAGGACATTATCTAGAAATATATACAAGAAGTTATTAACAAACATATGTAATCATTTTTATTTACACTTTTTTGGCAAACCAGTTTTATAATCCCTGAAAAAGAATATTATGTGTCAATGTTTGCCTGTTTTTTTATGGTGCTTGAGATCACTTGCACACTTAGCAGCACAGCGCAATCTGACATCGAAATATTTCATTAGTATATCGTTTATTTCATTTATTAAATGATTGGAACCAAATTCTTGATCTAGAATGTGCTGTGTGAGTGAATCAAAAATTGGTGTTCCAATACTCATCAACACAATCTCATTACAAGCTTTTTGGACCTCGAATTTGGTTATTGTGCCGCAAGAAATAAGCCTTCCATTTGCACCCTTTGACACAAAATTTGCTCTGAAATGTTTTTCAGCCAAAGAACAGATTTTCACCACATCACTTCATGGATGAGTAAGACCACCCTTACTTTTCAGGTACACTAAGTTATTTGTCTTGGGATTATTGTTCTCTAGAGTAGAAATGCACTTCTCACACATCAATTTATTTTTAAGGTGATGTACAACAAAACCTGCAGTATAATAAATTATAAATCATTCAAAATAAAGTCCTCCATGATAAATCTTATTCAATTATTGTACATTGTGGGATTTAGGAAAAAACAAACCAAACTGGTATTATATGGTATTTATATTTGGAAACGTTTCGCAGAATGTTTCATCTGCTTCCTCAGGCCTAAAAAAATTTCTGGTAATAAAACTCGGACAAATATAGTATCTTACAAACATTAAAACATCTTTCTTAACAAACATTAATTACCTCTATAAAATATATCAATCCATCAGCCATCAAACAAAAACAATTAATTTCATTCATCTAAATATTTGGCTGTTTGTTTTCTTTTCAGGCAGAGTAACGGGGAATGCGCAATAATCAACAGTTAACATAACCTCACCCAATTTTAACTACGTATTTTTCTTATTTTTTTTATAGTCTGACTGAATATTCTATGAGCTGATTATCAAAAGATAACAAAAATGGTTTAATGAGTTCTCTATATAATTGATTATTTTTACTTATGGTATGAGTCTCAGCCGTCGACAGAATATTGCACCTTTTATCGACATAGTGTTGAACGTAGTATCGACATCAAAATTTGTTGTACTTTTATCATGTAATTCGATGGAAAACAGTGTGTCGATAATTGGTATACTGAAAATTGTGTATCTTTTGGGTAGGATAACGAAACAATCGTATCCAGGAAAATGGAGTTAACGTTTCTGAAAGTTAATCAAAAATCATCCTCAGCGACTCAAATATCGACATAGATGTCGATATCTGGGACACAATATGTTTCAGAAGTACCATTTATCGACACACAAATTTCTCATAAAATATGATGCACATTAAATTTTTTTTAATAGAACTGAATACAGTTAATCGTCTCAAGTTATATTATTCTTCAAAAAATTAAATTTCACCTGCATTCGTTGAATCTGGGGAGACATAAATGAAAAGTGTGGACTTATCAGAATAGCAAGGAAAACAGTGCTCACTCGATGAAGACCGACATTCGGCCAATTAACAGCTGATTTTTCGCTGAGGATGCTTAAGAGAAATTAATGGTGTGAACAAATTCATTCAAGAAACTATAAACTAGATAATTGTTGAATTAAAATTTGTAAGGAAATTTTCTTCTTCTTGTTTTATGGAAAATAAACGGAAGTTGTCGATAATTGGGACACTGTCGATAATTGGGACATTTACCTTAATTCACTACATATTGAAGATCACCCATACATAAGAAAAATAGATAAAATAATGAAAAGGTTCAGAAGATCATTACTAAATCTTGAAATTCAGATCACTGTTTGGAAACAAAAGTAACTAATGTTAAGAAAACGAACCTACCTGACCAGCTTAGGCAGATACTATCAATTGTACATTTTTCAAGATTGGAAACTATCAGTAAATTGCAGTTTGAAAGGATTAAACACAAAAATATGTCCAAATTAAAATCTTTGGTGGCTCAACATTCCCCTGTCATAGTAACTACAGACGATAAGAATAAATTTCTGTATAATTACACAGATAAAGTCTCACCAACTGAAGACGAAGAAATCCTGATGTTTGGTCCTAAATTTAATGTCATGTTCAAGTCAAAAGAAATACCAGTACCGAAAATAATAACAGATATAGAGTTCTATATTTCATCCCAGGAAATAAACGAGACAAGCAAAGATAACCTTGGATCAAGTTTTGTTATTATACTGAACAACTACCCCCAACAGATAAAATATAAAAAAGTGATTCAGAAAATTTAGCAGCACAGCGCAATCTGACATCGAAATATTTCATTAGTATATCGTTTATTTCATTTATTAAATGATTGGAACCAAATTCTTGATCTAGAATGTGCTGTGTGAGTGAATCAAAAATTGGTGTTCCAATACTCATCAACACAATCTCATTACAAGCTTTTTGGACCTCGAATTTGGTTATTGTGCCGCAAGAAATAAGCCTTCCATTTGCACCCTTTGACACAAAATTTGCTCTGAAATGTTTTTCAGCCAAAGAACAGATTTTCACCACATCACTTCATGGATGAGTAAGACCACCCTTACTTTTCAGGTACACTAAGTTATTTGTCTTGGGATTATTGTTCTCTAGAGTAGAAATGCACTTCTCACACATCAATTTATTTTTAAGGTGATGTACAACAAAACCTGCAGTATAATAAATTATAAATCATTCAAAATAAAGTCCTCCATGATAAATCTTATTCAATTATTGTACATTGTGGGATTTAGGAAAAAACAAACCAAACTGGTATTATATGGTATTTATATTTGGAAACGTTTCGCAGAATGTTTCATCTGCTTCCTCAGGCCTAAAAAAATTTCTGGTAATAAAACTCGGACAAATATAGTATCTTACAAACATTAAAACATCTTTCTTAACAAACATTAATTACCTCTATAAAATATATCAATCCATCAGCCATCAAACAAAAACAATTAATTTCATTCATCTAAATATTTGGCTGTTTGTTTTCTTTTCAGGCAGAGTAACGGGGAATGCGCAATAATCAACAGTTAACATAACCTCACCCAATTTTAACTACGTATTTTTCTTATTTTTTTTATAGTCTGACTCAGCGTAAACAACTCAAACAAAGAGACCATCCACAATACACATTCATGGATTTATTATTATTTTCTATATCAGCTTCAATTTATGATTTTTTAAAATTTTATTTAGGTTTTTCGAGTCATATGTTTAAATTTTTCTAGAATACTATTATATAACTTACCAAGGTGTTCTGTCTCCGATCTGAAATTAACTTTCTTGTTAGTATTTATGTGTATCATCTCTAAATTGTTTCTCTTCCTACAATTCTTCTCCTACTCGTATATCTTTACATTCTCAAAATCAAATCGATGGTCAGCATTGAAGTAGTGGGAGCACAGGGCTGTCTTTGTTTTTTATATCTTTCATGTAATTTTTATGTTGTTTGGTTCGGTTTCCTAAATATTGTTTCGTCTGCCCTACATATAACATCGGACGTTCAAGACAAGAAATGCCATATATTACGTTAGAAATATGTGCTTTGTTGACTTTATCCTTCATGTTACTGTATAGTTTATTCACAGTCTTCATGTTATAAAAAACTAATTCTGTATTTTCTGTTTTTAAAGATCTTTTTATTTGTTGAGAGTTGTATTTTTAACTACTTTTTCTCTACTGTTGTTTATATCTCCTTAGTTGTACTTGTTGTGATCCTCTGAAGGAGCTCATGGATTATTCTCTTTGTGAATGTTGTTGGGTAGTTGTTATTGTGCCATATTTTCATGAGTTTCTTGATGTTTTCTTCATGGTATTGGGGGCTGATTAATTTGATTGATCAAAACAATATGTTGTTGACAGCATTAATCTTGTAAATCATAGAATGAGTCGAGAGAAATTCCAGAATTCTACCTGAGTTCGTGGATTTTACATACCAACTGGATGCAATTTTATGTTCTGTATGACCAAGATATCTAGAAACGGCAATTTGCATTATTTTTATTCTTCCATGGTGAACTGGATCATTTCATCATAATTGTTGAAATAGGATAAGATCTCTGTGTTTTTATTCTCCGGAATTGCCATAATTGTATCATGAACATAGAACCAAATGAACGGCATCTCAAAAGGTATAATTTCCAAAACAACGTTGATCAAGTCATCCATCACCAATTCTGCCAAAACAGGGCTAGCAATTCCTCCCATGGTTGTGCCCTCTATTTGTTGGAACCACTTGTCATTGAATCTGAAGTAGCTCGTCTCAAAAAGGAAATCCAATGGTTGTAAAAGAGTCCTCTTATCTAACATTGTATATGCAGAAATAATCTGCCATTTCTTCCTTATGATCCTATCCACTAGTTTTTTTGTCACATTTGTAAAAAGCTGATACTACATCAAAAGATACAAGAATGTATCCTGGAGGTAATTTTACATTTCTGGAGAAATCTACGAATTCGAAGGAGCTTTTTATCTGATGTTGAAACAAAGTGGTCATATCATGGAGGACACTATTTTGAATGATTTGATGAATACGGGGATGGAGAGAGGTTTTTATGACACTACATCAGAAATATGGCGAACAAACGCGTAAACACTCTAAAGAACTGAAGAGAACAAGTAAGAAATTGGCATCATTATGTAACCGAAGAATATTCTTATTGCAGTGTAGGAAGAAGAACGTCTACCTAGCTCATATAATCAATAATCTGAGATCTATTAAGTAATTCACTACATATTGAAGATCACCCATACATAAGAAAAATAGATAAAATAATGAAAAGGTTCAGAAGATCATTACTAAATCTTGAAATTCAGATCACTGTTTGGAAACAAAAGTAACTAATGTTAAGAAAACGAACCTACCTGACCAGCTTAGGCAGATACTATCAATTGTACATTTTTCAAGATTGGAAACTATCAGTAAATTGCAGTTTAAAAGGATTAAACACAAAAATATGTCCAAATTAAAATCTTTGGTGGCTCAACATTCCCCTGTCATAGTAACTACAGACGATAAGAATAAATTTCTGTATAATTACACAGATAAAGTCTCACCAACTGAAGACGAAGAAATCCTGATGTTTGGTCCTAAATTTAATGTCATGTTCAAGTCAAAAGAAATACCAGTACCGAAAATAATAACAGATATAGAGTTCTATATTTCATCCCAGGAAATAAACGAGACAAGCAAAGATAACCTTGGATCAAGTTTTGTTATTATACTGAACAACTACCCCCAACAGATAAAATATAAAAAAGTGATTCAGAAAATTTGATATATAGGTACAAACAGACAAAACAGTTTTTGAGAATGAATACATATATAGTATTGAGTAGATCAGATAAAGGTGGTTCTACAGTAATTATATACCGAGAAGAATATTATTAGACTAATACTATATGCTATACTAAACGATGAAAAAACATACAGACTCCACCGCTCGGTTTCAAACCAAGGCTAAGAAGTTAGTTGACAGTTCACATGATAGTTCACTTGTCACTGAGATGGAAAGAAAAGAAAATGAAAAGGCACAACTCTATAGCTCCAAGATTATATTGCCTCCGCAAAACACATAAGCCAGGTGTACATTTAAGACCTATAGTTAGGGGTGCTGATTCACCTTCATCGAATATAGCACAGTTCCTACATAACACGCTAATCGATATGACTACTCTGTTTCAACATCAGATAAAAAACTCCTTCGAATTCGTAGATTTCTCCAGAAGTGCAAAATCACCTCCAGGATACATTCTTGTATCTCTTGATGTGATATCGCTGTTTACAAATGTGACAAAAAAACTAGCGGATAGGATCATAAGGAAAAAATGGCAGATTATTTCTGCATATACAATTCAGAAAATACAGAATTAGTTTTTTGCAACATGACGACTGTGAATAAACCATACAGTAACATGAAGGGTAAAGTCGACAAAGCACATATTTCTAACGTAATATATAGCATTCCTTGTCTCGACTGTCCGATGTTAATGTAGGGCAGACGAAGCAATATGTGGAAAACCGAACCAAACAACATAAAAATGACATAAGAAATATAGAAAAAGAAAAAAAAGACACTCCTGTGCTCCCACTACTTCAATGCGGACCATCGATTTGATTTTGAGAACGAAAAGATATACGAGAGGGAGAAGAGAAACATTCTAGAGATGATACACATAAAAACTAACACGACACAGAACTTTAGTAAGTTATAATAATAGTGTTCTAAAACATATGACTCGAAAAACCTTAATAAAATAAAAGAAAATATGATAAATAGAAGCCAATATAGATAATAATAATAAATCGATGAATGTGTATTGTGGGTGGTCTCTTTGTTTGAGTTGTTTACGCTGAGTCAGGCTGTAAAACGAAAAAGAAGAAAAATACGTAGTTAAAATTGGGTGAGGTTATGTTAACCGTTGATTATTGCACATTTCATGTTACTCAGATGCTCTGCCTGAAAAGAAAACAAACAGGCAAATATAAAGATGAATGTAGTTAATTGGTTTTTTTTATCACTGATGGATTGACATATTTATTAGAGGTGATTAATGGTAGTTAAGAAAGATGTTTTAATGTTTGTATGATGCTATATTTGTCCAACTTTTATTACTAGAAAAGTTTTTAGGCCTGGGGAAGCAGATGAATGTTTCTTCCTAAATCCCACAATTTACAATTGAATCAGATAGTAAATTATATCAGTGGTTATTTCAGTCAAATCCTCAAGTACAGAAAAGTAATTATGATCAAACAAAGGATCAGGTTCGTACTCATTTGAGGGAGATCCCATTCTGTCTGTCAAATTTATGTTCATCAATGGATTTGAACTTGGAGCTGATGATGAGGAAGCATGCAATATACTGACATTTTCTTGGGGGATACAGTTATCAGTCTTAAGTCTAATAGGTCTGTGGCAACAATGATTTCATTTAGAGTTCTTATGAACTGGAAAGCTGTAGGAGTATTATTCAATCCCCCCTTTGATCTAATCTTAGAAAACAATAATTCCAATTTATCTTGGTTGACCTTATATAACGTAAGGAATCTTAATTCTTTTTCCTTCAATAAATGATCCTCATACATTCCAATTGAACTAAGTAAACACTCAAGAAACCTTACAAATCCAACCTTTCGGTTGCTCCTACAAAGTTGACCCCCATCAACATTTTTCGGATTTAAAATGTATGAGGTCATTTCATTGGAGAACTGCTTACTCATTTCGAAGTTATTATCATGCAGAGCTTTTTTTGTGCCAAATGCCTTCAATGATCTAGAATTAAAAATGTCAAATATTTATTGAAATTCTCAATAAAGTGGCATGTTGCCTCACTTCCAGCAAATGGGGCTATTCCTTTTTGTCGACAAAATTCAGTAGCCTTTCCTACTGATTCGCCGAGGGTTTGGGCAGCCAATTTTACCTTCATTTTTTGGTCTTTTCAATTAATATGACCCTTCGTTCATTTGTTAGCTAACCGCAAACCCTCAGCATCTTGTAATTCATATAGGTTATTGATGTATTTCCACGACACCACACCATCCTCACTCAAAAGGTTCCTTTCGCCAAAGGTGTTACGAACTACACCTTGTCACCTGTCTATCGATGCTTTCGACATTTTCAATTTGAAAGCGAATTCTTTATTATTCGAAGATAATGATCTGTGATAATATCTTGTCTAAGATGGAACATTATGTTGATTGTTGAGAGTAGAAATTGGCAACGTCTCAGAGAATTGTTTTGACATTGACGATATTTCAGCAGTGCCAACCTGCCTGTGTTTTAGTTACAAAAACGTGATAAATCTAAATCATGGCCAACCGGGAGACTTTATAAAAGTGAATGAAGTATACCTACCATGTGCGGATTCCTCTTCACTGCACTCTTTCTTTTATTCAGGATCTTCAACCAAATGCAATTTCAATTGAACTTTAGAAATTTTAGTGCGTGGTGCCGACATGAGTTTTGAATTCAAAACAGTTTTTGCCCTAATATTGCTGTATTTCAATATTGCCATCTTGAAAAACTCTTCATGGTATAACTCGGTATATGAGGCATGTGCTTTTATAACAATTTGGAAAAATAGTCTGTTGACAAAAGCTAAACTGCTGAATAATTAATTAACAATTCCCGCACAAACATTCTGTGTACTAATATTTAACTTATTTGTTTTCCACGTATAACACGTATTGGATAATTCAGGTTTAAAGTGCAAGAGATTTTGTTTGAAAAATGTTTTATCAGCTAATTTGGGCTCCAGTAAGTCCAACTCCTCAGAATTGTAAATGGGAAATTGGACTCACATTTTCAATAATGGCTTAACAATTGTAATTTTGTAGACCTATTAATGTTTCATTGTCGATTACAGTTATCCTGTTGGTTAATAGCTGAAGTATTTGATCCGCTTTTGATTGGAGTTTGATTATTTCATTCTGCAGACTGAAATAATCAAACAAATTCTTCGCCATTTTTATCAACCATTGAGTGAAGTTTGACTACTTCTTCTAGTTTAGGAAATTCTGCAATTTTTAGATCTAAAATATTGTCACTGTTGAGCTGATCATTATTACTCTTGAAATAATGATTTTGCATTATTTTCAACAGCCAAATCTGTATCTTCCAAACTGCTGGCGGTCGCCACAGGACTGACAAGTGAATTCGTCTTTTAATAAAAATATATTATTACATTGTTATAATATCCCTTTCAGGCCTGATTTATAATTTTTTGAAATTGGGATTTTTGACTTCTGAAGGTCTTTCATTACTGTAGAAGGTACTCCAAAAAATTAATTTGAAAAATCCTTCCCCAACGCCTTCGCGTGGCGGGTACCAGCACGATCGTGACGTTCAGGTTCAAATTACTTTAGTGTACTTTCGTGATGGTGTCAGGTTTTCAATACTAAACAAATTAATTTCCATACAAATGATTTTTTTTTATTTTTAAATATATTGAAACTCTCACTTGCGACATAAGATACAGCTAATTATAACAAAAAATTGGTTCAAGCACTGACGTGAAGTCAGAAGCTTTTGCGCGTATGTTCTATTGTCCATTCTTCTGTATTGGACGGCCGGACGGCCGGCTGGACAGAATCAAATTTGACCTCGAATTCTTCATTGGGGAGTCGAACTGAATCGTTTGAGACCAATTTCGTCAAAAAATTCGAAAGTTACAGACATTTGGGCAAAACTATAACGCGATGTTCCCCAGAACATACGCGCAAAAAATAAATATTTTCAACAAAAATAAAAAAAATTCTCAAAATCGTACAAAACTAGTCAAACATTACTTAGGAAACACTTTTTTAGCCTGAACCTCTACTTTGTATGATATGCCGAAAAACAATTTTGTTTCCTTAACAAACAAAGATAAACCTCACATTTTGAACATAATATCGTAGACCTACTACCGCAACCTTCCATCCTGCATGCTCTTGGGCTGTCTATTGCATCGAATGATGGAAGGTGTTCATATCCATCATATCTTTTTGCCACAGAAGGTGGGTTAGGTCGATGAAACTTAGATGTATTTGGACGCAGATTCTCATCTTGTTCATCAGTATCAAATCTTCTTTTACGTTCTGGTGCGTTGATTAAACCATCTGCCACCTGCATTCGAAACTCTTACACATCCATTATTTTATTTTTCGGTGATCCCGTTGAGATTGAATCTAAAACGTATAACCGCCAAGCAATTGAAATCGATAGGTCAAAAAAATGGAGGATGACCTTTAGAGTCCATTTTTTAGTTTTTATGAAGGTGCGGTAGTATTCTATGGATTGATCAAGAATATCCACACCTCCCATATTCTTGTTGTAAATCATGATTACTTTGGGACATCTTACGTCTTTGAATGCTGACTGGTTTTTATCCCATCGCTTGATGAGACCAGAATCATCTCTAGATGTACAATTGGATGCTACTAAAACGGATTTGTTATGCATCCATTTTACAACAACAATATCATTGCTAACGAATTGATCAGATTCGCCACGTTTCATTTTGCGATCTTGCTGGAAATCCATGTTTTTTCTCTCAGGAATTCTATTCAACATGATTGTGCCGGTGCCATGAAGTCCTATCGAATTTAATTTTTCGAGTAAGGGTATGGATGAAAAAACCTGTCCAAGTATACACAACTACCGGTAGAATAGACTTGGAGAGATGAAGAATGACAGAAGCTCCAACACCTAGAGATTTGTCTCCCAAGTTAGTTCGAGTGCCCTGGTAAACTTCGAAGTCGATCATCAAACCATCGTGAGTAGTAGTGTGGTAAGTAGGTTCTTTTGGGGTGATGATTTAAACACAGTAGTTAGACTTTCTACTTTATTTCCCTTTTTATCTATTCTATCAGACTCTTGTCCCATACTAACTATGTCTACCTAACAACTCACTATTACCTGAACTCATTGGGTGTCAGTCCCCCGTACAGTTCAAAGTTCCAAATATGTCATGCATCAGCAAATAGTCAAATACATTCTACTTCGAATCGATCATTTGAACTTTAATTATGATATTCAAAATTGCTGACACCCATACCTATACTACACCTCCTGGTTTTTTTTTTTGTGTGAAATAATTTTCAATTTATCGGGAATTATTTCCGAACATAGTTTTCAATCCCCTATTTTTTACATAATAAGATGATTACACTAAAGTTTACATTCTCTTATATCTAAGATTAAAGTCTATTAAACGGTTTTGTCCTATTTTTATGCACTGTTACAAGTTTGTTGTTTTTATTCAGTGTAACATTAGGTTCATTTTCACTCACTACCACGTAAGGACCTTCGAACAATGACTCTAGTTTGTCACCTGTTTCGTTTTTAACTAACACTAGATCACCACTTTCATAACTAACAGAGTTTTTGTTTTTATCATACTGTCTTTTTCTTGTTTCTTTACTTGACAACAATGCCTGCCTTGCTTCACTTTGGGCTTTTTGTAACCTGAACTTTAATTCTAATGGGTAATTGTCATAAGTGTACAAAGGATCTACATCAATACTTAAATTACTTGGAATTCTGCATATCTTTCCAAAAACTAACTCAAAAGGAGAATATTTTGTCATTGTATGAACTGTTGTATTATATGTAAAGCACCAATAAGGTACCCAGTGACTCCATGAACAATTTTGGTCTCCTTAAATATTCACCTAAAGTTTTATGTGAATTTTCTAGTGACCCTATGCTCTCATGATGGTAAGCCATTGAACAAAGTTTATTAATTTTTAAAATTTTACATATTTCTGTCAGTGTACTTGATAAAAATTCTGTACCCCTGTCAGTAGCAATCTGCTTTGGAACTCCAAATCTTAGGATGAAGTTATCTACGAATGCTCTAGCAACAGTTATTGCGTCTTTAGACTTTAGAGGGTAGGCCTCTACGAATTTTGTAAGTTCGCATTGGATCGTAAGAATATAGAGAAAATCTTCATTAGCTCTCCTTAACGGACCTACTATATCTAAATAAATCTTTTCGAACGCAGATGAAGCTGTTGATGTAATAGTCATTGGTTGTTTAATATTTCTACTGTGTTTATGTTTTTGACATGCAGAACACTTGCGCACGAATTCTGCAACATCTCTCGACATTCCCGGCCAAAAGAAATACTTTTTAATATTATTCGTCATGCGATTTACACCCGCATGGCCACTAGTTGGCAATAAATGAAAATCGTTTAAGACTAGTCTTTTTGAATCACTATCTTCTATACGTTTAATATTCTTCACAACACATAATTTGGGACCCCTCCATTCTTTAAATTTATTCATGCAATTACCTAATTCTTTTAAGTCCTCAATATTTTCTTATCTTTAACAATAGTCAACTCCGAAATTCTACAATGTTTGCAAAATATTTCCAATTCTCTTAACAATACGTCGAACGTGAGTGTTAATCGAGTATATGGTTTTACAAACAATGTTTCGAGTTGTGGTACATAACATAAGTTTTTATCAGCTGATATCTCAAATTTCATATTTGCCTTTATTTGATTTATATCCTTTTCGGTTGCAAAAATCAACTCTACACTATTTGGAGATTTTTTTCAATACTTCTACGATATTCGGTTGATCAAGCCTTATATTCGTACAGTATTCGTTTTCATTTTTCTTTCCCTGTTGGTTTAATAATTTTTGTTGTTGTCGAGTCATAACGTTCAAAACCTTTTCATTCATTTCTTTCAATTCGTTCACACTAACAATCACTCTAGATAATGCATCTGCAGCCGCATTATCTTTTCCTCTCACATATTCAATGGTAAAGTCATACTCTTCTAAACATAATCTAAATTTCGTTAAACGACTCGATGGATTCGAATGGTTGAATAAGTAAACTAAAGGTCTATGATCAGTTCTGATTCTAAACTGTCTTCCAAACAAATATGGTCTAAAATGTTTTACGCTCCAACATATTGCAGTTAATTCTTTTTCTATTGTAGAATAGTTCAATTCGGCTTTATTTAACGCACGGCTCGCATAAGCCACCGGTTTTCCGTTTCCGTTTTCTAGTACAGCTCCTATAGCGGTACCAGAAGCATCAGCTTGTAAAGTAAATTGGTTTTTATCACTTAAGTCAGGAAAATCTAATACTGGAGGGTGCATAATAGCACTTCGAAGATTATCAAACGAAATTTTGCATTCATCTGACCAGATGAACTGCACATTTTTCCTGCAAAGTTTATTCAATGGCAAGGTTATCTCTGCAAAATGAGGAATATGTTTTCGATAATAGTTCGCGAAAGCTACAAATCGCCTCACATCGTCAGAATTTTTCGGAACTGGATATTTTTTCAACGCTTCTACTTTACTAGGATCTGGTAAAATTCTTTCAGGCGAAATTTGATGACCTAAGTAGAGAACATCTTTTCTTAAAAATTTGCATTTCGATGGGTTCAATTTGAGATTTACAGTTCTTAACCGATTCATCACTTTGAATAAATTTCTGTTATGGTCGTACAAATTTTTTCCGAAAATTATTAAATCATCGAGATAACAAAAACAACTTTCGTAGTTTAATCCGGACATCGCTATCGTCATTAAACGAGCAAATGAATTGGGACTAATTTTTAAACCCATTGGAAGTCTTTTCATCTGGTATTGACCTTCGCTTGTAGTAAACGCGGTCAAAGGTCGACTAGGAGGTTCAAGCTCCACCTGATAATATTATTACATAGATAAGTAAGATAGGAAATGTTTGAGAACATAATATATAGTTAGATGTATTTAGTATGATAAAATAGTAATACTTAAAAGCTACAGTTTCATGGCATTTGATAAACTAAAGGAAATTAGTGATCAATTAAAGAAAATTAGAACATACCTTATTAAAATTGGCCCTGACCGACGGCAGAAAGGAAAAGTTTGTAGAGAAAAGTTCAACGAAGCTAAACAAAATTTTGGAAAACTTAAACCTATAATTGTAACTGTTAATGAACAGGTCAAAGTTTCTCAATATTCGAGAAAAGAAATTGCTGAGTTGAATGAATTTAAATCTAACATTGAGAGTATTTTTTTGGCAATAACGGAATTGACAAAAGTTGAAATAAATTCAAAAATCATGGGATCGTTTGATATTAGGACAGCGACATCTCTGTTGCCTGTCATGGATGATACGGAAAATAACACCAAACAGTTAATAGATGCGATTGATATGTACAATTCTATGCTCGATGATGAAGATAAAGCCATATTAATAACTTTTGTTTTAAAAACCAGGTTATCTACTAGTGCTAAAATTCGATTAAACGTTACATATAATTCCGTCAATGACTTACTTAAGGATATGAGGGAGAACTTACTTCCGAAAAAATCAGATACTGCGGTACAAACAAAATTATTGGGCTCTAGACAAGGAGTTCAGGTAGTAGTGAGTTGTTAGGTAGACATAGTTAGTATGGGACAAGAGTCTGATAGAATAGGTAAAAGGGAAATAAAGTAGAAAGTCTGACTACTGTGTTTAAATCATCACCCAAAAGAACCTACATACCACAGTAGCTACGAAAGCTCTCAACCCTTGCGGACGTGGCTTTGTTTTTATACTTGTCTCAAACCTCGAGGACATGTCCCACAAAATGGAATAATTTGCTCATCTATAGAATAAAAGCCTTGTAGGCATTCCAATTTGTTACAAGTATTCTTCACTTGGGTAAGAACAGGTTGCACTTTCCAGAGTGAGTTCTGGTTTCCTGCAGGAGCCTAACTATCAACAACATGGAAAGCCATACGCAGAACTTTAAAACGATCTCTTGAAATTTTATCAGCTACTAAAGCTAATCGCATTTCTGTCCTCCAGTACATGTGAATGCGTGGGTATGGAATACATCCCATGATGAAATGAATTCCAACAAATTTTTTCAACTCTGTTGCGTTTGTCTTCAGTATTTTTCCTATTTTGCGCATGTGATAATTATTGGTACAAACTGGGGCAAACTCAAAAAACTCATGGTCAAAATAGTCTTCAAAGTAGGATAAGGGAGATCTTATCACTGCTGGCGGTCGCTCTGGATAGTTGTGTTCCTTCTGGTTGAATGGCACCCGCTTCCAGATTCTTCGGCGAGTGTCTCGACCTTTCGTCGATTTTACACGAGCTTCTGGTGCATTTGCAGAGGATGAACCTGGACTTGCAGTTAGCTCACCTCTTCAATTTCGGAATCGTTACCATCCCCAATTAACTGTAGCACTAATTCACTCGTGAGTTCCGTCCCTGAAAGCCGAAAAACAAAAACCTTCATTGAAATCAGAAAAATGAATTGTTAACCACCGTACAAAGTAAGACACCAAATATTGAGTTTGAGCCGGAAGGTCATGATCGTGCGAACAAATTTTTCAATGGCTGTATTCTCTAATACGAAGTAAAGAACACATAAAATATTGTTTGCCGAATAACCTTAGTAATAATTAATCAATACATTGAAAGCAAAAATCAACTAAAATATTCGAATAAATAGCAAAATTTTGGATACTTACGACGACCATTCCGCTCGACCAAATGCATCGCCATCATAACAGCAATGCCAACCAACACTGACTACTGTCTACCTCACACCTTCGCGTTACAATTATGAAAACTCTTGTGCACTATCGTTGGCTGGCGTTCTGAGCCCGAAAAGTTCATTAGAAAAGGCAACGGATTTGTTTGAAATAGAGTGTACGATCGTGTTCGGTCGTCTCGAAAGGGATATCATATAATAAAATACATATAGTATAAGTATAATATGTAAACGTTGCAACTTCTTATTTTCAAGATATCTGGAAATATCAGTTTTCAGTTTATAGTTGTAAATAAAATTCTAAAAGTGGACGAATGAAAGAACACTAAAAAATAATTAGGTCTACTTGCGTTTCCTCAACTTCTGTGTTTTCATAGTCTGCGATTTTCCATAGAAGGAAGTTACACGGTCAGTCTAGTATCAGTCTCGCATCACATCAATCATGGATTGATGGTAGATTGACGGAAATTGGTTCTATATTCGTAGATTGATGGACTGATGATCCAGATTGATGGAGATACTGATGCGAGACTGATACCAGACTGACCGTGTCATCTCCGTCTTACGATGACTTGATGTTTTTACTGCTACACCAATCCTGAAAATTTTGTATACAATTATGTACTTGTTTTGGGATTTTTCGGGCAATAAATTCCGTATGGTTACATTAGCTGCTTCTCTTATTTCTGGGGAATTACATAATAATTATACTTCACTATCTGAATTAATCTTTTTCAGCAAAATATTCACGGTAATTAGGTATCAACTTAATTTGAAAACGTCAAAATTATTCAGGTGACAGAAGCACAGTGGTAGAGTGGTAAATAATTCCAATAATCTTCATATGGTTTCCATTACACAGAAAACATTTTATATTTTTCTTGCTGTAATTTTCTTTGACATTACCTGCTGCTAGGGCCTGAGCTTTCTCTGAGCTTTTACTTCTTTCTTCCTCTAGCATCAATCGTGACAATAAATCGGTTAGAGTCTGTTTACTTTCAGGGGTAGACTCCCATGCAGATATGAAATACTTCATGCTTTCAGGTAACGACATAAGTACCTTGGTTATGATCATCTTATCACTGATTTCCTCCCCTAACGACTTCAAATTTCCCTTCAGCTCTTCTAATTTGGAGATGAATTCTGCTACATTTCCTTCTATAAATTCTAACGAAAAGAATCTTTGTGTCAACAAGTGAACACTCACTTGAGACTGATGTTCATAAATACTTTGCAGCTTACCCCACATTTCAGCTGACGACTTGCATGATAAGATGTGGTTTATAACTTTATCTTCCAATCTAGAGACAATAATTTCTTGGGATTTTGCATCTTTATTATCCCAATCTTGAGCACTTGCTGGAGGTGTTGGCCTTACGGTTGTGCCTTCTACAAAATATCCCTTCGATTTCAATGCGATCTGCACTTGGAATTTCCACGTAACCCAATTTTCTCCATTCAGCTTTGCAATACTCAACATTCCCACTTGTTCTGCCATTTTCCAGTTTCCACAAACTTCTTTCCTGGAGTACTTGAACCTTCTTACAGCCGTAAAAGACTTCTACAAAAATACGTCCTACCAAAGTTCTACCTTCCACGTGGCCGTTGTAACCTTTTTTCTTCTCACAGTTCTTGCGGGTCTGGGCCCATAACCTGTGATTCCAACGGGGTTTCTGGTGAAACTTTGTTTCTATTTCAAGATTTAATCAACTGGGATTAACTTATTATTTATTTCTTCCTTCAATAACTTTTCTACATTCAACGTGCAACTTGTCTGCGTCTCTATATCTTAGGTTATATGCTTTTTCTATGTTCTTCCACAGAACAGTTATATGAGAGCTACCAACATCAAAATATATATAAGAACATAAAATACTTTCATTGTATTACAACACACACCAACGGGCTGCTTCGTGCATTTTCCTGCTTTATAAAAATGAAAAATCGTTCATGATCGCAATTTTCTGGTCTCAATTTGATATATTTTCGGATAGTTTCCACGTGATTCAACCCTTCATTGTTCCCTGACGTTACAAAAAACTCTCTTCTCGTTTTTGTCTTGCAAGTTGGGATGATGATATGAAAACATGATCCTTCGTCTTTTACATTTTCTACAAGTAAGTTTGTGATTTCGGCCCGCCGACACGCCCCTGTCAGACCAATAATCAAAATGACCTGAACTAATTATTGCATCATAATTCTTTTCTCGGAAGAATGTCGATAAATTACCTCCATGCATAGAAATCTCTCGTCAAGAGCCTCCAATAAAAATCTTGCTATTTCCTCCTTGATAAATACCCTGGATTTTCTAGGCTTGTACCCTTCTGATTTTCGTTTTAAGAATGCATTTAAATTGAAATATTTCTTGATATCGACATTCTTTTTTATCGATATTATTGTCCTCAACATTGAATAATAACACCAAAGTGATGTGGGCTTTTGTGTTTCGCTCATTTCCTTGAAATAAACCAACAAAACCTTTTCGCTTGTTATATGCTTGACATTCTTCTCACTACACCATTTTTCATATCGATCAAATGCATCTTCATATTTCTTTTTTGATGTAGATGGCACCAGATCCTTTATGACATTATGCGCTTCGTTTTCTATATCAGAAGGAAGTTCATCACTTGAACTCATTTTGAAACTTAATATATAATTCAGATAAAATGAAAATTTGAAGAAGCGGCATTTATATCTGTTGTTATTGTTACATGTGTGTAGCCATAGCAACGCACAACGCGACTTGCTCCATGCATAGACAAACTGAACGTTTTATCTATGGCTTCATGTTGAATATTTAATTGAGAGTACGAATTAATTGATCATTTCAGAATATTTCTCGAAAGGATGAAAACAAGCAGTTGTAGATAACATTTTGTACGTAACTCGTAGGATACTATATCATTAAAGCACTCATGTTAAATTAATCAACTCTGCCTACGGCCTCGTTGTTCAATTTTGACATTCGTGCTTTAATGATATCTGTATCCAACTCGTATCGTAAATAACTATAATGACTCATCAGAATAAAATATATGAAATAATGCCATACTTATCTTCTTCGTGTCCTAAATTTCTGAATTTTTTACAGTCTTGAAAAAGATCCAAATACGGATCGAAACGTCGACTATTCAAAAAAGATAGTTTATTTTGCCCAGTCCTCAAGCCGCAAGCTCAATTATTTCTATTCAGTTGAAGGACACGAAGAAAATAAGTATGGCATGTAATGATAGTGGCTTTTTTAACTTTGTAAAATCCGAATACGGGCGGGAGACAATGTGTTTGTTGAAATCTTGGATGAACTATGACAGAAAACTTGCATCTATTAGGAACAGGAGAATATTTTTGCTCCAGTGTAGAACTAGATGTGTGATTCCAAATCACACAGCTCACAACATAAGATGCTTAAATCTCTTGAAGGCAGATGAACATCCATATTATGCAGAAATTGATAGATTGAGTAATCGATTTAAACTTTCAATGTTAAATTTAGAAATAAAGGTAACAATTTGGAAGCTGAATAAGTACATTAGTCAACAAAAAACTATTGAAAATCATATTATGAAGTTAATACCGCGTTCATTGTTTGTTAGTTTCGCTGTGAAATGTAGGTCAGCTTCAAATAGAATTTTCTCACTAGTGAAAATAAGGAATATAAAAAAACTGAATGACTTATGTGAAGAAGTAGCCAGTTTCAGGCTTCCAACCCATGAAAAATTTATGTATAATTACACTGATCTAACATTACCTGATTTTGCACGTGAAATTCTCTGTGCTGGTCCAAAATTCAGTGTTTCCATGACCTCTCACAATAAAAAACTTGACCCAGTCGTGATTAAAGATTTTGAATATTTTATCAGCGCTCAGATGTGCTTATCGTTGGATGAGAAAAACAAAATGCGCGCTATTTTCACTAATATCATAACTAATTACTATAACAGAAGTAGTAGATCGTCCAAAGTAAATATTATAGAACATAAATTTGAACACACTAAACAATTTTTGAGAGAACACCCGGAGTGTTTAGTTATGAGATCGGATAAGGGCAATAATAGCACAGTATTGATGTATAAAACCGATTATATATCGGGGATGAGGGGACTTTTGAACGACGTCACAACATATAAAGTCATTAGAACTGATCCCACTCCACATTTCCAACGTGTGAATAATGAACTTGTGGGTGAGCTATCTGAAAATATGGCAGTTGATTCTTCTAGGGTTAATAGATTGAAAAGACATAATGCAATTCCTCCAAGGATGTATGGTTTAAGGAAGACACACAAAATAGAAACCATAAGCTTAAGACCCATTGTTAATTGTATAGACTCCCCAGTTTACAACTTGTCAGTGTTGGTCCATGAGATTTTAGCACCCTGGATTACCACCTTTGAACACAATATTAGTAATTCAACACAGTTTGTAGAGTTTATCCGTACTATTCGGTTGCCAGATGACTATGAACTTATATCCTTGGATGTGACTTCCTTATTCATCAGCATACCTAAAGAACTTGTACTTGATATAATCAGGTCTAGTTGGAGTTGCATTTCAGCGTATACTGATATTGGAAGAACTATATTCCGTCGTATAGTTGAATTCATTTTTGAGTCCAGTTACTTCACTTTTGATGGAGTAATGTATCAACAAATAGAGGGAACAGCCATGGGTAATCCAGCCAGCCCAACTCTAGCCAATATTGTTATGAATATGGTGATCACTGATAGCATAGAAAAATTAACATTTGACGTCCCCTTCTTGAAGTTGTATGTGAATGATACTATTCTGGCAATACCTAGAGGAAAATCACATGAATTATTGGCAACCTTTAACAGTTACCATGAGAGAATTCAATTCACCGTTGAACATGAGGTTGGCAATGAGATTTCATTCTTGGATGTAACTTTAATTAGAGATGAGGATGGTTCAATCGCGACGAATTGGTACAGGAAAGAAACCTCATCCGGGAGATTATTGAATTATTATTCCAACCACCCATTATCTCAGAAGCTAGCGACGATAAAAAATCTGTTGTTTAGAAATTATACATTGAGTGATCCTAGATACCATAAAGATAATGAAAAGAAAATAAGAGTTTTATTAAGGAACAACAACTATCCTAATCGATTAGTCAACAGAGTATCAACAATTTACAAACATAAAATAGATGGTCAATATTCAACAAAGAAACCGAAAGAAAGAAGGGAGATAGTTTATTATAGATTTCCATACTTCTGAGCTATCCACGAAACTGAATAACTTAATAAAAAATTGGTTCAAGCCCTGTGGACAGGAGCTATTGGGCGCATGTTCATCTTCCTTGTGGCCCGTACTGACCAGTAAAGAAAAAAAGCAGTATCATGTTGAATACCTTAATATTATTCTGGAACACAAATTTTCCATTACAATAATCTTCATCTAGCTTCTATTTAGTATCAATTCCTGTAGAAAGTGATCATAATAAGTGTTTTCCATATAATAAAATGTGTTTGAACTTGGTATGTAGGAAATCTGACATCAATTATTGGAATTAATTGATTTGACAAACAGCCGTCAAATGCCGTCAAATAGATTTTTGTGACGATTTTCTGTGACCATAGAACGTCAAAACACGCTGGAATGTGAATTTTAAGCAATATCTTCTGGAATTGAGATCGTATCGAACTGAAATTTTGCACACTCGTGTAGAATGCTTGATTTAACGTCGGTACAAATTTTTTTATTAAAAAATTATCCAACTGCCCGATCCCAACAATACTTAGATAATATTATATCCATAAATTAAGCATTTCATTATTGCATTTCTTGAAATAGGTACCTTTTCAAGTCGATCAACATCGTCCTTCTTTCGACGTCTAAACTATGACTTGATTCTTTATGTTTATGTCTTTGAATTTGTTTTCGGTGGAATTCAAAGAGTTCATAGAATAATCGATGAAAATACTGAGAGAGACCCAGGAAATTTGACACATTTTGTCTTATATCTCCAGAAATTGAAATCGTATAGAGCCAAAATTTTGCACAATGTTGGAAAATACTACAATTGACGTTAGTACAAGTTTTTGTTGCAATCTGATGAATAGTTCACGAAAAAATTAAAAGAAATATTTTTTTAAAAATTACCAACATTTCGATCATAACAGAATTTTGCCAAAAGTTGCGCGTTTATATCCTCGAACTGACTACCAAGTTTCGATTCAACATCTTCTTTAGTTCCTGAAATATCAGGGAAATAACCTCAAAATTTTAAATGTCTATAACTCCTAAACCGTCCGGCCGATTTTGCCCGTTAACGAACTTAACCGTCGCATTTTGATCAGAAACCTACCCTGAAAGTTTGAAGTCGATAGGACCTTCGGTGCTCCTGTTATCGTGCCTACGGCCGGAAGTACGGCCGGCCGGCCATACGGCACCCAAAAATCTGACACCGGATTCGTGATCAGGGAGTCCGAATTAGTCTATTAGCCAATTTTCAGCTCGAAATTCGAAAATTACAGACATTTGGACGAAATGATAGGACGATGTTCCCCTAGAACATGCGCCCAAAAATACAATACCCAACTGTCAGCTTGCCTTTTATCCACTAAAAACTGTAGGCAGTTTATTTAGTGAACTTAAAGATCCAACCCCTAATTCATTAAAATCAAACCTAATTTATTCCATACGATGTAAAGAATGTCGTAGTGAATACGTGGGTATGACAAAACAATATCCGAAGAAAAGAATTTACCAGCATTCTTACACTGAAAGAACAATTTGGTTGCATTAACTAAGAATTATTACCTATCACCAAATCCGTTATTGAAATATGGCTTATTAAACATTTGTTATGGAGAAACAAAATATTTGTTTACACTTCGATGAATAAAGACTTATTCAAGGATATCTTATATTTATTTCATCGTAATATTCATTTGTTGATAATAAATAAACATTTTGCTTTATATAATAAATGTATCATAAGTATGAATAAAGACTTATTCAAGGTTATCTTCTGTTTATTCGATCGTAATATTCATTTTTTGATAATAAATAAACATTTTGCTTCATATAATAGATGTATCATAAGTGTGAAAAAATACTTATTCAAAGTTATCTTCTGTTTATTCCATCCTAATATTCATTTGTTGATAATAAATAAACATTTTGCTTTATTTAAATGGAAAAGTATAACGGGTGATTCCGCAAAAGAAGCAGAGAAAATAATTCTGCTGGTACCTGCTTCTTTTGCGGAATCACCCGTTATACTTTTCCATTTAAATATACTTATCCGCATTATCCTATTTTCTTTAATTTTGCTTTATATAATAGATGTATCATAAGTATGAATAAAGACTTGTTTAAGGTTATCTTCTGTTTATTCCATCATAAGATTCATTTGTTGATAATAAATGAAATGTTTTATTGAATTAGGCGGGTATACATTTCCACCTCCAGATGAAGTTTCAGATATACAATGAAACTACGGATAACTTGATCTGATATCAGTTGGGGTTATCCGTCAGTTTGATATCTGGACCGTTATCTGGAGGTGAAAATACCGGCCTTCATGAAGGAAACATTTATAATTAGGATGAATAATTTCCAAATAATCCCTACAAAATATTTTCTCACAGAAAAAACAATACTCAAAGAGTATATCATAGTTTATAGTCATATCAGCAGACAAAATATTTGTTCGTTAATAATACCTGTTACAAAATTAAACTGTCCACTTTAATTTGTAATTGCGTAATGGGGACATAGTACACTGAGAAAAAAGTGTATTAACTATAATGCATATTTATTGATACATAATGAGGGGCTTATTCGATTATGGCGTAATGAATCTTTATTTCTCAGAAATATAAGCTTTATTAAATTCCCCAAATAAATATTTTTTATATGTAATATACTTATTAATAATAAATGAATGTTTTTATTTGCGTGAAATAGGATTCGCTATTAGTTATGAAGCGCTTTGTTTTTGATTAATGTTGCGTATTAATCTGAAATATGGATTTCCTTATTTATTAGTGATTTGTTATTGATAATTAGCTTATATTTTTTAATAAGTAAATTTAAATATTTCAGAAATTATTTGATACTAATAATCTTTATTTCCTGGAAAACTATATTTATTTATTTCATTCTTGAATATTCATTACCCCTAAATAAAATTCATTCAGAATGTAGTGAATTTATTGGAGGGAACAAAATTTCTCGATTTTCGGAAATATTCAATACTCGTCAATCGCTTTGAAATTACACAAAACTAATTCAGAAAAATGTAATTCAATAAGAAAATTGACGATTATGAACTTTCCACGAGCATCGATAAATTTTGTACTCAGTCAATCAATTCTTTCAAAAGCCCAGATGGGATGTAATCCTGAGGTGAAATTTCGGCCATCATCAGATGTACATGTTAAACGAATACAAAGAGCTACCAGCATTCTTTAATTTATGATAGATCTTCCCAATGTTTTCGCTGATTACGAAAATGTTTTAAAATGTTACAGGTCTCGAATTACTGGTTATAAAAAAAAATCATTGCAGAATAAAGTTATTTTAATTTCGTTATAATACCAACAAGTTTAAAAAGTATCACACTCATCATAAAATAACTAAAACTTAGGAATAAATATAAAAAATTTATTCTTATGAAAGAACTGCATTATAAAGGAAATTAAATTCAAATAATAGTTTATTTATCAAGATTAAATGAGCAATCTGAGAATGAGAACTGCACCATGGAAGAAATCAAATTAAAATAGCTGAAATGAATTTGACTCCTTCTTATAGAACAGGATGAAATGTACGAGTATGAACACAGATCATATAATAAAGCTTAGATAGAATAATTATAGCATTCTGTGAAAACATAGAAGTACGTACGATTCATTATTGAAATTTAGAAAAATCATATTTCCGAAAGTATTAGCTTGTTGGAGTTGAAAATGATATCGATGGATTTTAATGATGAAACTGCATCTTAAATAAAAATTATAGACATTTGGGCAAATTGATAAGCACTCAGTTCCGAGGAACTAGAGCGCCAAAAAGTCCGGCCTTCTCTCGTTCCGAAACCGAAAACCAGACAGCGTAGACACACCGGCTATCGGGCTCCTCGTACGATCTTTTCGATCTCCGGTATTAGAATAAAACGTTGGTACTTACCTGGGATATATATTCTTAATTTTCACTTTTCGACATAAAATCGCCACATGGGGGTCTATTTGACGGTTTTTTAACCTTGTCTCTCTAAGTCAATTTTGACGTTTCTCGAACCAACTATTAGCAAGAGACAATGTCGTATCTCAGGAAAATAAGTTGACATTATGACAATTCATACATAGGATAATTATATAATTCTGTGAAAACGTAAAAATAAGATTTTTTATTGAAATTTTGAAATATCATATCTCTGAAAGTATTAGCTTGTTAGAGTTAAAAACGATATCATTGGATTCTTATGATAAAACTGCTTATTGAAAAAAATTTAATTTGGAATTTGTTCTGTAAAAAAAAAAATTTTTTTTTTGTTACTCTGAAACCATCTGTCCGATTTTGCCCAATAACGAAATTAGCCGAGATATTTATCTGCCAAACCTATTCTGAAAATTTCAACTCTCTAGCTCATTCTGTTCGAGAGTTATAGTGCCTACGGCCGGCCGGCCGGACGGCCGGACCGGCCGGACAGAATGAATTTCGACCACGGATTCTTGATCAGTGAGTCGAACCAAATCGTTTAAGACCATTTCCATCGAAAAATCCGAAAATTACAGACATTTGGGCAAATTGATAAGCACTCAGTTCCGAGGAACTAGAGCGCCAAAAACATGACATAAATCAGATTTCATTTCAACAAAAACTAACATAGAAAATAACAATGAAATCTTTGGTCATTTGATACAAAAACATTTTCAATTATCAACTAGTAATTAATACTTGCCTTAGGACACGTGGGAGGATAAAAAAGCAAACTGTGATGCATTTGGCATACCAGTTTTTCGTATAATTGAGAATTGGTATTCTAATCGTGCCCTTCTCTGTGACCAACTATGAATTAATATTGGCCTTAGGACAGGTGGGAGAATAAAAAAATGAGCAATCATGAGAATGAGAAAAGCACCATGGAAGAAATCAAATTAAATCTGGCTTATTTTGCCCAATAACGAACTTAACCGAGATATTCATCTCCCTAAACTACTCTGAAAATTTCAACTACCTACCTCATTCCGTTCGAGAGTTATATCTATGTCTATGGATGAAAAGCAGTCTCACTACTCTCAGATCTCTTACTTCATGTTCAGTTCCGAAATGTAAGAATTTTCTGAGAAAAACTAATTTCGGAGCAAACAACTGAGATTTTTCTCACTTCGCTCACAATTCTTCGATAATGTAGGAACATCATTTGACATTATGACAATTCATATTCATACATAGAATAATATCATTCTGTGACAACGTTGAAATACGATTTATTATTGAAATTTTGAAAAATCATATCTCCGAAAGTATTAGCTTATTAGAGTTAAAAATAATATGAGTGGATTCTTATGATAAAACTTCTTATCAAAAAAAAATTAATTTGGAATTTGTTTCGTAAAAAAAAAATTTTTTTTTTGTTACTCCGAAACCATCTGTCCGATTTTGCCCAATAACGAACTTAGCCGAGATATTTATCCCCCAAACCTACTCTGAAAATTTCAACTCTCTAGCTCATTCCGTTCGAGAGTTATCGTGCCTACGGCCGGACCGGCCGGCCGGACCGGCCGGCCGGACGGCCGGACAGAATGAATTTCTACCACGGATTCTTGATCAGTGAGCCGAACCAAATCGTTTAAGACCATTTTCATCGAAATATTCGAAAATTACAGACATTTGGGCAAATTGATAAGCACTCAGTTCCGAGGAACTAGAGCGCCAAGAAGAAACCAAACCTTTCTTAAAATTTCAAACGTTTAGCACTATATCAGTTCTTTGTCTGTTATTTAGGGCTACAACAAGTTTTTTATAAATTTTTGTTGTTATTGTAGCCCTGATGATGAACTAATATAGTTCGAAAGTTTTGTAATTTTAAGCAAGATCTGGTTTCTTTTTTGCGCGTATGTTCTGGGGAACATCGCGTTATAGTTTTTTATTCTCCCACCTGTCTTAAGACAGGTGGCCTTAAGGCCAATATCAATTCATATTTGACCACAGAGAAGGACGCGATTAGACTACCAATTTTCAATTATACGAAAAACTGATAAGCTAAATGCATCACAGTTTATAACAGAAAATCATTATAGCAAAATGAATTTATTTTGATTTCTTTAATCTTCTAAGAAATTGAAAAAGTATCAATATTAAATTTCTCTTAAACTAAATGAAACATCAGAACGAATATAAAAAACATTCAGTAAAAACTAAACTGAAAATAATTTTTATAATGTCTAAATGAAAAGAATCAGGAATATTAAGAGTCATATTTCCTGATTCATGGAAGAAATAAATTTATGTCCCCCAGCAAATGTGTGAATATGAGTAAAAAATGGCCAGCACAATAATTTAATATCAGTAACATAATTCTTTGGTAAAACATGTTTCACATTATACGCTTCATAATGCTTATCAAAGCCATAACACTCGATTCTTTTATATAGTAAATGAAATTTTTGGTCACTTGAAACAAAAACATTTTCAATCATTCCAAATACTGGTTCGCCAAAAGTATCCCGATCAACTTGAGCAATCAATCCTTTTTTGAAGATAATGCCATTATATTTAACCCAGTTTATGAAAAGGGTAGACGCTCCAAATCCAGCATTTTGTAAAAACAAAACCTCTTTTTCAGTAGGAAGTGTGGTTGTTTTACCAAATTCTACACTGTCGCAAATTTCATTGCCGAGAAGAAATCGGTAAGCTAATTTTAGTTGGTGTTTCACCCTTAAACTATATGGCAGGTTAATGCGAGAAGATGTAACATTACTGTATGACTTGCTAACCCTATGAAAAGCTTCGAAACGAATGGAAGACACTCGAGAAAGTGGGCCTATGTTATTTATCGTTCGTGAATAATGTAGTAGGAAATGAAATTTTGGCGTTAAATGTTCATTAAACAGGGAAATATATAAAGAATGATGTTCATGAATTAAATTATCTAAATACACCAATTCGCTTTTACTGATCAAAGGTTTTGTGAGAATTTGCACAATATTGAAGAGCAGAAGATAAAAATGCCATACCTCATCAGAGTCATCCACTAAATCACCAATAATAAAACTGAAATAGGATAAGAATGCATGCATTTCTGCGGAAGACATTATAATGATTTGCTTCTCAACTTGTACAGAAGGAATTAAAGGAATTTTGTTGCCCACATCTACAGATGAATGATTAAAGTATTTAATTCTTCTATTGAGGGTCCCTAGAGAGAAAACTTTCCCTTTTATGAAGAAATTTAAAATTCTACCAAAATCATAACGACAAATACCTTCATACAAGTCATGCATAATATCAAAATGTAAATTTTGAGTGACATGGAAATATGATAATTCGTTCCACATACAAGAGCTCTTTATTCCGTGACTGTTCCCCTTTAAATGTACATTATAATTATCTTCATTTCTTAAAGTATCCTCAGTTTCTTTAGTCATGAATTTTGTTTCATTTTTATGGGAAAAGCATGCACGACAAAAATTGTTTGACGAAAAACTTTCATGGAAACCTAGAATTGAGTTTACACCTAAATTATCGCCTAAAAGAAGTGGCACAACAAAAAAAATTTGCTGACCGTTCACATTTATTCCGACAGTTTCTAAAAGTTTCAGTTCATCTAAGAAGACCTCATTTCCGAAAGCTACACGATCTGATGAGTAAAATATTCCCCACAACAATATATTCTCTAATCTTGATGCAAACTCTGGCCCTATACAAGCAAAAGAAACATAAACACCGCCTAATTTGTGAACTCCTGCTTGGGTTCCTAAAACGTTTCCAGTTTCAAAATCATCATAATATAAGTATAAGGGAAGTATTGTTTTTTCCCCCATTTTTTTTTTAATAAATTTCCATAGACTACAATTAAACATGCTACTCATATAATCAGAAACCTCCTCCTCATTTTTGATATAATCCAACATGTATTGCAGAGTACTAGGAGTTTCTAAATATTTTTTAAGAACTTCTTTCAGAGGTGTGATGCCTTTACATTGTTTTGTCTTTACATGTGATGTACTAGCTAAAGATGAAGTTCTACTTTCCAGGAGGTTACCAATGAAATACTCTTTCGGTTTAAAATAGAAATTATGTTTCTCCAAAAGTTGGAAACGTCTATACTCGGATTTACAAGATTTGAACAAGTCAGTTGAGAGCACTGAGATAATATCATTGTAAGAGCTGGAATCATTCAAATTTGTAAAAATATTAATTTTTGGAAGTAAACATGAGAATATATAATTTATCAGCTCTGAAGTAGTGTCAATAATATCATTAACAACAGATCTATTGATGGTGGGATGACTATATAGCTTATTCACGAAAGTTAAAATTTGCAATTCTAATGCATCATGAAGACGAGTTTCTGAAATATTAGGACAACTTTCCACAAGTTCTGGAGATTCATTGTGCATAGTCTCATTATCATAAGAAAGGGAACTATTAGGACATGATTGAGACTTTCTATTTTCGACCAAATTTTTTTCCGTGTGAAATTTTTGAACATGTTTTCCCAAGGATGACAAAGTACTGAATTTCCTGGAACACTCCTGTTGGCCACATGGAAAATTGCTCAAAATCTATGAACAGTTGACATGTGAATAAAAAAAGAATTTTTCTTGGCAAGCTTCTTGCCACATTCTTTACATATCATTTTAAATAAAAAGAAGTTTTCGAGTCCAAGAAAATGAAAATATTGACGATACCAGTATTTGGAATTTGTTTTTTATCCTTAACAACATTTATTGGCAATATCCAGAATATTCGGAATTTTATCATAGGGAGTTTTCAGATCGTACATACCTATTTGGATAAACATCCATATGTTTTCACTTTCATACGGGTACCTCAGGTTAAAAAGGTGTATTAACTGAAAGCAAATATCTACTGCTTTCAGTATTGATTCACAATGATAAATGAAGTCATTGCAACAAACATATATATTTTGAATTTCTGTAATGGATATCCCTTGTACCATTACGAAAGGAAGTAGTGGCAGGTTGAATTTAGACAGGATTTTCTTCTATTTTTCGAGTGTCTCCTCAATTTCAGCAGGAATCTGATGAGAAAATAATGAAAATATTGATAATTTGATGTGTTAATTCGCAAATTACCTTAATATGAACTATAACGCGATTCACAGTATCCATTAATGTAGGATACCAAATTTTGCTCCTCTTACTGAGTGTTTTTTGGGGTAAAAGGGAAGCCAACAAGGTGAGCATGTAATAATGACGACTCTCTGAAAAGTGAAAGTTTGTTTTAGAAACTATATGTATTATCAGTAGTAATAACCCAAGGACATTGATAATTGTTCGAAAAAATTTTATGACAGATTTCGAAAGCTTGTTGCTTGGAAACAGATCGACGCCGTAGGCGGAGATCTGTTGCCTACAAGCAACAAGCTTGAGAAAGTTGTCATAAAATTTTTGAGCATTTATCAATGTCCGAGGGTTATTCGGATAGAAAATTTTTTGCTTACTTGTTATATTCCACATGGTTTTGACAGTACTTTCTTTGAACTCTGTACCATCTTTTTTCCTCATGTTCACAGCCCAATCCTTTAAAATCAACGCCAATTCTTCCGCCGTCCGATTTCCAACTAATTGATACTTTCTATCGTTGCAGAAGTCCATAAATGCTTTCCATACAAATTTCTTACTGTAAACGGTGTTTTTGGGTATATTCGATTCAATAATTTCATTAATATTCTCGTCAGTATTACAACCAAATCGTGACATTTCGAAATATTAAATATTTGAAACTTCATAATCGAAATAAATCAATATATGTTCATAGCAACGTGAAAACAGCCCATGGTCTGTTATCGATGTAATGTTGACATGATTGGGTGAAATTGTTCATATGATACAAAATGAGGAAATTTGATTGGTTGTTGGAACTGTCAAAAAATTTTCAAACTAACGAATGGAAGGTATTGAAAGTATCAATAATAGATATATAAGGCAGTCGTGAGGTTAGTAGCTTTCAATACTTCGAATGACATCATTCAATATACATTCAATTCATATTATCCATATAAATTGAAATCTTACCAATATTTAATTTTTCAGATTGAATGAGCTCTAGAATCAGCAAATCGCCATGGTTCAAGTTTTTCTTTTTTAGCTCCAAAAGCTTGAAGAAGACAGGTTCAAATTTTGTGAAAATCAATTGATACTGCGATTGGAACTTTTTCTTGAAATCTATCTCAATTAAAGTGTATCCAATGGGACTTTTAATCACTGTAAATTTTTGTAGAATATCGTGAAAATCTATATTCTGATGTTCAATAATCTGTATTCTATATTCATATGTGCGAGACCATTTATTAATAACTTCTTCCCAGGGTTCTCTGTTGTGGGTAAGTCAGAGTAAGTCCTCTTCTAAGCCATCTACAAAAAATGGATTAAATTGCAGTAACACTACAAAATAATCAAATAATGAAATTAAGTACCATATTTATGATTTTCTTCGTTCTGCTTGGTCAAATTGTCTTCTTTCTCTAAACAGCGAGAAGATAGTATTCCAGATTGCCTCAGAAAAGTGAGTCGATTCCTATATTTATCAACTAGTTTACCTCTAGCTATTCCGCTTTTGTTCTCTTTTGAATTCCTCTTTTTTATAGGTGATGTGAAATAAACTTGTTCTAGTTCAGCTGGAAAGAATTCTACAATATGTTTAGCCAATTTTTTGAAGTCTTCATTCGTTAGTCTTCTGTAAAGCAAGACGATTATAATATATATATAAGAAACTAGTTAGTTATTATCATTCTTACCTGAATGGGTGGATATTGATCAAATGTTGAACTATTATTTCCACTAAATACGACTGACAAGTTGTTGTCAATTTTCCATTTATGTTATAAAGGCCAACAATGGCCCTTCCCATAAGTGAGTTTTGCAACAATTGCATCAAGTTGAAAGTATTATCAGCAATTATTATATTGGAGACACTCTTGACTCTATCTACAGGTACTGGTGTGATATCTAAATCGATACTTGATATTTCAATATTTGAAAAGTTCGAGGAAGTACTAGCCAATGATTGCACTTCAGATGCAAAATCTATGACCGGAAAATCCAATATTTATTTCTTTGTCGAATTTGTCTCTATTTCATCACTGAACCCTCTGAAAAAATACTTGAATTATAAATCACTCATAGATAAATACATGCATAATCAAATAATTAGTTTACATAGTTAGTTGGGTCCTAAAATAATATAATAGATAAATGCTAATATGGCAACAAAACTGAAAATGAAGGTTATAAATAACTCTTAGCTAAATAGTATAGTCAAAAATAATTAAGTGAAAAAAAAGAGGGTTTGGTTTTCCTCCAATATCTTAAAAACTATTTGAGATAATTCCAATTTGAAACAAGATTCAAAAAGAGGAGGAACTATATCTATAAAAAAAAAATTTCCCAGAGGGTTGAAAATACGCCCGAAAACGGGTACTCCGGCTAGCGCAAGCCTCGCCCCCTTTTGACCTGTAATGAATAAATATTATTTAAACTTAAATATGAAAATAAAAAAATTAAAAAATTTAGGCGCCTGCAGGATAGATCAATGAACAATAATCCGTGGTCCAAAAACGTTTATCGCGAATTTTCAAATAGTTATCCATTCGTTAATTAAAAATTTTTTGCAAGTGCGATAATTGGTAAACTATTAATCTGAGAATATTTTCCTATCGCGGAGCTATTTTTCAAAGGTCTTAGAATAGATTCCCATTGGAAAAATTAAAAAATTGTAAATTTTCGTTTTGTTATTAACAATTTACTTACGTGAAAAATTATAAAACTTCATTAAACATTGAAAAAAACTTTTTTTATAATATTACTATTGATCGGTTTTTTTTTATCAACAGAAGCTACTTAAACATGATTTTTTATAGTTTTTATCTCCTATTGTTGAAAAAATTGTTATAAACAAATGCGTTGTTTATGAGATAATAGAATTTTTTTTTGATTACATAATCCTTGATGATAATTGTGTTAAAAAAAAGAACCGTTCCTTGAAAAAAATGTTTATTGCTGAAAAACCGGTAAAAACCGCATTTGGTAAATAACAATTGATTTACCACTTGTTACGAAAATTAAGGAACCATTTTTTTTCAAATAATTATTTATCTTGGTCTTTGATATTAAAAAAATTTTTTTTTTATTCATTTATATTTTATGTTGAACTTTCAATTCTATAAATTTTTTTTCAAATAGGTACTACATGGATGTTTTTGTTTTATTGAATAGAAAAAGAAGATAATAAAAAAAGATAATTCATTTGTTTATAACAAATTGTTTATAAAATAAATAATGAAAATTCAAATAACAATCCAATTATCATCATAACGGGATCATAACGTCGATCGACGTTGTCCGATGCCTCTTCGCCACCTCTTTCTGTCATTCCATTGTCCCTCCCTTAAATCCCTGGAACTCATGGCTTTCATAACACCCTCATAACGACCAGAGGCTTCCAAGGAAAGTGTTGGAGTGGATCCCCACACAACGCCGAAAGAGAGGACGACCAAGATAAATAATGATTTTTTTAAAATAATCATTCCTTAATTTTCGTAACAAGTGGTAAAAATTGTAAAAATTGTTATTTAACAAATGCATTTTCAAGCAAAAAATGTTTTTTTAAGGAGCGATTTTCTCAAATCATAATTATCATCAATGATTGTCATAAAAAAAATTTAATTATCTCATAAACAAAGCATTCGTTTATAAAAAATTTTTAAACAATAGGAGATAAAAATTATTAAGAATTATTCTTAAGTAGCTTATGATCAGCAGAAAACGGATGGGATAGTAATTTATGAAAAAAGGTTTTTTTCAACGATTAATGAAGCTTCATAATGTTTCACTTAAGTAAATGGCTAATAACAAAATGAAAATGAACCTCTTTTCCAACGGGAATCTATTCTAAGACATTTGAAAAATAGCTCCACGAAAAGAAAACATTCTCAGATAAACAGATCAACAATTATCGCACTTACAATGTAAATGTTCGTGCTACAAAAAAAATAATTAATGGATAACTAATTGAAAAATGACGATAAACATTTGTGGACCACGGACTATTGTTCATTGAACTATCCTGCAGGCGCCAGAATTTTTAAATTTTTTCATTTTCATATTTAATAAGTTTGAATAATATTCATTCATTAAAGGTCCGAAGGGGGCGAGGCTTGCGCAAGCCAGAGTACCCGTTTTCGGCCGTATTTTCAACCCTCTGAGAAAATTATAAATATTGGTCCTACAGTTCCAGAAGTTGAGACTTCCCTTTAGGAAATTTCCTCCTCTTTTTGAATCATCTTTCAAATTTCAATTATCACGAATATTTTTTGAGATATTGGCGAAAATCCAAACCCCTATTTTTTCCACTTAGTTGTTTATAACTATTGCAATTTTTGCGAGCGGCCTCAGCATTTTCTCAAAAACTATCTACATGCCATTCCGAATCGAATGACACCACCATCGTTATTTTCGGAGAATACGTAAAAATTTTGACTTAAAAAGCACTTGTTGACTAGAGTACTATTACTCTATTCAATTCTGAAAAATGAATATAAATTTGAAGACTCACTTTTGAGTAAGGGATAGTTTTCTTTTCAATTTAAGTCGATCACCCAATCGGGGCACTGTCTCTTCAAATGATTTATCTTCTAACAGTTCTCTTATTAAGTCAATGGAATCTATCCCATTTTCTACAACAAAGTAATAGCTATTAGATTGTAAGAAATTAGGAAAATGATTAGGTATTAATAACAGGAATTGGTAAAAGTGCAGATTCTAACCTTCAATATAGACCATAGATCTAAAAATGGATGTGAAGTTATCCACAACCACAAATGAACTAAAGGCCGCACACATCATAGGATTTATCTTATTAGTTGAGAAATTGAGTTATCAAAAATAATTTTTTCTGTGGCATAGGATAAGTGGAAGTCATTTTCCTCATTCACTATAACAGCCAACTAAAATTTTATCCAATGCAAATGTATCAGTGGCGGGTTATGTAAGTTGAACTATCACTCTATGAATATGGAAAACGTAAACTTTTTTTTTTCGTTCAAGTAGACGTTGTCACTCCAAAATGATTATTGTAGTTTATTCCTATCACCGATAGGAATATAGGAAAAAAGTTTTATCAAATGTACACCCGTCAGTAGCGCGCTATGAGGGATTGAATATTGCACTATGGAAAACGTAGACTTTTTTTTTTCGTTGAAGTAGACGATGTCACTGCAAAATGATAATCATAGTTCATTCCTATCACGGATGGGAATATAAGAAAAATTTGTTATCAAATGTACCCCCGTCAGTGGCGGGCTATGAGGGATCGAATATTGCACAATGGAAAACGTAAACATTTTTTTTTTCCTTCAAGTGGACGATGTCACTCAAAAATGATAATTGTAGTTCATTCCTGTCATGGATAGGAACATAAGAAAAAAATTTTATCAAATGTACACCCGTCAGTAGCGCGCTATGGGGGATTGAATAATGCAGTATGGAAAACGTAAACATTTTTTTTTTCAATGAAGTAGATGTTGTCACTCCAAAATGATAATCGCAGTTCATTCCTATCAGGGATCAGAATATAAGAAAAAAATTTCATCAAATGTACCCCCGTCAGTGGCGGGCTATGAGGGATCGAATATTGCACAATGGAAAACGTAAACATTTTTTTTTCCTTCAAGTAGATGTTGTCACTCCAAAATGATAATCGCAGTTCATTCCTATCAGGGATCAGTCCGAGGCGGGCTATGAGAGATCGAATATTGCACTATGGAATAAGTAAACATTTTTTTTTCCTTCAAGTAGATGTTGTCACTCCAAAATGATTATCTTAGTTCACTCCTATCAGTGATCGGAATATAAGAAAAAAATTTCATCAAATGTACACCCGTCAGTGGCGGGCTATGAGGGATCGAATATTGCACTATGGAATAAGTAAACATTTTTTTTTCCCTTCATGTAGATGTTGTCACTCCAAGATGATAATCGTAGTTCACTCCTATCAGTGATCGGAATATAAGAAAAAAATTTCATCAAATGTACCCCCGTCAGTGGCGGGCTATGAGGGATCGAATATTGCACTATGGAAAACGTAAACATTTTTTTTTTCGTTCAAGTGGACGATGTCACTCAAAAATGATAATTGTAGTTCATTCCTGTCATGGATAGGAACATAAGAAAAAATTTGTATCAAATGTACACCCGTCAGTAGCGCGCTATGGGGGATTGAATAATGCAGTATGGAAAAAGTAAACATTTTTTTTTCGATGAAGTAGATGTTGTCACTCCAAAATGATAATCGCAGTTCATTCCTATCAGGGATCAGAAAATAAGAAAGAAATTTCATCAAATGTACACCCGTCAGTGGCGGGCTCGGTGGCGGGATATGAAGGGTTGTATATTTTTTTCGCGTCGAAGTAGAAGATATCCGTCCGAAAATATTATCGTATTCTATTTACTTCACATCGATAAAAAGGTAAGTAAAATGATTGAACAAATGCTGCCTGAATGTGGAAAATATGAACATCAAAGTATATGACTTTTTTTCATTGAAGGATAGACATAGCGATTCAATAATTGTTGGATTGTTTCAGTAAATTCTGGTTGGAAGTTTATTATAAATAAATCTATTTCAGAGTCTTATCGATATATTTTTTCAACAACGATCTCAATAATGCATGTATGTACCTACTGCATTATATGTAGGTACTGTCAGAAGTTGAACGAACGTCCGAATCTGCAGTCAGGTCTGATTATTGAAAATATTGCCATATTCATGTGAAATGGCATCTTGAATGCTATATAATTGTAGATATAATTAGGAAGTAGAAATTTAATGAAGGCCATTTATTTAACTCATTTGAGTGTTTTTGTTGTTGAACTGTTGACACAGATTACATAAGGTCTCTAGGAAGGTGCAACGTAAATGAAATTTTCGCTTACATTGATTACAGGACATGCTAGTTTCGTCAGTTTGACAAGCACATATCAAGCAAATATCATGGAGGTTTATTGATTTTTCTAAAAGCATTTGCGAAAAATATTTCCTATTCAGAGATACATCAAATTCTTCTTCGAGTGTTTTACCTGAAAGAAATTCTTTTACGTAATGCAAAATGAAAACTCCACAGCTGAATGTATCTCGTTGGACGATATGAGGTAAAAATCGCTGTTCTAAATCTGTTGGTATATGGGCATCATTGATTTCATTATATTTTTGAAGGAAATTCTGGAAAACTTTCAAACAATGATTTGCTCCTTTAGTTATTTTATTGTATAAGGGGTCGATGTAAATAAATGATTTGTGGATGAAATCAACAATTGCTAGGCACCAATGATTTTCGCGACTTTTATTTATGGGTATTATTAAAATAGACTTTTTTGTTATAGGTGGTAGATTTTCATAAAAATCGTTCTCCAATTTACCTATACTAAAAATTGCGTAAGCCTGATTAGATGTCAGAAGCGAATACATCGAATTGATCTCTATCATACATTTCAAGGTTCGGTCTATAATGACATCAGTTAAGAGATTCTTATTTGCTAAGGATTGAAAATCAATTATTTTTAGTTCCGAATAGAAATTGTCCATATATTTGGCGACTAAATAATTTCCGAAAGATTCACATGGCACATAATAAATGTCATTCTTATAAAGGCCATTTGGTAGAACCTCATTCGAATCTATCTGAATATCAGATTGTGCAAAACAGTTATCTTCGACGCGCAAACGTTCATGTTCGTATTGCTGTAGAGCTCGTTTCAAGTGAACACCCTCAAAATTCTTCGAAGTGTGAATTTGCTTCTTTGACCACATTTCTTCGGCTAATTCAATATCACTGCAGTCCGGTTCAGCCTCGGTTTCAGTTCTCTCGATTATTTTGTTTGCTTCTATTTTTCGCACTGGCACTTCGTTTATTGCAAATGATATATTTTCTTCTACCACATCGATTTTTTGGAATATCTAAAATTATTTCCTTGGAAAGAGTTATTACGCGCTTTCTGATTCGCCTTATAACCCTACTGCATTTTTGATGATGCATTCTTCCTAAAATTGAATTCTTCACAATGGAAAACCAATTTTCGACATTTGCATTGCTCATCCGCTTAAAATCATTGGGATCTAGTAGTAATCCTGACCACATAGGCAGATAGGGAATATATTTTTTCAAGATCACGTTAATGAAATCCGGATAAAAATATTTATTATCAATCGATGAGTCTATTGAATCATCATTTCTATTCAAATCATAAATTCTAACGAAATATTTATAGAATGGACTCATGCTATATAGCGTTTTAGAATTTCCATTTTCCTTTGACATATCTAATAGGTCTTCTTTCAATTCTGGAATTCTGAAATCGTCTCTGAGCGATAAATTACAGATAGACTCGAATGCCTGCTGAACAGATGATGAGAATTTTTTCCTAGTCATAAGAATCGTCAAGCTGGTGAACCAAGAACACATATCATTAAAATTAGTAATATTGAAAGGTAAAGCTAAAACGCCCTTGTAGAAGAGAATAGTGGTATCTTCAAAAATATTATCTTTTACGTCTTTAACGATCATTTTGTAGAAATGGCTACAACATATATGAACCATGACTATCTGATGCAGGAAATCCCTCTGATTTTGAATTTTTTCAAAACATAATTCTAAATAGTGACTTAGAGTCATATGATTCCAATTTATCATTACTGCATTGATTGTGGGGAAGCTGAAATCACATACAACTCTTTGAAATATGGGCCATCTGATTTTATTTTTTTTGAGATAATATCTAAATGAGGCTAACCATGAACCGATTGCAACCATATCATGATCCCTGCTCACAAACTCTGTCACAGGACAAATTCTATTGTTGAACTCCGAGTGCACTACCCCTGCATAATAATAAATTCTTTTTTCAAAATTTTTATAAGGACGAATTATCGATCCTGTAGCATCCAAGTATATTATTAATTTTAAATTTTGCAATTTCCTAATCACGTTAAATTGCTCATCACTCCATATGAACACTCGCAATGGATATGCAATAAATTGGATATATTGAGGGTTATCTCTTTGCATACGAAATAAATCCTCAATATCATCCACAGATCTATCATGTTCACCTAACTTTTGCGATCGAATCTTTCGCAGTACATCGAGCGATTTTATGCGTTGCAGATTCCCAGCCTTAATCAATTTTGATGATGACTGATTCGCTAATGATTCTCTTACTTGGGAAGATTTTTTGTCGCGTAGTGTTCTGCCTAATAATTTTCTGTCTAAACCTCGGACATTCCTCGTTAACTTTTCCACATGATTGAAGTTTCGTGATGAGCTTTTTACGATTACCTTATGATTAATAGGTAATGACACGTTCATTACATCAAGAATGAAAACTTTACATACGTGGGCACAATACGCATATATCTTCAAACAATCTTTTGTTTTAACATATCGAGATTCTTTGAAATTGACAACACATACATTGTTCACACTCTGAATTTTTTTTGCCATGAATGAAGTCCAAATGTTTCTGTTTAATTTATCTCCATTCCAAATATCTAATAGTTCCGAATGGGATAATAAGAAACTACCTTCCAAATACTTACATTCCTTGAATTTTGGTCTCACCCAAGAATTGCTGTTTATATTTCGGCCCCTGATAGAGGACAACTCATTATCTTTTTTGGCAGTTTGAAAATATTCTAATTGAAATGTCTCCGGAATGATTTCATTATCCGTCGAAACCCAGTTGGAATTATTGCTCGACAAGCTCAATTTTTGATATTCGGTAGAATCAAAGATGAAATCTTTGGAATCTGCAAATTGTGGAGATGAGGAGATAAATTCTTTTTCACTGGATTTTGTGTCATGACATTGCGTTCCTTCTTTTAATGATATATTCGACAATAGAATAATTTTATTCGGAGGATTTTCCATACCTGAGGAATTCAAATTGTCCACAGTCTCTTGGCCCTCACTGATCCTTTCATAAAAACGACATATAAATTTCTTCAATTTATATCTACTATTTTTAACATTTTTCATTCCTAGTGTTGTACACAATTCAGAAAGTGCCGAAGATTTTTCTGATGCCGAATTTTTCATTAATTCTTTCATGGACGAGCCTCCGCTGTGCAAAATTTGTTCTAATTGGCTATAGCTTCTATTTACCTGTCTGAAATCATCAATAGGCCAAGAAAATTTGTCTTGAAATCGGACCTGATTTCTTTTTATGGTCATGAAGATTTTCAGATCCAAATTTTCATCATATCTGCCAAACAGAAACAAACTTGCTTCTTTAAGGATATCACTACGTCGTTTTAGTGAAGTAACTGCGATATTTTTATGAGATAAAAATTCTACGAGGGCGGAGATATTAACGCTGAGGGATTTCCCAGAACTTCTAGACATTTTGTGAGAAGGAAGAAACAAATCTATCAAGATATTATCTACTAAATATATAAAGAAATGGGGTAAAAATAAAGGATAACCTATCTAGGAAAATAAAAACCCTGAACAGAATATGAAAAAGTGATAATAAACGTAGAAACCTTAATAAAAATTGATAAAAATACTCTAAGGAACACAAAAAACCAAAATCTCAAATAATATCAAAACGTTGATTTTCAACGCCTGCTGGACTAGGTATATCAACTATGGTAAGTCAATAAACCGGGATAAACGTATTGATGTAGTGAAAATAAACGATGGAAACCTTAACAAAAATTGATCAGAATACCCTAAGGAACACAAATAACCAAAATCTCAAACAATATAAAAACGTTGATTTTCAACGCCTGCTGGACTAGGTAGGGGAAGGTGAGGTATAATGATCCCTGCGAGTCAAATGATCCCCCGATGTAAATGTGAGACAACTAGTACCATCTATCCAAATGCGCGTGAAACATGTGTCCCGCGCCCCTGTCAGTTGCCTCACCGAGTGTTAGGACGGTGAGATCGCTTGGCATAATTTTACAATAAAATAATCAAAAAGTGTGCCTCTGATCTAAGGTAAGTCTGTTTTTGAACTTCCATTACTTTTTACAAGTTAGTGTAGATTGAAATTTTCTTTTATTTGCGGGTAGTTATATCCGTCAGCTAATATTTAAGCAATGTTCGATCTTCGCACGCGATATTTGAAGGTTATGTGTTGATCGATATCTTGGACTTGGGTGTTTGGGGCAAAATGATCCCCTTCTGTGTGTTCAAAATGATCCCTGGAATCATTTTACCCCATTAGTATATGTTATTTTTACAGATCATGCCGAGAATTTATACACGCAAGACTGATCGCCAAAATTGGCCTGAAGAACAGATGCAAAGGGCATTAGATGCCGTCAGAGATGGTATGCCTTACAAAACCGCAAGTAGAGAGTTTAGCGTCCCTGTGATGGCATTAAAAAGAAGAGCCAAAGGTAAAAACAAAATGGCTATAGGCTCCACTAAAAAGTTAGGGAGTAAAAGGACAGTGTTTAATCTAGAACAAGAACAGGAACTTGTAGATTACATTAAGGACATGGAGTCTAGAATGTACGGACTGACCACACAGGATGTTTTAAGCTTAAGTTATCAACTGGCAGAAAGAAATAATTTACCGCATCCATTTTCTGAAGCAAAAGAAAAAGCTGGACTTGAATGGCTTCGTGGATTTAGACGTAGACATCCAGACATTACGATGCGTGTCCCAGAATCGACGTCTTCTGCTCGAGCGAGGGCTTTTAATAAGCCTGTGGTGGACAAATTCTTTTCGACATTGAAAAACGTTCAGGAAAAGCATTATTTTCCACCCCATCGGATATTTAATGTTGATGAGACGAGTTTATGCACTGTCCCAACAAAAAACTCTAGAGTGTTTGCACAAACAGGCCGTAAACAAGTGGCACGAGTGACTTCAGCTGAGAGAGGTGAAACAACAACCGCAGTGATTTGTACCTCAGCTTCTGGGACTTTTGTTCCTCCAATGTTAATCTTTCGCAGAGTCCGTATGAAAATAGAGTTGATGGATGGTGCACCTCCAGGCGCAATAAGTGCATGCAATCCATCTGGTTGGATGAAATTAGATGTCTTTACTCAGTGGTTCAATCACTTCTTAATTCATGCCAAACCAACAGCAGAAGATCCAGTTCTCTTGATATTGGATGGCCACCTATCTCACACAAAAAATTTGGATGTGGTCTTAAAAGCAAGGGATAATCACGTCACTATTCTATGCCTGCCGCCTCATTGCACCCACAAACTCCAACCCTTGGACGTTGGAGTCATGTATCCGCTAAGCATTTATCACAACCAAGCGTTGGAGAAGTGGATGAATAACAATCCTGGGAGAGTGGTGACCGTGTTCCAAATAACGAAAATTTTTACAGAGGCCTATCTAAAAGCAGCAATTCCACTAAATAGTATGAATGGATTCAGCAAAACAGGAATATATCCGTTCAACCCTGACGTTTTCACTAATGTGGACTTTATTGCAGCTGAAACGACTGAAATGGATGTTGACAATGACACGGTTGAACCTCCCGGCTCGATCTCTGCGCCGTCAAGTTCTGCATTAGCAGAAAACGTGCAACTATCTCCTCAAGCGAGTTATTCAAAAACTGATGCGCTACAGCCTTTACAAGTGGATGTCCAAGAATCCTTTCATTCAACACCTCAGCTGTTCCCACTTCTAACGTCGGCTCAAAATACGTCAACGCCTGAATCTCCTGAAAGATTGCCTTCAGCTTTGGCTATTGGTCTTCCATCCTCATCTTTTGGCTCAGTTACACCCAGAGAAGTTCGACCAGAACCAAAGATATTTGGGAAAAGGGCGAGTGTAAGGCGAGTAAGAGTAGACACATCAGTCCTGACCAGTACACCCTACAAAAATTACCTAGAAGAAGAAGTCCAGAAGAAGACAGATATTGAACAGAAGAAAGCCCTCAAGGAAGTAAATAAAATAAAAAAAACGAATACCAAAAGACAGAATAATAATGGAAAAGATGGTGCGAAAGGAAAAGGTGTCGGTAAAAGAAAAGGAGGTACAAAGGGAAAAGGCATAAAAATTCAACACATATCGGATTCATCGGAAGAGGAGAGTGATACTGAATGCCTCTTCTGTACTAGATGCTACTCCGAAGACCATAAAGGCGAAGGGTGGATTAGGTGTGTTGTATGTCATAAATGGGGACATGAATCTTGTGCAGGAATAGATAGTGACGATGCGGATGACTATACTTGCGATATGTGCGTTTCACATAAAAAATGTGATAGTGTAAAAAACAAATAAGGCTATAGGTCTATTGACTACTACTGACTTTCGGATAAGGATATTTTTATTTTCTACATGAAGAGTATATTTTTCTATTTTATTGCATTATGACATTGATAGGAAAACTTTTATCTTATCATAGTTCAAGAGCATACTTTGTGTTTTTTTATTTAGAAGAGGAGTTTATTATTATTTTAAAAGTTTGTTGCCAAATAATTATAAAAAATACCTTTTATGAAACTAAAAGACTGAAAAACTTTTGTTGAACTTTCTTATATATTTAAATTGTTATGAACAATGCATATTTTTAAAATAAATAGCAGAATGTTTATTTTACCAATATTTATTATCTTATCGTATAAAATGATCCCTGGGATCATTTTACCCCTACCCCGGGGATCATTTTGTACATAGGTGTGTATAAAATGATCCTTTGGTGAGCTTTTACAAAAACCTCTGGTACAAAAAAACTACATACATATAATAAAAATTAAGTATGTGGTTACAAAGTAAATTAAATTCACTACCTTCATCAATAGAAACCTTCCGATTTCGCTTTAAACTTTAGCCACAGTTAAGGTTTTTCCCTTAAGGGAATCATTATACCTCACCTTCCCCTATATCAACTATGGAAAGTCAATAAACCGGGATAAATGTATTGATGTAGTGAAAATAAACGATGGAAACCTTAACAAAAATTGATCAGAATACCCTAAGGAACACAAATAACCAAAATCTCAAACAATATCAAAACGTTGATTTTCAACGCCTGCTGGACTAGGTATATCAACTATGGAAAGTCAATAAACCGGGATAAATGTATTGATGTAGTGAAAATAAACGATGGAAACCTTAACAAAAATTGATCAGAATACCCTAAGGAACACAAATAACCAAAATCTCAAACAATATCAAAACGTTGATTTTCAACGCCTGCTGGACTAGGTATATCAACTATGGAAAGTCAATAAACCGGGATAAATGTATTGATGTAGTGAAAATAAACGATGGAAACCTTAACAAAAATTGATCAGAATACCCTAAGGAACACAAATAACCAAAATCTCAAACAATATCAAAACGTTGATTTTCAACGCCTGCTGGACTTGGTATATCAACTATGGAAAGTCAATAAACCGGGATTAATGTATTGATGTAGTGAAAATAAACAATGGAAACCTTAACAAAAATTGATCAGAATACCCTAAGAAACACAAATAACCAAAATCTCAAACAATATCAAAACGTTGATTTTCAACGCCTGCTGGACTTGGTATATCAATTATGGAAAGTCAATAAACCGGGATAAATGTATTGATGTAGTGAAAATAAACGATGGAAACCTTAACAAAAATTGATCAGAATACCCTAAGGAACACAAATAACCAAAATCTCAAACAATATCAAAACGTTGATTTTCAACGCCTGCTGGACTAGGTATATCAACTATGGAAAGTCAATAAACTGGGATAAATGTATTGATGTAGTGAAAATAAACGATGGAAACCTTAGCAAAAATTGATCAGAATACTCTGAGGAACACAAATAACCAAAATTTCAGACAATAACAAAACGTTGATTTTCAACGCCTGCTGTTTACGTTCTCCATACTGCAATATTCAATCCCCCATAGCGCGCCACTGACGGGTGTACATTTGATGAAATTTTTTTCTTATATTCCGATCACTGATAGGAGTGAACCACGATTATCATTTTGGAGTGACAACATCTACTTCAACGAAAAAAAAATGTTTACGTTCTCCATACTGCAATATTCAATCCCCCATAGCGCGCTACTGACGGGTGTACATTTGATAAAAAATGTTTCTTATGTTCCTATCCATGACAGGAATGAAGTACAATTATCATTTTTGAGTGACATCGTCCACTTGAACGAAAAAAAAAATGTTTACGTTTTCCATTGTGCAATATTCGATCCCTCATAGCCTGCCACTGACGGAGGTACATTTGATGAAATTTTTTTCTTATATTCCGATCACTGATAGGGGTGAACTACGATTATCATTTTGGAGTGACAACATCTACATGAAGGAGAAGAAAATGTTTACTTATTCCATTGTGCAATATTCGATCCCTCATAGCCCGCCACTGACGGGGGTACATTTGATGAAATTTTTTTCTTATATTCCGATCACTGATAGGAGTGAACCACGATTATCATTTTGGAGTGACAACATCTACTTCAACGAAAAAAAAATGTTTACGTTTTCCGTACTGCAATATTCAATCCCCCATAGCGCGCCACTGACGGGTGTACATTTGATGTAATTTTTTTCTTATATTCCGATCACTGATAGGAGTGAACTACGATTATCATTTTGGAGTGACAACATCTACATGAAGGAAAAAAAAATGTTTACTTATTCCATAGTGCAATATTCGATCCCTCATAGCCCGCCACTGACGGGTGTACATTTGATGAAATTTTTTTCTTATATTCCGATCACTGATAGGAGTGAACTAAGATTATCATTTTGGAGTGACAACATCTACTTGAAGGAAAAAAAAATATTTACGTTTTCCATAGTGCAATATTCGATCTCTCATAGCCCGCCACTGACGGGTGTACATTTGATGAAATTTTTTTCTTATATTCCGATCACTGATAGGAGTGAACCACGATTACCATTTTGGAGTGACAACATCTACTTCAACGAAAAAAAAATGTTTACGTTTTCCGTACTGCAATATTCAATCCCCCATAGCGCGCCACTGACGGGTGTACATTTGATGTAATTTTTTTCTTATATTCCGATCACTGATAGGAGTGAACTACGATTATCATTTTGGAGTGACAACATCTACATGAAGGAAAAAAAAATGTTTACTTATTCCATAGTGCAATATTCGATCCCTCATAGCCCGCCACTGACGGGTGTACATTTGATGAAATTTTTTTCTTATATTCCGATCACTGATAGGAGTGAACCACGATTATCATTTTGAAGTGACAACATCTACTTCAACGAAAAAAAAAATGTTTACGTTTTCCGTACTGCAATATTCAATCCCCCAAAGCGCGCCACTGACGGGTGTACATTTGATGTAATTTTTTTCTCATATTCCGATCACTGATAGTAGTGAACTACGATTATCATTTTGGAGTGACAACATCTACATGAAGGAAAAAAAAATGTTTACTTATTCCATAGTGCAATATTCGATCCCTCATAGCCCGCCACTGACGGGTGTACATTTGATGAAATTTTTTTCTTATATTCCGATCACTGATAGGAGTGAACTAAGATTATCATTTTGGAGTGACAACATCTACTTGAAGGAAAAAAAAATATTTACTTATTCCATAGTGCAATATTCGATCCCTCATAGCCCGCCACTGACGGGTGTACATTTGATGAAATTTTTTCCTTAAATTCCGATCACTGATAGGAGTGAACCACGATTATCATTTTGGAGTGACAACATCTACTTCATTGAAAAAAAAATGTTTACTTTTTCCATACTGCATTATTCAATCCCCCATAGCGCGCTACTGACGGGTGTACATTTGATAAAAATTTTTTCTTATGTTCCTATCCATGACAGGAATGAACTACAATTATCATTTTTGAGTGACATCGTCCACTTGAACGAAAAAAAAATGTTTACGTTTTCCATTGTGCAATATTCGATCCCTCATAGCCCGCCACTGACGGGGGTACATTTGATAACAAATATTTCTTATATTCCCATCCGTGATAGGAATGAACTATGATTATCATTTTGCAGTGACATCGTCTACTTCAACGAAAAAAAAAGTCTACGTTTTCCATAGTGCAATATTCAATCCCTCATAGCGCGCTACTGACGGGTGTACATTTGATAAAACTTTTTTCCTATATTCCTATCGGTGATAGGAATAAACTACAATAATCATTTTGGAGTGACAACGTCTACTTGAACGAAAAAAAAAAGTTTACGTTTTCCATATTCATAGAGTGATAGTTCAACTTACATAACCCGCCACTGATACATTTGCATTGGATAAAATTTTAGTTGGCTGTTATAGTGAATGAGGAAAATGACTTCCACTAATCCTATGCCACAGAAAAAATTATTTTTGATAACTCAATTTCTCAACTAATAAGATAAATCCTATGATGTGTGCGGCCTTTAGTTCATTTGTGGTTGTGGATAACTTCACATCCATGATCTAAAATAATATGTCATTTTAGCTAGGTATATAGATAGGTATAACTGACTGCAATAAAGTATATTATTTTACTTGCTTGGAAAAACAAACCTATATAAGTATTTTCACCGTCTTCAATACAGGTTTCAGTAGATAATAACTAAAAGAATTATTTTTTGATCGTCGTCAAAATATGTTTCATTTGGGTACTTGATGGTAGCCCAAATTTTTGGCGGATGGAAAATTATAGTTAAAACTTAACAGAGATTTTTTTATCGAATTAGGAATAATGAAGTGATTATCATGAAAGATGTTGAAAATTATTATTTTCTCAAAATAATTAGTTTTTATGAGAACTACTGATCCATTTCAGTAGTTACTCGAAAAAGATAAAATACAATAAGGCACTGTTAAAAAAGTTAGTAGTATGAGATCTATTAAGCAAACTGTATAACCTAAATTATTTACAGATTTTAAATAGTCGTTAGATAGGAATATAATTTTACTTCATTTCATTCAACATAGGTACATATAGACACTTACCCTCAGAAGATTCTCTCAAATGGAGTAATTTTTCCTCTTCCAGAAAGTTATCCATAATAGGCCAACAATTTAATTTTACACTCACAGTGAGACTTTTTCACTATTCAACTTTCTGAACTTCAAACCATGAATTTCCAAGGAGCGAAGAAATATTCACAGATTTATACAGTTATATTTCAATCGGACACGGAGTACAGGGACTAATCTTAGTAATCTTTAACTCTAATGCGAACTAACGAACTGCCAGTACTGCTACAGTGCCACATCTGCCTCTAGAATACGTGAATCGTAATTGCTAACGCTATACCCTATAGATCGGGAGCATAGACAAGCTTCGACAAGTCGAGAATCATTTCAACACTCTGGAATTTAACAGGTGACAAATAAATATTTATTAACTGTTAACAAAATATGGGGATTATTTCTGAATTATATATTTATGTGAAGTATGAGTTCAAAATAGAAATAACAAATCCTTATTTATTTCTAGGAAATTAACAATATTTACACCAAATAAATCAGGCTTTAATAAATTGGTTATTTGGTAGGAATAACTGAGATTTATTCATTTCTTCCCTAGAAATAAGATAAATTTTTTATTGACTCATTAAATTTATCCTAAATAAATTCATGCCAAATAAGCATTTATTAAATGTAAACCATATCATTTTTCTCAGTGATAATGAAACAATATATCTTTCATTCAATTTCTGTATTTTCCAACATCATCAGAAGTAACAAAAAAAAAATTCCTAAATAAAATACATACATAGAAAGAAACATAAAACAACAACAATTCTATTATTTTGAAGTTCAATAAATATACTCTGAAATCTGTATAAGTAGTCTAAGAGCTGGCTAAGGAAAAAAAATGGGTCACTAGGTGCAAGGAAAATTTTATCGTTTACAGGTTAGAATGTTGACGACAAAGCGTTAGACAGAGAGACAGAAGAATAACGCGGGGGTTGGAGGGTGAAATTCGCTTTTTTTTAGTGAACTGAATAATAAGGTGCAAAGCTGAAAATTTGCAGGATAAGCGGAGATAGTACAAGTAGGGAAAACATTTTCAGAAGTCTAAGTGGTAGAATGACAGAGATATCAGCGGTACAAAAAGCGTCGTTGACCCACTCGATAGCAAAAGTTTTCTCATATTTTTTAGTTATGTGACTTGGTGCATTTCTGATTTTTCCTATACTCATTCTGTAAGTTAAAACGAGATTACTTGCAGAATGCCAGAAGGCTAAGTGAAAGAATCTCAGAGATATTCGCATTTCAAAGAGCGTCAGTGACCCACTTGATATCTCTGTGTTTCTTCCACTTAGCCTTCTGGCATTCTGCAGGTGATCTGGTTTTAACTTACAGAATGAGTATAGAAAAAACAGAAATGCATCTTATCACATCACTATGAGATATAAGAAAACTTTTCCTATCGAGTGGGCCACCGACGATTCTTGTATCGCTGATATCTCTGTCATTCTTCCACTTAGCTCTCTGATTTTTTTTTTCCTACTTACTTGTACTATCTCCGTTCATCATGCAAATTTTTAGTTTTGCACCTCATCATTTAGTGTACTAAAAAAAATTGCGAAGTTTATCCCTCAACCCCCGCTTTATTCTTCCAGAGTGCCTTCTAGGCACCTTACGCTTTGTCGGCAACCTTCGAACCTGTAAACGATAAAATTTTTCTTGCACTGAATGATCAATTTTTTTCTGTAGCCAGCTCTCAGTCTGAAGAAACAAAGTAGTATAACATTGTTATCAATGTAAAGAAATAGGAACTCTCGTTATTAATAACATCTATAAATTATTCTTGGTTCATAGATGTTATATATTTGCAACCATCCCCAACAACATGTATGCTGGTGGGAATGTGATAAATATTTTTGAAATCTTTAATATGAAAGGTTTTTTTTGATGAATCAATTATTTCATAAGCCTCTAGAGTTTTGTTGAGTCCAAAACAGAATAACTTTTCATACAAAAATTTAATATTCTCATCATCATTATAAAGAATTTTTTTTATTTTTCCAAACTTAGGCTCAGAGTATACAGTATGACCGACTCTTATAATAAAGCCCGGCTTATAAAGAATTCCATTGATCTTCAACCAACTTACTATGAATGTGTTCTCATTTTTTGTTAATTTTTTGCAAAGTGTAATTTCTTCCACACTTAAAGAATAGTGGCTACCTATGCTTATATTATCTGAAAAGCCGTTATTCGAAATTAAACGATGTGCTAGTCGGAGTTGATGTTTGATACTGAGGGTGAGTGGGATGTTTCTTCTAGAAGAAACTACATTTGCATTCGACTTACTAATTTTGTGAAATGCTTCATACCTAATTGACGAAAATCGGGATAAGGGTCCAAATTGTTTGATTGTTCTTGAATAATGAAGCAAGAAGTGATATTTGGGAGTTAAATGGCTTTCGAAAATGTCTATATACAATTTATGATGTTCACTTATGATATAATTCATATAATTCAATTCACTATCGCTAAAAGAATTATTAGAAAATAAATGAACAATGTTGAATAGCAATAAATAGAGCTGCCACACTTGGTCTGAAGGCTCAATGAGATCATAAACCAGCATTCCAAAATAAGTAACAAAAGCATGCATTTCGGAAGAAGACATTATGATGAATTCTTTTTGTACATGGCTCAAAGTGATTGGAGGGAATTTATTACCAATATCTACTTCCGTATAATCAAAATGTTTAATGCGGTTATTTAGTTCTTCTAAGGTAACATACTTCCCCTCAAATATAAGATACTTCAAAATTTTCCCGAAATCATATCTACAAATACCTTCGTAAAGGTCATGCATTATGTCGAAACCTATATTTTCAGTGTTATAAAAATAAGACAAGTCATTCCACACACAATATTCCTTAATCCAAATGTTTTTTCATTCAAATGGATCATATATTCATGTTTATTTCTCAATACGTTTTGATTTTCAGAAGTCATACTTTGTATTGAACTTTTAGGTGACGTGCATGCTCTACAGAAATAATAGGATGAAAAAGAGTCTGTCATGCCAGTTATTGAATTGATTCCAAGATTGTCACCCAACAAGAGCGGTACAATGAAAAATACCCTTTTTTCTTCAATCATAACACCTTCACTCTCCAAAAATTGTAGCTCATTAATGAACGGTTGAAAAACTTTTTTATTAGAAAACATTACTCGATCTGAGGAATAAAAGAGTCCCCACAAAAAAATATTGTCTAATCTTGAAGAATATTTTGGTGGCGTGGCGGCAAATGAAACATATACTCCACCCAATTTATGAACCCCAGCCTGAGTGCCAAGAGGATTTCCAGTTTCGAAATCATCAAAATAAACATATATTGGTAAAACCAATTTGTTTCCTATTTTTGGTTTTATGGATTTCCACCAATTACTTTTGAATAAACTAGAAATTACATCCTCCTTTGCTTCTTCTTCTGCTATGAAATTCAACATTTCATTCAATATGGTTGGTATTTCCAAAATTTTTTTAAGAACTTTTCTGAGAGGTACAATCTGCCCTTCACAAGGTTTATTTTCTAGAGCTGCTGAAGTGCTTTTTTTGTTAAGTAAATTTCCAACAAAAAAACTGGATGGTTTAATGAAATACTCTGATTGTTCAATAATTTTAAAGCGCTTATATTCTGAATTGCAGTTTTCGAACAAATCTTTTGATAGTAATGTGTTCAATTCTTCAAAATTTGAGTTATGGAGTCTTGATTTGATGTTACAAAATATATTTCTCACTAGTTCAGATGTATTGTCGATAATTTCTTGAACGACAGATCTATTTATTGTATCATTTTTATACAGTTTGGTGACAAACAGTAAACAATGCATTTCTGCCTCTTTAATTATATCGCTTTTGTCATAAGAATCGATCTCTGAATTTGGGTGGCTTGTGTCAGATATATCATCATGTTTTGTTTCAATATTTTCAATATGATTTGATGACAAATTCTTACTTCTGTGTAAAGAAACCTTAAATCATTTGTGAGTTAGAACCCACATGGTAGTTTGAAAGATGTTTTTTCAAAGCTGATAGATTATTGAAAGATTTCAAACAATTTATATATCCACATTCAGATACATTTAGATATCTATGGCTTACTGCCATGTGGATAATAAATGTCTTGTCTTCAGAAAATTTAGTGAAACATATTTTACATTGCATTTTGAAAAAATCAAGCTTTATAATGATGATGAAAATATAACGGAAAAAATATCCGTTTACAGCTCTTTTGCCTGAACTTTTATTTTATTGACTATATCAAGTATATTCGGTATATTGTCGTATTTTGTTTTTAAATCGTACACCGACAATTGGATGAACATCCAAATATGTTCAGACTCAAATGGATATATCAAATTTAGTACATGTATTAACTGGAAACAAATATCTACCGCTTTCAAGATCGTATTCACTTTGTAAATGACTTTGTCAAAACTCACAAAAATGTTTTTTATATCGGTCTATGATGTCGATTCCACAATCACAAACGGCAACATAGGAAGTCCATATTTTTTCAAAATGTCCCTTTTTTTTTCAATCACATTCTTCAGGTCACCAGGAATCTGAAAAGATATGAAAGTTGAATAAACTGAATTAGAGAGGTTATACTGTACTCACTTTAATTTGAACAAATTGCCCTCCTTTGAATCATTCACTGTAGGGTGCCAGTTGGTTTTGGTTTTCTTATTCAAGGATTTCGTAGGCAATAAGGAAACCAAAATATTTAGCATCAGAAAGTGCCGTGATTCTGAAATTTGAAAATTATGTTACAAATGGATAATGGTTGATACGATTGAATTAAGTTACAGGTGCAAAAGATTGTCGCACAAAGTTTTCAGATTTAATACAAAAACTGAATGTGATGTGAACAGAAATGATGAGTACAATGAAAATATGAGGAAATATACCTAGTGTGCCATTTAAAAATCAAAATTATAGTGAAACTGAATGTGATGTGAACAGAAATGATGAGTACAATGAAAATATGAGGAAATATACCTAGTGTGCCATTTAAAAATCAAAATTATAGTGAAACTGAATGTGATGTGAACTGAAATGATGTGTTCAATGAAAATATGAGGAAATATACCTAGTGTGTCATTTGAAAATAAAAAATATAGTGTAATGCTTGTGGCTTTTACTTGATGCAAATCCATATTAACTCAATGAAAAATTATATACGATTTACACTTATATATTCAATATTGTGACGCGTTTCGTCGACACAGCGACTTCATCAGACTACATCATGTCATGATGTAGTCTGATGAAGTCGCTGTGTCGACGAAACGCGTCACAATATTGAATAAATAAGTGTAAATCGTATATAATTTTTCATTGAGTTAAAAAATATAGTTCATTTCCGGTATAAACGGAAGTACTACAGACATTTTCCTCAGGATAAATTATGCCCATTCAAAAGTATTTCACATTAAAAAATAACGAAGTCGATAGCTTGAATAGTATTCAAATGCGGGCGTGTTTCCTGTTTCTGTTGACACCCTGTATATATGTATATATATATATAACTGTTTGCATTACCTTTATTTAATTCAGAAGACTGAATAATCTCTAGGAGCAAATTATCTGCTGGTGTTAGATGCTTGTTGCGTATCTTCAGTAGGCTATTGAAGACCCATTCGAATCTACTGAAAATTTTTTGATAACTCTCAGGGTATCTTGATTTGAAATAAGCTTCTATGAGTGTGTATCCTAATGGGTTCTTAATGATGGGGAATTCATTGAGTACTTCATGTATTTCAACTTCTTTAGATAAAAGCCTTTGTCGAAATTCATATGTTTTCGTCCATCTATATTGAACCTCTGTCCAGGGCTCCTGGTTATTTTTTAGCCAGGTAAGATCATCTTCGAAGTTGTTATGGTTCTCTGAAATATGAGATAATTTGAAAGGAGGCTCGTGATAATCGATAATAATTAAAAATATTAATAACACATACCATCAGTTACCAGACTGGAATCATCTGTCGAATCCCCTTCGTCGAACAATCTCGATGGTAGTGATTTTGCCTTCCTCAAGAAACTAAGCTTATTTCTGTATTTATCAACCAGCTTTCCCCTGGCTATGATACTTTTATTACTACGGGAATTTATTTTCCGGATTGGCGCAGTATAGTATACTCCAGGTATTTCGTTAGGAAAAAGGTGGGCAATATTGTGAGAGAGCTTTTCAAAATCTGAATTTTGCAGCCTCCTGAAAAAGTAATATTCGTCAAGTTTTGGAATCTCAATACAAAGCTTGAATGAATGCTCATTGTACACTTGGCTATTATATTCTTATATTCTTTGGTACAATAATACCATTACATACCTGAAAGGTTGAACATTCACAAAATGTTGAATGATAATCTTAGCAAGATAAGAATGACACCTTGAATCCAGCTGCTTTTCTAAGTTGTGTATGCTTTTAATAGCTCTTCCAACAATTGTTTCTTCCAATAATTTTGATAAATCAAAATCTTGTTTAACCAGGCAATCTTCTATTGATGGTTTTACCATCTGATGGGTTGCATCTGACTGTCGAGGTTGAGGAAGTGGAATATCTTCAATTATAATGTATTTCTGAGGGGGTTCTTCGACATCAATGTGACTGAAGCTGGAAATTTCAAGAATCTTAACATGGTACTCATTTTATGTTTTTTGGAGTATCAACAAAAACCAAGAACTAATTAGCAATTTATAAGAAATTTTATTTTAATTATCACCGTTCAAGGTATGTGCATGTGAATATGAGAATTATGAGATGAGGAAAGGCATGTTTTGGAATAACAATAATTGAATTTAAATATTATTACTCACCTGCTCAAATTACTGTAGGTTTCTGAAGCATTGCAACTTGAAACGAAAGGTATTCTGAAAAATATGTTTTATCTTATTTTATATTAAATTTTTATAAATTGAATCATTCACCTGTTGGTATTATTGTCCAGAGGAGTCTCAACACTCTCAACAGTGCCAGTACTGACACAAGGAGATATTCTGAAATGGGTAAATATATATGTATTATATAAAATAAGGATTTTCTTATATTTATTGCTTACAGTGTATCCAATGAATTTTTATTTTTCAATTTCAGCCTGATTTGGACTCTAGTTCCCATACAGGGCACTAACTGTTTAAAATCAGCGTCATTTTCTGACACCTCCTTCAGCAGTTGCAAATTTGCAATTCCATGTTCTGAAAAATTGTTTATTATTTACACTAGTTTTGAATTTTGAATCATCTATATTACGAAACTGTTTTAGATCTGATCTATAAGTTAAGTGGTTATATTTATATACAGGGTGATTTTTTTAAGTGTTTTATTAGACGTTTTCAAAGAAGGAATTGTAATACAAATTTAAGATTTTGTATTTTCTTTCTAGAGTACATGAATGTATATTGTAAAATATTTTCAAGCTGACTCTACTTCCGGTTTTACCAGAAACGAATGTAAACTTCGTTATTTCAAATGTAACAATCTGTATATTTATACATTCTTGAATTCTTCGTTCAATTCTACGAATTTGATTAATAATATTCGCAACCACTTCAGCAGTTGTGAAGTTATATAAAATTTTTCGAGAGAAAGATTGTAACAAATTAGTGTTTATATCTTCAAAATCCCTCATTGTAAAAATTTCATTTCAAAACAGTAAAAGAAGAGGAAGTACGCTTATACTGCTTGTTGTTATTTATGAGGGAATATTGCACAGGGTGTCTAAAGCAGGGCTTCAAAGTAAGCCCCAATAAAACTATCGAATTCAATAGGTTGGTTATCATTAGGAAAAAATGTAAATAAGTTATACCTACTTATACAACAAGCAGAATAAACGTACTTCCTGTTGTTCCACTGTTTTAAAGAGAAATTCGTACAATGAGGGATTTTTATATATAAAAACTAATTTGTGACCATGTTTCTCTCAAAAAATTCGTTAACCAGACCATAACACAACTGCTGAAGTGGTTGCGCATATTTCATTCATCAAATTAGTAGAATTGAACGAAGAATTCAAGTATGCATAAATATACTATCTGTTACATTTGAAATAATGAAGTTCACATTCGTATCCGGCGTACCCGGAAGTAGATTCGCTTTGAAAATATTCAAAAATTTACGTCCATGTACTCTAGAACAAAATCTTGAATTTGTAATACAATTCCTTTCTCGAATATCGAATACCTATGTCTGATGAAACACTTAAAAAAATCACCCTATATTCTGTATTCATAATTATATAGGTAACACATTTTTTATAGTTTTCATGTCTTATGAGTATTATTTGGAGATGTAGGTACATACCTAGTTCTATACAGCATTCACACCCGATATTTTTTTTAAAGAACGATTTTACCCTCTATCCTGAATACCTTTTTACTATCATATACTACTGCTTATAATTTTTCAACGTCAACAACTGAAACTGCTTTTCGTATAATAGCGCCGGTCTATGTTTTAAAATTATGATTGGATTTCCGTATAATATAATTTCTATATTCGGGATTTTTATTCACGATTGATTCACACATGAAATTGTTTGAAAGCACTATAAATTCATTACCATTTGAAAAGGTGAGGTACTTACGTTCAAAATCTCTCAACGTCTCCCCGGTGATGCCACATTCTGAGAGAAAAAAAGATAAATCTTCCATTGTTTTCTCTCCACACACACCACACACTCATATTCAGTACACCGTCACGAATAATTCTGGAACCGTTGGCGTTCGATGATCTTCAGACAACGCGAGATAGAACGATTAGCGCGGGAAAGTACACGGTTGGTCGGATTGATTGGTGGTGTCGGCGCGTTTGAGTTCCGACTCTGACGTAAAGGCATAGGTGCTGCAGGACAAGTCTGTATACCGGAATTTACACTCGACAAATGGAGTTTATTATCATTTATGATCGTAGATTAACTATAAACAAATGATCCGTTAAAATATCACATCCTATTCATAATAAACACTAACAAACATTTATTAACAGATAACTCTACATTTATCGATAATCACCAAATAAAATTAATTGAAAATCAAACTTATTGATAAATACATTTCAATCTCTGTAATAAATTACTTATTTATAATAAAATAATTTTGTTTATAGCTACTGAATATAGCAGAACCATATAGTTTGTTTTTAGTGAATATCAGAAAATATTACTTACAGTTGTAATGAATGAGCCATATTTGTTGTGAATCTTATTTAATAATTTTCAACAAATTTGCCAATAACAAATATTTAATAACTATAACTGAGAATTTTCTTTCAGTGTATGATTGCAGAGAAATTAATAGAACTAAAAATTGGTTCAAGCCCTGTGGACAGGAGCTTTCTGGCGCTCTAGTTCAACCATACAAATTATATCTCCGAAAGTATTGGTTTCTCAGAGTTGAGAATTATATCAATTTATTCTTATGATAGAACTGCATCATAAAGGAAATTCAATTCAAATAATAGTTCATTTATCTAGATTAAATGAGCAATCTGAGAATGAGAACTGCACCATGGAAGAAACCAAATTAAAATATCTGAAATGAATTTGACTCTCTCATATAAAACAGGATGAAATGTACGAGTACACAGATCATATAATAAAGCTTAGATAGAATAATTATAGCATTCAGTGAAAACATAGAAGTACGATTCATTATTGAAATTTAGAACTTCATCTTAGCAGAAATTGAATGCAAACATCATAGAAGAATTTAAATTCAACAAGAGTGCCAAAAATTATCAATCCAAAACCAATAGACGAATTCTACCCAACAACGAACTCATCCGAGATATTCATTCCTCAATTATATGATGAACGATAATATATATCTTTCCTCAAATCTACAATATTCCAGTTTTGTTTTTAGTGGAGATATTCTGAACTCAATAATAATATAATATAATAATAAATTTATTGATCCTGTTAGACATACAGTATGTATAGGACACGTCAAGTAAAGAGAGAAAAGTTAAAAATCAAAATTGTAAATTCACATCACAGAAATACTCATCAACACTATAATAAGCCTTAGACAACATTAAATCTTTTACCGTTATTCTGAAGCCCAGAATATTCAACGATCTCACTGCAACAGGCAAGTGATTAAACAGTTTTATACCTTGGTAATGAGGCGAATTTTCAAATTTTGCTGTTTTATGCATCGGAATATTCAAGGTTTCAGAGTTCCTGGTATTGTATTCATGAAAATCGGAAACCCTGACAATATTATTAACTTACCATTACCATACCCATCATCATATGGATTGACCATCGGCATGAAAATATCAACCAACAAAAAGTATGATATTATATTATCATTCTCATATTTATACGATTGCTCGAATGAAACAACGTCATGTCTCAAGAGAATAAGTTGACATTATAACAATTCATAGAATACCCACATAATAATTCTATCATTCTGTGAAAACGTAGAAATACGATTTACATTGAAATATTGAAAAATCATATCTCCGAAAGTATTAGCTTGTTAGAGTTAAAAATGATATGAATGGATTCTTATGATAAAACTGCTTATTAAAAAAAATTTAATTTGGAATTTGTTTTGTAAAAAAAAAAATTTTTTTTTGTTACTCCGAAACCATCTGTTCGATTTCGCCCAATAACGAACTTAGCCGAGATATTTATCCCCCAAACCCACTCTGAAAATTTCAACTCTCTAGCTCATTCCGTTCGAGAGTTATCGTGCCTACGGCCGGCCGGCTGGACGGACCGACCGGACGGCCGGACAGAATGAATTTCGTCCACGGATTCTTGATCAGTCAGTCGAACCAAATCGTTTAAGACCATTTTCATCGAAATATTCGAAAATTACAGACATTTGGGCAAATTGATAAGCACTCAGTTCCGAGGAACTAGAGCGCCAAAAATGAGAAAACAGCCTTGGCCACCCACCATTTCGATAGTAATCATGAATTTGATTTCGAAAATGTTAAGATCTTTGACAGAGAAAAAAATTATTTCAAACGATGCATTGGTGAAATGATTCAGATTGCAATACATAATACGGTCAATTTAAGAACTGATGTAGAATGATTGAGTGTGGTATACAGTAATTTATTAACAAAAATTAGAATTAAATGATCTGTTTGACTCGTAGGCTCCACTTGTCGAGTATTCGGTCGAATTCAACAAAAACATGATATCTATAAATAACCCAATATGTTCCATTCGTTCGCGGTCCCAGATTTAATTGAATTCTACAAGGGAGACATCACCTGACTATTGTTTACTCCTGTTCTTTGGTGCTTGTTTTATAGAAAAATTTTAACGGTTTTGGGAAAAAAACGACCAATGGATGTCACAGACATAATTTACTTCCTGAAGAATCTGATTGAAAAGGTAAATTTCGGTTAAGATCGCGTAACTTCTGGGTTTTTCTGTTTGTTTGATCTGGCTGCTTCTAAGAGAAACATAAATGTCAACTGAGAATTATTTTGTTGCTTAAGTTTGTGTAAGGGTTAGTCTCATTGTGAATTCGTTTTATACAAGAGTTTATTGCATGTATCATAGTTCAAATGTAGTTGTTATAATGATTAAATTTTTTACAGTCTTGAAAAAGATCCAAATACGGATCGAAACGTCGACTATTCAAAAAAAAAAGTTTATTTTGCCCAGTCCTCAAGCCGCAAACTCAATTATTTATATGAAATAATGGCATAATAACCTACAAACTGCTGGTACGGTGTTGTTTTTGTTCGCGGTTCCCTGGTGCATATTGTTTTCTCGTTGTTGGTTAGTTGGTTAGTACCGTGGGTACTCTTTTTCGTCTCGTAACCATAATTCAATTGTGGCTTGGATTTCATTATTTCATTTTTTTTTTGTTTTTTTTTTTAGTTGTATGTGAGTGTATATACACACACCTATTCGATAGCGGCTCTCAACAAAAAAAGGCGAATGTACAGTTTAAAGACTATCTGATTGAGTAGTAACAAAACAGGCAGAAATGCCTAGGTTAAAAGCTCGGTCAGGTGTCTTTCAATATTTCTATATCAATAAGAACTACTATACAGTAATAATAGAAAAGTGAAAAAAATTGTACTTATACTCTGACAAGCCATATCACACAGAATATACCCTAGGTAAGATATATTCTATGTGCCGTCATTGTATATACAGGGTGTCCCGTAAAGACCACGTCAAATGAAAACGGAAAGTAGATCAGAATTTGCTCTACCTGATGTGAAAAAATCGTTCATATGAAAGTCCCACAGTTTTCGAGATATTTGATGTTTCATGAAAATGTTGATTTTTTTCACTTAAAATTATTTCTCTCTTGCGGAAGCTACAATGAAATACTTTTCGAATCAGTTTTTTTTCCGTAAATATTGTTGAATGATTACTGCAATTCATGCAATGAAAAATAGCACAAAATATTATACAGGGATTCTGAAAAAAAAAATTAAAACTCATGTTCTGAAGGAAGTGTTTTTTTGTACTGAATTCTATCTGACATGCTATAAAAAAAAGACACTAGACCGTTTCTGCATATTACGTTGAAAAGTTGCCCATATTGTGAGGATTCCGAAAAGGTTAAATACAGGTGATAACATTCTTCACGAAAAAAGATATTTGAATGTTTATCGAAAATGGAGCATTTCTGTGAAAAACTGATTTTGTCACCTTTTCCACCAATCCTTTCATTTTGCAGATTCTGCTGTAACATATTGAATAATTCTCTTGAAAAATATCAGTTAGTCCTTAAATTACTTATATAGTGAAATTATTCATTAATTGCAATGATATAATGTAATAACGCACAGGACCTTCAACATCAACAAATCTATTGTGAAGAAACTTCATAAAAATATCAATAATTAAAATTCAGGATTCTTATTAGAGCAAATGCTCAAAATGACCACCCCCTTCTCTAATACATGCACTGAATTTATTGAGAAATTACCTTTTCAAACCATACAAACTTCTTCCCGCTATTTTGGATGCTGAAATACGAATGCAGCCCCTTAGTTGTGCTTCATCTCTCATGAGATTCGAATTAATTTCATTTTTTTTTAAACCCCAGTAAAAATAATCCACAGGATTTAGGTCTGGTGAACGGGGAGGCCACGAAATTTCACCGCCCCTTCCGATCCACCGGTGAGGATATGTTTGGTTCAAATATTCCCTAACATGACGAATGTAGTGTGCTGGGCACCCGTCGTGTTAAAACCATAGATAACGTCGCATTTCCAGTGGTACATCTTCTAAGAGTAAGGGTACACTGTTCCTTAGAAAATTCAAATAGTTGGTGCCGTTTAATGATTGCGGCAATTCTGTCGGACCGAATATTTTCCCATCGTATTTTCCAGTCCATAAATTCATCGTAAATCGATATTGGGATCTATCTTGCCTTATATTGTGCGGATTCTCGATGTTCCAACTATGAAGATTATGCAGATTGATATAACCGCTTTGAGTACAGGAAGACTCATCAGTCCAAAGGATATTATTGTTTCAGCAACATTTGTTGACAAAATTCTACTCGGGCTTGATAGTCTCTTGGTAGTAGTTGTTGAACTCGCTGAATATGGTAGATGTGATATTTGTATGTCTTCAGGATTCTATGGGCACTCGATTTTGATATGCCTGTCATGAGCTCTATCATTCTGGTTGATACTGAAGGATTATTTTCGACATCAATCAAAATGGTGTCATCCTCCACGATCGAAGGCCGGCCACTACTTTTACGACTCCCAGGAACTCTTTCTTCGACAATTACATTATGGGTCCAGACAAAAACTTCGTAATTAGGATGTCGGCGATTGGGGTACCGCTCTGAATAAAGCATCGATGCTGCTCTAGGATTAAGACGTACTTCTCCATAAATAAGGTGCATGTCGGCATATTCTCTTGCAGTATACGAAACATTTTCTGTAGACATTTTACCTAGTAAACTGATACGCATTAACTTCCACTAGATGAAAATGAACGTTCCATAGATACCTTAAGTACCATAAGTTTGAATCATTCAATCGCATCACATCATATCGATGTTCGAGAGTTCTTTAGGCAAAGAAAAAGAAATAAATAAACTCAGTCAGTGAATTGGCATCTTAATAACATTTTATTGATTTGTTGATTGATTATTTTCAGCAGGAAGTGCAAAATGGAAGTATTTATGGAAAAGGTGGAAAAATCAGTTTTTCACAGAAATGCTCCATTTTCGATAAACATTCGAATATCTATTTTCGTGTAGAAGGTTATCACCTTTATTTTACCTTTTCGGAATCCTCACAAAATGGGCAACTTTTCAACGTAATATGCAGAAAAGGTCTAGTGTCTTTTTTTTATACCACATCAGATAGAATTCAGTACAAAAAAACACTTCCTTCAGAACATTAATACATTTTTTTTTCAGAATCCCTGTATAATATTATGTGCTATTCTTCATTGCATGAATTGAAGTAATCATTCAACAATATTTACGGAAAAAACTGATTCAAAATGTATTCAATTGTAGCTTCCGTAAGACAGAAAGCATTTTGAGTGAAAAAATTTAACATTTTCATGAAACATCAAATATCTCGAAAACTGTGGGACTTTCATATGAACGATTTTTTCACATCAGATAGAGCACATTCTGATCTAAATTCCGTTTTCGTTTGACGTGGTCTTTACGGGACACCCTGTATGAGTGTTCTGCGATTGTCATCTCACAGAGAAATAGAAGGTATTGTCTCTGTCTATAGATAAGAGTTTTCAAACTGATTATGATGTAAAATTTATTTTTAGTTCTTTTCAAAATTATTGATATAAAATACCTCCTGTTCTAGAAAAGCATAATTGAATGCAAAATGAACCACGATACAACCTCAGCTATCATGGAAAGCTCTTGGATAATCCATATGATGATGGAAATATATATGTACTTTGTAAGTTAATAAAATTGGGTTCAGAATCTCTCCAGTAAAAACAGAACTGGAAAATTGACTAAGTTTCAATTGATATGATATAATTTTCAGAGAAGATTTAAGGAATGAATATCTCGGATAAGTTCGTTATTGGGTAGAAACGGTCTGGTGGTTTCGGATTAATAATTTTTGGGACTGTTGTTTTTTTTAATGACAATTTTTGAAGCATTAAAGCACTGATTCGTAGATAGGAAATTTTTTTTTAAATGATAATCTTTGAAGCATTAAAGCATTGAAGATTGCTCATTTTATCTTGATAAATAAACTATTATTTGAATTATGATTCAGTTTCATCATAAGAATCCGTTGATATAATTCCCAACTCTGAAAAACCAATACTTTCGGAGATATGATTTGTCAAAGTTTGAACAAGAGCGTCAAAGCTCCTGTCCGCAGAGCTTTCCCTCTTTTTCATTGATCGGCTTTTGATGTCTTCTAGCAGTTGTTTAATTTTTTCTCATTGAACAAGCATACTCCAGTTCTGTTTTGAAAATATTTGAGAATATTCTCCACTGTCGATCTACTTCCTTCTCTGGTCTTTATATACAGGCTGTCCAAGAAGTCGACGTCAAGCCAGGAGCAGGTGATATAACAAGTCATGATAGTTATCAGAAAATATTCAAAAAAAAATTAGGTAATGTAATTTCCAAATTATAGGCATTTAAAGAAAATAGACAAAATCTATACTTTGTGATGGTTATTCAATTCTCATTTCTACAAATCTTAATTTTTTGCTAATTTTATTTTTGTTATGTTATCCTGAATAATGCGTCTGTATATTATTGCCCAAAACTTCATGACGTTTGCCCCCGTTTGGAGCAAAATGTTACTTTTTGCACTACTAAATATTCAAAGCTCACATTTTGTCCAATTTCAACTGTCTGTACTGAAAAAAAATGTACTACGCTAGTTCGGCAAGTAACTGCAAAAGTTGGCGCATTTAATGAGGATTCCAAAATGGTATAACAAATGCTAGTAATTCTGCAAGTGTTTCGGTTAGAATTTTTTTGCTGAGAAATCCATTTCCAAACCAATTTTTCCTAAAAACTTCAATTGATTCTGATGTACCCAAGCCTTTAATTCAGGCAGTTACTGTAAGGCCGCTCGCATACCAGCACGACGAGACCGCAACGCGACCGCGACGATACTTTTTAACGAGGAATTTGCGTCGCGTCGCCGTATCTTTGGTGTGGGCGCTTCTATGACTTACCACGTACCGCGACTGCGAAGCGAGACGAAGTCGCGGTCGCGTTGCGGTCGCGTCGTGCTGGTGTAAGAGCGGCCTAAGAGTTCTGGTTGAATTAAAGAGAAAGCTAATAATTCTACGATGTGTGAGCGATGCAGGTAACGACGCCAGATAAAAGTCGCTCTTCTACTGTTGCCAGGTAGTCTGAATCTTTTTTTTCTGTTTTATGTGCATAATTGAATTTTCTGATTCAGAAAACTTTTTTAATAAACATTACAATAACATAAATATTAATGAAATGTGCAAACTGTCTCCCTTCAGCCGCAATACACGTTCGACATTGTCTTAAAAAATATCGGAGTATCAGACTGGCTAATCCTCCGTTATTGACATGATTATTATTCAATTCATAAGAGCTAAGGCTAATACCTACAGGGGCTCAAAAAAATAAATATTTTGAATGTAAAAAGCTTAAACTTAAGTCAATTGTGATTAACACTATTGATGAGAAACAAATAATTGAACCAAAAAAAAAATAACCAAAAAGTAACACATGATGAACGGCTTTCATTATTCTTCGCCGTAGCTCAGATACATTTTCGATGGTCTTGAGTAAACCTAATCAGACCGTAAAACATTCTCTTCGAATCATCATTTGATAAAATCCAACTCTTGGGAGGTAATCTCGGGGTTGTAGAGTTTGTACCCTCTGAGGGAGAGTTTCTCAATTGGGAGTTAACTCTAGGTTACGAGAGACACATGTGTTTAGCAATATTCATGAACGCGTAACACTCGGGTTACCTGCAACCTTGAGTTAACTCGCAATTGAGAAACCGGCCCTCAATGTGATAAGTGTGTAAACTGTTTTTTTTTTCAATATTCTGTGCAGTACTTGTGGATACCGTGGGCTTTTTTTTCTCTATTCCAATGTTTCAAAGAAAGAACTCAAAGTAAACACTTCAGGTACACTAGAATAATTTAGAGTTAGTGGGAAAAATTGTTTCGTAAATGGATTTCTCAGCAGAGAAAATTCTAGCCGAAAAAATTGCAGAATTTCTAGCAATTGTTATACTATTTTGGAATCCTCATTAAATGCGCCAACTTTTACAGTTACTTGCCGAACTAGCGTAGTACATTTTTTTTCAGTACAGGTAGTTGAAATTGGACGAAAAATGACTTGGACCTTTGAATGTTTAGAGGGGCAAAAAGTAACATTTTGCTCGAAACGGGGGCAAAAGTCATGGAGTTTTGGGCAATAATACACAGACGCATTATTCAGGATGACATAACAAAAATAAAATTGGCAAAAAATTAAGATTTGTAGAAATGAGAATTGAATAACCATCACAAAGTATAGATTTTGACGATTTTCTGTAAATGCCTAAAATTTTTAAATACATCACATAATTTTTTTTCCAATATTTTTCTGATAATTATCATGACTTGTTATATCACCCTCTTCCGGCTTCACGTTGACTTCTGGGACACCCTGTATATTATATATTATGTTATTGGCTGTAATTCCTCTTTTTTATATTGATATCCGTCACTTTGTTCTATTTCTTCCTCAAGAGTCAATAGTTGTGCAGTATCATGGTCTGACATATGTGTTCTTATTATTTGTGATGTAAATTTCGTTTGTTTTATCAGTATGTTAAAACCTTAGACTAAAGAAGGGGGAGACGCGGCATCTCATTGATAAATTCAGTAATCGTTGAAGCCAACATTGGTAACGATGTCCCATGAGTGGGACAGAGAAAGAACTATGGTTAAGCTGTCGCACGTTATCCAGCCGGCAACGTTGCAAAAATGAGGTCCGCGTAAATTTGGAATTAGTCACCTCCAGTGGCGTAGAGTGGCTGTCTTTTGAGATTGGATATTTGTCCATTTTAATGCATATCAACGAGTTAGTAGGTGTAATCATTTGCAATGTATTCAATTTGCTTTGAAATGTGTTTCGAGAATTCGTAAGTTTGTTACGAATATTTAGGTTTAAAATTAATCAGATAGGAATTATTTTATTATTCATTTTATTGCGGGCTTGTTCCTAGTGGAACAGCGTGCTATCGTTTTGCCCAAATGTTTGTAATGTTCGAATATCGAGCCGAAATTGGTCTCAATCGATTGGGTTCGACTTCCTTATGAAGGATCCGTGGTCAAACTTGAGTATATCCGGCCGGCCGTATACTCTCTATTTTCCGAAGGAGACGACCTAGAGATTTCATACTTTCAAAATAGGTTGATTGTCCAAATATCTCGGACAAGTTCGTTATTGGGCCAAATCTATCGAATAGTTCAGAAGTTATTAGCATTTGAAATTTAATTTTCCCAATAATTCCTCTAATATTCATCCGATCAATTTGTAACTTGGAAGATATTTGGATGACGTAAGTAAGAAATCCTCATTCCAATCGTCTATTGAACGAGAGCTTCAAACTTCTAACATAACGTTAGTGCTTTAGATATTCTGATTGGGATTAGAGTGATAATAAGTTAGTGCTTTTCTCATTCAAATGGAGTTGAAAAATATCGGTTCAAATCGTTGATTGAAGTAGATTTTTTTTTCAAAAACTAAGCTATGACGATAAAATTCTGGGGTATACAAATTATCGGTAACCTCGATTTATGTACGAATTTTTCTTGAGTTTTAAGGAATCTGATGGGATATCAAGTATTGAAATTTTTTTTCTTAAATTTTATATCGTGTCGATTTCCTCAAAATTTGGCGAACCCTGTTATTTCAACGCCATCCAAATATCTTCCAAGGTACAAATTGATCGAATGAATATTCTAGGAATTATTTCAAAAATCAAATTTCAGATCCTAATAACTTGAAACTATTCGATGGATTTGGCTCAATAACGAACTTGTACGAGATATTTGGACAATCAACCTATTTTGAAAATATGAAAACTCTAGATCATTTCCTTCGGAAGATAGAGAGTTTACGACCGGACTTACTCAAATTTGGTCAAGGATTCTTCATCAGGAAGTCGAACCCAATTGATTGAGACCATTTTCGGCTCGATATTCGAAAATAAAACATTTAGGCAAAACAATAGCTCGATGTTCTAATAGTATCAAGCACGCAAAGAAATCGAAAATTACAGACATTTGGGCAAATTCATAATCACTCTGTTCGTTTGAACAAGAGCGCCAAAAAGTTTACTAAGAATATTAGTCAATATCAGCTAAATAGCAAAATGTAAGAAGAAGATGTACAAACTAAGGTGTATCCCATGATATGCTGAAAAAAATACATAATTTGATGTAACAACTAATCCAGTACATAAAATATATTAAAAAATTAATCAATATTTTCTTCGATACATCTTTATCACTCATGAAATTCCATAAAAACATTATTCGTAAATAATATTCCCCATTTTGTCTGTCCAAAAAGTGACAAATATTATTGCAATAAGACAAACTACTACTGCGTTGGTGTCTGAAGGACCCCAGATCAGAATTAAACCCAGTAATGCGATTTATCAGAATGGTCAGGTCTCAGTTATCTTTTAATCAATTCAGATAAGTGAATAGGTGGGGGAAAAAAGAGGATGAATAAATCAAAATTTGACCCAGAAAACGAGATTTTTTTATTGCAGGTCAAAAAAAATGAACAATGAATGGGAAAAAGCACGATGGCATAAAAAACCCCTAGAAGATGAATGGAACATAACAAGGAATCAACAATAACATAATAGGTAAAAAAGCACACAGAATGAATAAAAAATAATAAATAAATCTTGAATTGGATCAACAGGGGCAAGATCCATGAGCCCTAGGTGTCAGCTCAATTGTTATTAGAAAACGGCTCTTGGTTTGTTATCACAGCAAAGGGGTCCATTGCATCGTTTTTGGAATCAGGTAAAGGACGCTCCTTGGGATGTTAGAATAGCAATGGGATTCAATGAATTGTGTAGGAATCAGATGGTTCATAGTCACTTGATCTCTGATAAAAAAATTCAAATAATTTGGATATCATGCTCTTCCATGAATCTCTTGATGGATACATAAGAACATCTATTGGGGTGTTAGTACAGAAATGAGGTCAATTAACTCTCCTAGAAATCAGATGTCCACAGTGACATGGTCCTTCCTAAAACAGAAATTCGTTGTGGATAGTAGAGGTTACATGAACAAAAATCTATTCATTTCTAAACAAAATCAGTTTAGTATTAATGAATCTCGTCCTTTTCTTTCTGGATTCATCTAGAAGTTTTGTACATTCATGATGGATTCTAATTCTAAAATATTTTTTTAAAATATACCTCATCAATTGATCAGAATGTCCATCAATAACATTTTCATCAAAAAGATGATTTTGAAAATGATCCAAAATGTAAGTTGGAATATTATGCATAGTTTTATTCACCAATACTGGTAATAAATGCTCCACTTTTCTATGAAATATACTAGAAGTTTTATTAAAAAACTTAAAGAATTTTTCTGCCTCTTTACAGACATCAATTACTAACTGACTAGCCTGAACTAATTTACCATAGGTCTTTTTTTTTTGCAGAAGAGAGATATCCATATCATTTCTTAAGAGGTCAAGACATTTTCGGCAAGAAATTAATCGTTCAAGAATCCGAACCACATATCCCGAAATATATCCCACAATATCTTCTGAGTACGTTGTGAGATTCCATGCTGCTGAAGATGCATAGTCATATCTCTCCATATCTTTGACAATACATTCCATCAACTCAATATAACTCTCAGTGTTTTCCATATTGGCTGAATGTTCTGTTGACGTTATGCTACTTTTAGATCCACATGTAAGAATGCTGATGCTTTCCAAGTTAATGGCATTTCCTGTGTTCGAAGCTGATATTTGTGAGTGAACTATCAACCTCTTGTATGCTGCCTCGAATTGTCTAGCAGTAGGGTTATTATTATGGCCGCCTTTGCTTCTTATACACCCAAAGAAGAGCTCTAAATGGTCCTGTGACAGCTTATATGTTAGGAGATATTTCAGACATTTATCTTCAATAATATATTTGTTGATCATTTGTTGCAAACTCTTCATACCAATCAGGAAACCTAGAAATCCTGTTTTTCTTCCACTTTTTGTAATAGGTACCCCATTTAATGTTAATGTGAGTATATAATCTGTCATCATCATCATGTAGTTCATGAAGATTTCTAGTGTGCTAATACTTATTGCTTTTTTGAAAATATATTTTGCACAAGTGTTTCTTGAATTGAAGATGTCAAATAAGTTGTTGAATTTCAGAATGAACTCAGACGTAGCTTCTGATCCTTGAAACTCAAGACAACTGAGATCATCTCTCAAGAAATCTAAAGCATCACTAACACTCTTGCTCAGGGTCTGAGTTGCCAATCGCACCTTCATTTTATCTCTCATCCACTCTAAATGACTCTGCCTTAATTTTGTTGCAGCATGGAGACCTTCAATCTTTTGTTTTTCAACCAAATTTGATACGAAACTCCATTTAATCTCCTTGTTCTCTTTGTTTTTCAATCCATTTTGGGAGGCAAAACAATTCCGGACTAACTTTATCAAGTGTATATATCATTCTGTGTAACTGGGTGCTGAAATTTTGTTATCAAATTTGATGGATCACTGAAATCTGCTCCCAATTTTTCAGCCAATGAAAAATTAGAAGGGGCACCATCAAAAGTCAATGAAGTGACTTGTATTCCGCTCTCATGTAGAAAACTAAGGCATTTTTTCACTATCTCTGCTTTTTCTGTGGCCCCTAATCCATTTACTAAGTAATATCCCACAGACACTTTCCAGGATCCATTCAGACATACTAGCATGAACACTAATGCTTCCCGACCTTCATGTAGAATATCAGAATCCAAGTTGATACCCAGATCAACATATCCTGTGAATTTGGAACCTGTCCATTCAACTTGACGTCTGATGGACATTTCATCCATAACAAGATTACACAACAAAGGATAAGATACTTCTTTTTGTCGTAGAGTTAAGGCAGTCAGTGATTCATTTGTAAAACCTGGACTTCCATCCACAGATTTGTACCACTTCGAGAGAGTATCTAAATGAGGTAGACTATTGTTGAAAGTCTTTTGAACATAGTTGTATCCTTTTGGAGAATAAAAGGCCAGAGTTAATGCAAAAGCACTTAACGAAGGAGTGTATATTTGCTTAGTCGGTCCTTTTAACATTCTATCGAATATATCACTTGCTGGTCCAGCATTGATGGATGCCTGAAAAGTAATGGTTCTTTGAGTTGATCGTATTGCTATATAACAGTATATTCTGAAACAAGTTGCAGAGTGGCTTTCTATTCCATCATGAAAGCATGACTGTTGAAATAGGAGACAATTCTGCAATGAGTACTTGACGATATTTTCTCTAGTTCAGTCAAATTTGGTGAAATGCTGTTGAAATTCAATTAAATATTCAAATTATACATCCTAGTGATTTTATTGTATCTTGGCAGTTGCTGTAACTGTTACAAAAATTGACAGATTTAGGAATATTCATTAAAATTTTTGTATGTCTTGGGCTATATCTGAAGTATATTGTCAGTTATAATATCACAAGGGCATAGACAATATTCGATTATTTACCGATTCACGTGACGTTTTCGCGAAACATCACGAGAGCGTAGCTCTCGTGATGTTTCGCGAAATACGTCTAGTGAAGAGGTGAATAATCGAAACATATTGTCTTTGCTCGAGTTGGTATTCGTTACGATTATATAAAGAGTAATATTTTAATTCTTTTATTGATTAATATTAATATTGAAAGTACAATTATTATAATACATATTTGATGTATTGTTATTTTCGGAATTTGTAGTGTTGGTACTATTGCTGACACTGGATGTGGAAGGATTAGGTATGTTTCTCATTTTCTCAATTATTCGTCTATGGTGTTCTGCAGTGAGTTTCAAATACGGTTTCAGAGATTCCGATGACGAGTGGCCTGTTATTTTGGTAATTTCTTGCAAGTTTGCCCCTGAGTGTGACAAGATACTCACAGCAGAGGAGCGATTCGAATGATTCGTAATTTTCCTTTTTTTCGTATCTAGTCCGATACTTTCAGCTGCTGTACGTGTCCATTTACTCAACTGATTTAAACCTACAGGGCAATTTTTATACCATTTTCCTGTTTTCTGCCAATCAATATTAGGTGTTACAAAAAGACGATTGGTTGTGATATTTGGAGTCCTTTTGCTCAATAATTTATCCAAGAGACGTACTGGACACTGATTCGTGGACTCTTTATTCGTTACCAACCATTTAGAATTTGTGGTACGTTGTTCACCACCTTGTGCTGTTTTTGAAAATACTGGATTGTATTCGATTCGTCCCGTATTTTGACCGTAATTGTCGAACTCCTTTTTGAAATAGTCAGTTAAGCAAAAGGCTGCTTCATTACCACGCCATGCCAATTCCACAGCACAAATTTGATAAAAATTTTTTTGCAAACCATCTGGTGTATTTTCATCGAAACTTGAAATAATTTTGAGTATTTCATTCTTATTAAGAGCGGCTGAGCTCTCTTTTTTCCTGTCGGGGATTGCTTGTAATTTTTTCCTCTTGGCTGTACGGGCCTTTCTCGCATTTTCGAAAATTGTATCTTTAAATGGATTTATTTCTCTGTTGAAGTCTTCATTAAACTTTTTCTGTAAGAGTTTAGCAGGAATATTCCAAATGGTTTTAACTGTACTTTCTTTATATTCTTTTCCATCTGCACGTTTCATATTGAATGCCCAATCTTTCAAAATATTCGCTACTTCATCATTTGAAATATCAGCACCAAGTTTGTAATTTCGATGTTCACAAAACACCGTGAACTGTTTCCAAACATAATTATGTGTCTTCGTGGTATTTTCTGGTGTTAAATTAACAATTTCTTGGTCAATTTCACCACTTGAACTCAAACCAAAACGATGCATCTTCAAAAATGCACTGACATTTCATTGACATTTATCGTCACTATGGAAATTATTCCAATATGGCTGGAGGCGAATCACCAAAACGATTATATACCGTCGTCAAGCGGTATATTCAGTTATCTATACGACGTTACTAAGGGAAATTCAGGAATTCTATTGGTTCATTATAATATGAGTTATATAATCTTGACAATTGTCGTGTATTGAAATTTGATAGGATCGGAAGTCAGTGTTGACAACCAAAGAACGAAAAATATAACTGAAAACAATGCTATAATGAGTTCGCCGCAGCACTGTTTTTAGTAGGTACTGTAATGAACTCATTACGATACTGAAATAAAGAAGAGTATATACCGATATGGTTGCTGCTGAAGCTTCTGATATCAAGGATTTTTCTCTCAAATGATCCATCAACGTTTTCATTGAGTTGATTTTATGCTTCATCCTCCGATTAGCCTGCTGTAATAAACGAATCTTTTTGTTCTTTTGCTGTTGTGCTGTTCTTACAATATTCATATTTCTCTTCCGTTTCTCAGGTGTGGAAAAATCACTTGTATGTAAGTCACCTACATAAGCCCTCTTTCTGCAAAGAATCAGTAAAAATACTGTAGTTTTCATAAATGAGAAAAAATTGCAAAATGTTCACAAATGATCAGGGAGAACAATAAAATTTGTACCTTCCTCTTTTGATTTTGGATGATGATGGTTCATCAGAAAAGATTACTGATTCAACATTTTCCACAGACCGCTCAAGTTTTGTGACAGTAGTTTGTACAATATGTTCTTCACTGTAACACAAATAATATTTTCAATAAGCTATCATTCAATAATGAAACACATGTTTCACCTTTTCGAAGAACAAGGAATAGAATCAATTTTGGTGCAAATTGCTGCATCAAGAGATGAAACTTGATCTCTGAAAAAAATATTCATTTATTTCAACAGGAAAGTGACAATAATGACAAATGTTTCACCTTTTTTTTGGAGAACAAGGAATAGAATCAATATTCTGGAGAATTTCTCCATCGTGTGATGAAACTTCACTTCTGAAAAAAGATCGAGTTAGAATAGTCTCAAAGAATATAGGTATCGTATATATATTTTAAAAGTAGCAAATCTTGAGAAATGGGGTTGCCAACATTTTGGGTAAAATAGAGCCATAATTTAAAGGTGGATCTTCAAACTATAAATTTGACTCTATGATATGAACAACAAACTATTATGTATCACCAGCAAACTCCTGAATAGTAATTGTTAGTTCAGCAAAAAACACTTTTTGTTCTTGAGTTTTGTTATTTATGTGATATATCATAAATGGTTTATTACCTTTCAGTACTTGGTGGAGTTTCGTTAATCGTGGAGCTTGAACTGTAAAAATAGGTAATAATTAATTGAAATATACTTCATAATAATGTATCTAGATATTTAAAATGCTGATAAGTGTTTCACTGTCTTATAATAACCAGTTTTAGGGGTTAATTTACAAATTTTCAATCGACTAGAGAATATTATAAAGCTCTTGAAACTATTGCCTGTATACAGATTTTTTTGGGAATTCCCAAATTAGGTTTAAAAAAAATTATGTCAGAATATTCACAAATATACCTTGAAGACATAAGATTGAAGAGTTTATCCCGAGTAACAGGAACAGCATCCCTTTTGAGATGCTTTGTACCATTCACTCGAATGTAGAAGTCTTTGGGATCAAAGTGGTCTGAGCATATGAACATATTCTTAGGCAAGTTTGCAGTATCAACCAAGTTCAAAATTGAGTGCCATATATTCTTTCTTTCAACATCAGAAGGAAATCTAAAAAATATAAGATGTAACGCCACTGATATTAAACTTATATGAAGTAATAGTTACCAATGAAAACTCAAGTTAGGGTGATGGGAGTTCAATTCGCCACAAACTGTACATCTACGAACCATTTTGTGAATACAGATTCCTCAAAATATTCAGAAAAAACTCAAAAAACACTCTTTTGAATGCTGAAATTGATAATCTCGACGTGACAACCTCGTTGAAATTGTTCAAATTTGACGTAAAACGTCTTTGACAGCTTCACTGTGATTGGCTTCGGAGAATTACGAATAATTTATCAATGAATATCTGAAAGTCAACGTTGCCGAGCTCACATTGAGATTAATATGAAACACTAGATTTTATAAAAGGCAGTATAGAATGCTTACTGACTGTCTTGAAAGTAAAGTAGGAAAGACTTTCAAGAAAGTGGAATCTTGTTTATATACGAATTGAAATGAGATAGCGAACTGAAGGGAGGGTATATTTTAAGGGTACGTGGTTGGACAGAATTATTAGTACGACTTGCACTGACACGCAAACTCTAATGAAATGTAACCGCCATGTGATGAAATGATAAATGATAATGTGATGTTTGATTTTTTCAGCGTGCACGTACGAGTGAAAAAACGCACTGACAAGCATCCAATGTAACTTTATCCTTAGCCTTTCATTCCAACTTGCTATTGCAAGACGATTTAGTATTAATGAACTGGAAAAATTTGACATAGTGACAACGCTGAACAAATTTTAACGTATTTGGCATTTCGTAGTAATACAATCGCTTAATAAGTTGTGCAAACTTTCGATGTTGGCTTCACTATTTATAGCGAGATACCGTGTCTCTTCTTTCTATAGTCTAAGGTTAAAACTAATCATTAAAGGATACTGTGGGAGGTATACTCATTATTGATTGGTTTTTTTCTGGGTTTTCTCTCCCAAACTCTGAAAAATATCTATAAAATAAAAATTAATTATTTTGTGATTTGCTTCTGCGTAAGAAACACAGGATATTTGCCAGAAGCAATCAATTGAACAATGTTGCATAACAAACAACAACGAAACAACATCAACGAAGAAACAACTATATCGTAACGTTCCGGAGTCTATATCAGACTCCTTCGTCAGACGCTCAATGAAAATCGTTAGAATTATTTTGTTGATAGTTATTTTGTGAAATTCAAGAATTCTCACAAAATAACTATCAACAAAATAATTCTAACGATTCTATATTTTCGGATTAGAGCTCCTTGTCTTCTTAATTGAGGTGGTGGAATATGGCTGAGAGTGGGGAGCCAATGGGTCGGGGTACTCTTTATGCAGCCAGTGACCGTTCTCATAGTAGAGTTTAGTTGAACGTCTAATTTGCCATTATGACTACTATTAAGCCACATGGGAGCGCCATACTCAGCCGAGCTGTACACAAGTCCAAAAGGCGCACTTCGCAAGGTTGAGGCTGTAGACCCCCACGTTGTACCGCATAACTTCTGGATGATGTTGTTTCTTGTGCGAACTTTAGCTGCTGTTTTTTGCAAGTGAGAGTTGTATGTGAGGGACCTATCAAGAGTGATACGAAGGTACTTCGGGGTTGGGTTATGTTTCACAGGGTGTCCATCAAACTGGATGTTCAGTTGGCGTGCGGCTTCCTTGTTGTTGAGATGGAAACATATGCACTTTTGTTTGGATTTGGTGTCAGTCTTCATTTTCTGTAATATGCTCCCAATATAGCCAGATCGTTTGTTATGATTCTTTCCGTATCCTCCACGGTATTGCGGCTTACGGCAAGGGCCAGATCATCCGCATAGGCGAATTTTAAACTAGTAGTATCCGGCATGTCCGCAATTTAGAGGTTTTATGTATGTGTATGTGTTTTATATATACACCTTAATATTTTATATTTTATTTTATATTTTACATATATTTTAGTTTTAAACTATGTGCAGCCATAATAATAATATCTAGAAATTTTGTGCTTTACCTAATCATATATGGCACTTCCTCCATGCGTGTACTCAGAACAGCAGAATACACTACCAATGTGGAAATCCTTGATGTTATGGTTTAGGATCTGTTCTTCTTTCTTCCAGTGTTCTGTTAGGCAAATTATCTTCAGTTCATTTGAATCCTGTGCTATTTTTTTGTCAAGGTGTTCAGTAGCATTTTCGATAGATTGCAACTTTTTGGTGCAGAATTAATATGGTGGTGTTTTTCTCTGGCGTTTTTAAACCTTTATGGTTGGAATTCGCAAAAGACCTATCTTGCTTTCCGGGAAAAATTGAAATTTTGATTGCTGATTTAAGAAATCTTTATGTTTGTTGAAGTCAAATCTTTTGATTCCGACATACTCTGGCGAAAAGTTTGCGCCACACATTGCACCTTTTTGGCGCTCTTGTTCCTCGGAACAGAGTGCTTATCAATTTGCTCAAATGTCTGTAATTTTCGAATTTTTGGCTGAAAATGGTCTTGAACGATTTGGTTTGACTCGCTGATCAAGAATCCGTGGTCGAAACCGATTCTGTCCGGCCGTTAATACGATAACTCTCGAACGGAATGAGCTAGCCAGTTAAAATTTTCTGAGTAGGTTTGAGGGATAAATATCTCGGTTAAGTTCGTTATTCGGCAAAATCGGTCTAATAGTTTCGGAGTAACGAAAAACATTTTTTTTACATTACAACTTTTGAATTCAAATTTCTTTAAGATGCAGTTTCATCATAAGAATCCATTGTTATCATTTTGAACTCTAATTAGCTAATACTTTCGTAGATATGATGTTTCGAAGTTTCAATAATACATCGTAAGTTCTAATGTGAACACATAATCTGTCTGTGATCCCTATTCATGTATGTCATCTTTTCTAGCTATTAGAGAATGTCAATTCGTAGTTGTTATTCTCTCTTGGAAAGTAAGTATTCGATTCTTGAATTTGTCCATATATACAAGACTGTTTTGGTGCAGTTTATGGAGGCTATTGCCTCCATAAACAGAAGAACATAATGGAATCATCAAAAGCACTTACTGTTCCTTGACCACTGAGGTTAATATTACCTTTTACTTCCTTAAGTAGTGAGACATGTTTCCTATATACATTTTCATAATGTTGCTAGCAAAAAACTACTGAAATATGGATCTACATTTGTGTATCAATCATTTTTTCTTGAGTTAAGGTTCATAATACAGAAATAATGTGTTAGTGGTATGAACTATTAAATTTTAAATTATGAAAAGAGGATAGTATTTCATTAATATATTTTGAACTATTGAAATAATTTGTTCGTAATCCACTACCTACTCAAATATCCGGAAAAAATGGACAATCTGCTATGATTGTCTCCAGTCTTGCCCTAGACATTTCGATGATACTTTCCTTAGGTATTTCGAGTTGTGGAAACTATGCACCGAGTGTAAGTTGCAACAACCCATTCCACGAGTTTGAATCATTGTAGATTGCTCATTTAATCTTGATAAATAAATTTAATGACAATTTTTGAAGCATCAAGGCATTGAAGCATTGTAGATTGCTCTTTTTCATAAGATAATTTTCGAATCATCTTTTTGGGCTCTAGTTCCTCGGAACTGAGTGCTTATCAATTTGCCCAAATGTCTGTAATTTTCGAATATTTCGATGAAAATGGTCTTAAACGATTTGGTTCGACTCACTGATCAAGAATCCGTGGTCGAAATTCATTCTGTCCGGCCGGTCCGGCCGGCCGTAGGCACGATAACTCTCGAACGGAATGAGCTAGAGAGTTGAAATTTTCAGAGTAGGTTTGGGGGATAAATATCTCGGCTAAGTTCATTATTGGGCAAAATCGGACAGATGGTTTCGGAGTAACAAAAAAAAAAATATTTTTTTTTACGAAACAAATTCCAAATTAAATTTTTTTTAATAAAAAATTTTATCATAAGAATCCATTCATATCATTTTTAACTCTAACAAGCTAATACTTTCGGAGATATGATTTTTCAAAATTTCAATAATAAATCGTATTTCAACGTTGTCACAGAATGATATTATTCTATGTATGAATATGAATTGTCATAATGTCAAATGATGTTCCTGAGACATTATCTAATCAATCGAAGAATTGTGAGCGAAGTGAGAAAAATCTCAGTGTTTGCTCCGAAATTAGTTTTTCTCAGAAAATTCTTACATTTCGGACCTGAACATGAAGTAAGAGATCTGAGAGTAGTGAGACTGCTTTTCATCCATAGACATAGATATAACTCTCGAACGGAATGAGGTAGGTAGTTGAAATTTTCAGAGTAGTTTAGGGAGATGAATATCTCGGTTAAGTTCGTTATTGGGCAAAATTGGCCAGATTTAATTTGATTTCTTCCATGGTGCTTTTCTCATTCTCATGATTGCTCATTTAATCTTGATAAATAAACTATTATTTGAATTGAATTTCCTTTAGGATGCAGTTCTTTTATATGAATACATTGATATAATTCCCAACTCTGAGAAACCAATACTTTCGGAGATATAATTTGTCTGTTTGAACTAGAGTGCCAGAAAGCTCCTGTCCACAGGGCTTGAACCCATTTTTTTAAACGACACTTTTTGGCGCTCTAGCTCCTCGGAACTGAGTGCTTATCAATTTGCCCAAATGTCTGTAATTTTCGAATTTTTCGATGAAAATGGTCTTAAACGATTTGGTTCGACTCACTGATCAAGAATCCGTGGTGGAAATTCATTCTGTCCGGCCGTCCGGCCGGTCCGGAAGGCCGGCCGTAGGCACGATAACTCTCGAACGGAATGAGCTAGAGAGTTGAAATTTTCAGAGTAGGTTTGGGGGATAAATATCTCGGCTAAGTTCGTTACTGGGCAAAATCGGACATAAGGTTTTACTAAACAAATTCCAAATTAATTTTTTTTTAATAAGCAGTTTTATCATAAGAATCCATTCATATCATTTTTAACTTTAACAAGCTAATACTTTCGGAGATATGATTTTTCAAAATTTCAATGTAAATCGTATTTCACAGATTGATATAATTATTCTATGTATGAATTCTCATAATGTCAACTTGACAGAAGGGAATATTGTAACTTCAAAAATATTGGGGTTGAAATACACGTATTTTAGCGATGCAACGGGGACCTCACCCGAAAATGTTTGAAAATATTACGTAAATATTGAAAGCATAATTCTGTAGTTCGAGAGAGGAGAAAATTTGGTGAACGTAGATCAGGAAATTTTTGATCGATTACAAGGTAATTTTTTATTTATTACTCATCTTCTTTCATATTATTACTCATCTTCTTTCATACATGTTTAATGGAATACCTACTATTTGTAGGTACTTTAAACCTGTTTTGGGCAATTGTCATACGAAACTTGTTTTTTTGGCGCTCTAGTTCCTCGGAACAGAGTGCTTATCAATTTGCCCAAGTGTCTGTAATTTTGGAATTTTTGGCTGAAAATGGTCTCAAACGATTTGGTTCGATTCACTGATCAAGAATCCGAGTGCGAAATCGATTCTGTCCGGCCGGCCGACCGGCCGTAGGCACGATAACTCTCGAACGAAAGGAGTTAGCGGATTGAAAATTGCAAGGTGGTTTTGGAGCGTAAATATCTCGGACAAGTTCGTTCGATCTATCTGAAATTTAGCATCAAATTGTAGAATCATGACCTTTATACGCATGTGAAGTTTTGTATTGACCAGATTACCGCAAAGTGTAAAAAAAAAAATTTGAAAATTTAAAAAAAGTTTTTCCACAATAATTCTCGAACGGAATGAGCTAGGTAGTTGAAATTTTCAGAGTAGGTTAGGGAGATGAATATCTCGGTTGAGTTCGTTATTGGGCAAAATTGGCCAGACTTAATTCGATTTCTTCCATGGTGCAGTTCTCATTCTCATGATTGCTCATTTAGTCTTGATAAATAAACTATTATTTGAATTGAATTTCCTTTATGATGCAGCTCTATCATATGTATACATTGGTATAATTCCCAACTCAGAGAAACCAATACTTTCGGAGATATAATTTGTCTGTTTGAACTAGAGCGCCAGAAAACTCCTGTCCACAGGGCTTGAACCCATTTTATTAAATATAATTTCTTTCATGATGCATTTCTATCATAGGAATCCATTGATATAATCCCCAACTCTGAGAAACCAATACTTTCGGAGATATAATTTGTCTGTTTGAAAGAGAGAGCCAAAAAGCTCCTGTCCAGAGGGCTTGAACCAATTTTGTATTGAAGGGAGCAGTAATCAGGAAACGTTTGCTCATTGTTGTTTGCATGCAAGGTCATAGGGCAGGCTCTTAGGTTCCTTCTTGCGTCACTTTTGTGGGAGGAAATTATTGACTTTATACTATACATTGTGAAGTCTGCCCTATGTATGTTCTCTCACAACTTCCACAGGGTATCCTGCTGACTCCTGATCCATATTCTTTGTTTTCTTTGTCCTTCAGCCTTGTGAAAACCTGCTTTAGAATTAGGAAATACTACTTTTGAATTATTGATATTGGTTTGATAGAAAGCTTTGGTTTTCCCGACAGATCCAATCTTCCAATTTTCTCTATCCATAAATGTAGAAACTAAAATGATGTTCTAAATTTTTCTTGAACATATTAAACTAAGTGAAAATATCAATAGAGTATTGAAATTCCTTGAAAAACAGACTTACCATATCATCCCTAAGAAGCCTATTACATCCTCGTCATAGTGTTGTTATATTTATAGGATTTTATTAAGCAAGATCCATAGAACATAAATATGGAACACAGAACATTACATAGGTGGAGCCAATACCCATATAGCACGGTATAGAATAAATGTTGATTTACTACGAACACCCCCACTAAATCAAATTGACATTAAATATTCCTAATTTATCTGAAAAATAGTTATGTACAGCAGAACATAAACCTTTTGTTAGGATATCTGCTGGCATATCGTTACTGGGTAAATATTTAACTCAAACAACATTACTACTTATTGTCTCCCTAATGAAATGGTATCTAATATCAATGTGCTTAGTTCATTTATGAAATGTGGGGTTTAGGCACAACTTTTGTGCACTTTGATTGTCATTATACAATGAAAAGCATCCAAAAGTTACTGTTAACTCCCCAAGTACATTATACAAATAAATAGCCTATTTCGAAGCCTCTCAGAGAGCTATATACTCAGCTTCAGTACTCGAAAGAGATACCGAGCATTGTATTTTACTCTCCCAAGACACAATAGCACCAGAGAGTTTAAAATAATGGCCACTATATGGCTTCCTATCGAAAACGTTTGCTGCCCAATCAGCATCCGCAAAACCCTCTGATCTTATTGTGTATGATTTCCTAAACACATTGTTTCGAACTTGGATTTGTGAAAGAAACATGGATTATTTTTAGATTTAATATTTAATGAAACCTATTAAACTCTTAACATGTGTTGTTCTACAACACACAGAGAAAAACATTTCTTTGTAACAACAAAAATTTATTTGAACCAAATAAATTTGAGCTTTCAATAGGCTGAAACATACATATTTGTTATCTGAACAATGCGACTTCTTTGAATTTATCATAGAAATATGTTATTTATTCAATTGAAGTGAGATTTTACTTTAGATTCTGATTTGTTTGAAGTAAACAAATGTTTTGTTGGTTTGACTTTGGAGGCTATCAAATCAAGACTCTATATGGTTAAATTCAAACGAGTGATAATTTAATGTAAATATATTGATTTCGTTTTACAGAATGTGATGTGCTGATTTGAATCAAATATCTTTCAACTCAAAGAAACGAATTTTTACTGTAATGAATTGCGTTCTTAATCAGAGTATATGATTAGTCAGATGAAAGAAAGTGAACTCATTTCAAAGCACTTCAAATTTTGATAGAAAATTATACTTATTTGAATTGAAGACGGTTGATTCGCCTTGAAAAACTGATGTAGTTTGATCAAAATGAAAATATTTTTGGTTTTATAGAAAATGTTTCTTCAGGTAATAATATGAACCCATTCAATGAAAATATTGAAATTTCTAGCAAGAATCCTTTTGTTTATTCCAATAAATAAGTGAATGACATACAAATAAAAATCTATTTGTAATAAAAATAAATTTATTTCTAATAAAAACGAATTTTATTGAAGCAAATGAAATATTTTATGACCTCCACAATTCACCTGAAAGAATAGTGGGCTGAATGAAACTAAAATAATACTTTGCATTAAAAAATTAATTTATTCATTGTACTTAAAACATAAATATTCAAGAGTGAATACAAAAAATTGTGATGAACATCGCTATCTTGATAGAACACACCTACACAAATTTGGTACATTCAGATTGAACAATCTTGTACAAATGGTATTTTTATATCACTTTTTGTGTATAAATTATATAAGCTCCATTGTATCAAATATGATTCATAACAATATTTGGCGTCCAAAATGTGGTGAGCTTTAAAACAGAAATCTACATCAAGTATTGAAACTGTTTTATAAAGATTATTATTTATAACAACATAGGCAGAAGTTACATTGCTTAAGCTCTGTCCGACAATAATTAAATAAGGTTGTACAGTCAAACCTCTTTGGTACATAAATTCAATTTTTTCTTTCTTAGCTCTCTCTATATCTCCGGGGACTTTGACATGCAAAAAAGTTCCATCTCTAGATTCAGTTATTGACGGTTTCCATTGTTTATTACCAGCAACTCCAATTCGGCCTCTAGGAGGCACTAATGAAGGCAAGAGGTAAAGTTGGATGGTATGCTTCGAGTCTACAATTGAAGAAAAAATTAGAAACAAATTTTTTGCGAGTTAAATTCAGTCACTAATCATTTAAATAGATAGTAAACACAAGCAGTAATAGAACAATGCAATATTGAAAACTATCAGAAATATGTGTTGCTTCTTTTTTCTTGATATAGGGGTCAGTACTAGGTTTGAATACTGAGCTGAGTTTTATGATGAAATTCACTTTTTCTTAGAAGGAGTAGAGCATTGCTTATGTCTATAGGATATAATATATTTTGCTGGCTATACTCAAGCTGCTTCTAGATAATGTAAACCACATTCTTGTGATATACATTATATGTAAGATGCAAGATTTATCTCATGAGCAGTATATAAATGCTGCTGATTCAATACTGACATTTTCAATACTTTTGAAAATAAATAACCGTTCAGAATTAGTGACTGTGTTTATTATTTTCTTATATACAAGGTAGGTTTTTCAAACTTACCAGATGTAATATTATCCTCTAACATTTGTAGAATGCTTTCATCTGCAGCTGACAAATTTGCCTTTCGAGTCTTAAGGATTCGATTGAAAAATTCATCGAATTTGTCCGCGATATTTATATTTGTACCATATATTTTTGCAAAATCATATGACACCTGAAAGAAAGAAATTTGTATTTCAATATTTTGAAAGTAGAATTTTTTTTATGGAATTTCAGAATCTTTCATCAAACTCAAGTTTGAAAAAACTGATTTTTCATTAAGTGATTTATTTATTACCACAACATGTTTGGCAATATGACTTGTTTGTCCCAGAAATAAGGACTGAAATAAAAAAAAATTGGTAATAATAAATTGTAATACAAATATAGGGTCAAAAATTCCTTCAAAATTATCTGATATAAACATGGAAATCAATATAATTTTTTTCTGCGCTTTGAAGGTGAAATAAAGAAAATTCTAGCTTTTAGTACAGCATAGAGAACAACATTTGTTCTGTAATCTCTGCTTTTAGTTTGAACCGTTTGACCTGGCAATGCAATTTTTTTTTTGGTAGCTTATGCCATTTCCCAGAAATTATCGTTATTAATGTATTAAAGCACCAGGAGTTTGTGGAATGCAATGAAGGGGTATGAATACTAAAGATTAGAATATTACAATTCATACTATTTCCTGAGGATATTGAAAACTATCAAAAATTATTTGGAACTTATCATTTTGATGATGAATCTTTTAATGGCTATGATTTGCTATCAAAATAAAAAATCCCAAATATAATTAATAAATCAAATTTTTAATGAGTTTACTAATTTTCACAATAATGAATGATATTTGAAGACTTGGTTATAAAGATGGAGCATTAACAATATGTTAAATAATAAAATCATCAAAATCTTTTCTCACCAGCTCAACTGCCAACTGTGTTTCAAGAATTGGCCACTATTCAAATAATTATTCAATCTTTTTATGTTTTTGCTGGGCTATCCTTCTTATTGAAAATGAGGAATTCCAATGCCTGAGGACATCTTCCCTTGCATCTTCTTCAGGGATACTATTTTTCACGAGCCAGATCTGGCTATTCTTGGAAGCTTGAGAATGTTCTGAAAAACGTGATTTGATATAAGTAAAGCTATACAAAGGAGTTGAATCATCACATTTACCTTCAACTAACTGCTCAGAATCTTCCTCTTCCTTTCTCTCAAACTGAAGAACTCTTCTCAAAGCTGTCAACGTATTTCTGTGCTTTCCAACTAATTTACCACGAGCAACTTGAGGTTTATTATGTCCAGACCTGTGTTTTGATACTGGGCTGACAAAGTAAGTAGTTTTTCTCTCTGAGACAGTAAAAAGCATCCCAATTTTGTTTGCAAGGATAGATAAACCCTCGTTATTCAATTTGACAGCTTTGTTGAAGAAAAAAGTCACAATAATTTCACAAATATTGTTCCTATCTTTATTGTCCAACCAAGACTTTCGGTCATATTTGCTCAAAATAGCTCTACCAATGATATCGTTAGACAGTATCTCTTTGAGGTCTAAATTGTTCTCTTTGTCTGCAGAACAATATCCGAGAAACGAAGAATTTATCCCACAGTTATCGTTGCTGAGGTCAGTTACTGTTGAAGCAGAGTCAGTACCATCATGCATTGATGTTGATGGGGTTTGAATAGCATATTCACCATCAGTTTCAAAAACTATGGGAGTATCAATTTTTTCATCTATGGCCACAAATTGAGTAGTTTCACAAATTCTTTTTTTCTTCGGAGGCGAGTCTTCAGTGATCAAATCAATGGGGGCCTATAAATGAAAAATTTATGACTGATGACACATTAGAGTTTATACAAGTTGATTGTTCGTGATGGCCTGTTGGACATTTTGGAAGAACAATGAGACATATCGACTTGAAATTTTGTATACCTATGTGACTTTTGGATGATGTTTCATTGAACTAAAACATGTTCATAGTAAAACAACTTCCGGTTACGCCAGAAACACGCTACAACTTTCTTATGGCACCCTCCGTATTTCATTGCAGCAAAAGAAAGCTCTCTCATAGACAATTTCAACTGTCTGTTGTCTCTAACGTCAACCGTTCCTTTGTTATTGCAGACTTTGAAAAACAAAGTTCATAATTATCATCTAACATTTGCTGAAATATCTCCCAAAGTAAATTTGTAATTCTTCCGATTTTGAATTTCACAAAGAATTTTCATTCCAGAAAATTTTTCATTCAGGTCAAAAACATTTCAATGTCTTTATGACCAGGACCTCAATTTTGACATTTCAAAAACATGATAAATCAAAAAAAACTCAAATGGAAATGTAACACTTTCTCTAATTTATTCGTTTACGTTTAAAATCAATCAATACAATATATTTCGGTCAGTTTTTGACGAAAGTCTTTCTCATCTAATACAATTATCAATTACGAAATGAATAATAATACGGAAGTCATGAACATATGTTGTTGATCTGAATAAAAAGTTATTCTAGAATGTAAATTCCCTCTGAAATTCATAATCGGAATGGCTGAAGGACCTCGGTCGATGGCCCTTTGTAATTTTTTTTTACAATAAATTTCTCTCTCTCTCTCTCTCTCTCTCTCTCTCTCTCTCATAATCGGAAAGAACACACAGATGGTAAATTCAGTTACGGAGATATTTCAGCGAATGTTAGATGGCAATTATGCACTTTTTATATCAAAATCTGCAATAATTAAAGAACGGTTGACTATAGTCAAAATTAAATATATATATACAGTTGAAATCGTGCGAAAAAGGGATTTATTTTGCTGCAATGAAATACCGGGTGGGCCATTTGTAATGAGGAATTGCAGCGTGGTTCTGGGACAACCGGAAGTTATAGTAAGTACATACTATAGAAATTATAGTTCGATGAAAAATCTTTCAAAGTCACATATTCGAAATTTCAGGTTGATATAACTCCCAAAACGTCTAACAGGTCATCACGAACAATCACCATGTAGTGTAGAAAACTGATCAATGTCCATTAAACTTATTAATGTTTACGATTAAGATAAGAGTTGCAAATCTTACCTGTACGCTCTGTAAATTTTTCAAGCCCCTAAAAATCTTGAGACGATCGCCAACGTTCACAACTAACTCTCTTAGTAATTCCGGAGTCAGTTCAGACAATAGATCCAAGGAATCTATATTTTGTTCTACAAAACAAAGGTCAACAATTAGTTATGAAAGAATTTCTATTAATTACTGATCATGTATTCATCGAAGTTATTCATTTTAGGAGGAGTGTTATAATGCGGAATGAAAAATATCGTAGGAATCACTTACACTATATGAGGGATCATTTTAATTAATCATATTGAAACTCACCTCTGAAATGATCACTCAGATGATTGATTCCACTACTTTCCATGAAATCACTCAAATCCATCACTACGAATATGGCTACTTCACTTCCAACTTTTAACGCACGCTCACGCGGCTAACGCTATACTACGACGGCGTATAAGGGCCAATGTAAAAATAAAAAATCTAATTGACAGATTAAATCTGTCAACTAGACTAATTGACAGATTTAATCTGTCAATTATACTAATTGACAGATTAAATCTGTCAACTAGACTAATTGACAGATTTAATCTGTCAATTAGACTAATTGACAGATTTAATCTGTCAATTATACTAATTGACAGATCAAATCTGTCAACTAGACTAATTGACAGATTAAATCTGTCAACTAGACTAATTGACAGATTTAATCTGTCAATTAGCGTTCCATGAAATAGTGTGAGTCCATATACACACTTGTTTCGCGTTTTCTGAGTAATCATGAACCGACTCATTCGTAATTACTTTTTGATGGGATTGAGTTACGATGAAATATTATTATTCCTAAAATTTCGTGATAATATCATCATTAGCAAGAGAACATTGAAGCGGTGTTTGAGATCACTTGCATTGTGTAGACGTAAAAATTATACGGATTTCGAAATGTTGTGTACATACAGGGTGTTTCATCATAAACTGGACAAGCGAATACAGCGTGTAGATGACATCGGGAGAATCATTTTTGCCTTATGACATATACCCCGTTTTCGAAGCATAAGCGAGATACAGGGTGTTCAAGGTAATTTTTGACCAATATTATATCGAGTGTGGTGAGTTATGTGTAACATTTGAAATATTGGTTTTTGTGTAAGTGGAAAAGTTTAACGGGTAATTCCGCAAAAGAAGCAGATTAAAAATAATTCTGCTGGTACCTGCCGACTGGAGGTTTTTGGTCGCATCTCAGTATTTTTTTATGCTCAATTCTGAAATGATATAAGATTCTGAAAATGGTATTTAAAAATGGCGGAAAACCTGCAAAGTTCGAAATTTTTTTACGCGGTTGCCAATTTGAGTTTCACTGTATGAATTATCTCAAGTTTTTAAGAAATTCTGTGAAACATTTTTTTCAAAATTAGAACACAACTTTTTTTTTACATGTCTACAGCAAAAATAAAATTCCATCCGAAATTGATGAACTTTTCCACGCTTATACTATTCTTCAACCTTAACGAAAATATGAAAACAGAACCGAAAAATATCGATGGGTTTGTTTTTTATAGCCATTCAAAGTTTCCACTCGGATATCTAACTTATTCGTTTTTGGGCGCATGTTCTAGGGGAACATCGTCCTATCATTTCGTCCAAATGTCTGTAATTTTCGAATTTCGAGCTGAAAATTGGCTAATAGACTAATTCGGACTCCCTGATCACGAATCCGGTGTCAGAATTTTGGGTGCCGTATGGCCGGCCGGCCGGCAGGCCGGCCGTACTTCCGGCCGTAGGCACGATAACAGGAGCACCGAAGGTCCTATCGACTTCAAACTTTCAGGGTAGGCTTCTGATCAAAATGCGACGGTTAAGTTCGTTAACGGGCAAAATCGGCCGGACGGTTTAGGAGTTATAGACATTTAAAATTTTGAGGTTATTTCCCTGATATTTCAGGAACTAAAGAAGATGTTGAATCGAAACTTGGTAGTCAGTTCGAGGATATAAACGCGCAACTTTTGGCAAAATTCTGTTATGATCGAAATGTTGGTAATTTTTAAAAAAATATTTCTTTTAATTTTTTCGAAAAAAAAATTTTTTTTTCGTGAACTATTCATCAGATTGCAACAAAAACTTGTACTTACGTCAATTGTAGTATTTTGCAACATTGTGCAAAATTTTGGCTCTATACGATTTCAATTTCTGGAGATATAAGACAAAAAGTGTCAAATTTCCTGAGTCTCTCTCAGTATTTTCATCGATTATTCTATGAACTCTTTGAATTCCACCGAAAACAAATTCAAAGACATAAACATAAAGAATCAAGTCATAGTTTAGACGTCGAAAGAAGGACGATGTTGATCGACTTGAAAAGGTACCTATTTCAAGAAATGCAATAATGAAATGCTTAATTTATGGATATAATATTATCTAAGTATTGTTGGGATGGGGCAGTTGGAAAATTTTTTAATAAAAAAATTTGTACCGACGTTAAATCAAGCATTCTACACGAGTGTGCAAAATTTCAGTTCGATACGATCTCAATTCCAGAAGATATTGCTTGAAATTCACATTCCAGCGTGTTTTGACGTTCTATGGTCACAGAAAATCGTCACAAAAATCTATTTACCTCATTTGACGGCTGCTTGTCAAATCAATTAATTCCAATAATTGATATCAGATTTCCTACATACCAAGTTCAAACACATTTTATTATATGGAAAACACTTATTATGATCACGTTCTACAGGAATTGATACTAAATAGAAGCTAGATGAAGATTATTGTAATGGAAAATTTGTGTTCCAGAATAATATTAAGGTATTCAACATGATACTGCTTTTTTTCTTTACTGGTCAGTACGGGCCACAAGGAAGATGAACATGCGCCCAATAGCTCCTGTCCACAGGGCTTGAACCAATTTTTTTAAAACTGGTTTGGTTATGAGGGCAAAAAGTTTGAAATTGAACTGCCGAAGCATTCCAGATGGATATTAAAATTTCTCAAAAAAAATGTTTTTGTTCATATTTCAATAAAACTCTGGCTGGAATCGAACTAGTGACCTTGCGATAGGAATTACTCTTAGCTCTAGATAGAAATTGAAATTATTCGGAACATATTAATTATCGTTACCTAGCAACAGTAATTCACAGAATTTGACAGTATATTCGAATTCAACTGAATAATATTTCGTTAGTTTCTTATAAAACATTTCAATTCGAGCAGAAATTAAATAATCAATGTTGGAAATAATTATTTGGTTCAGCGAATCAAGAAAATCAAGAAAGTGAAAGAATATTGTCTTATAGCAAAATTTTCTTGAATATTTAATTTTATATTTCACTAACGCAAGAATATAACACAATAGTAGACAAATTTAACAATTAATTGAACAACTCTGACGAAATTATAGATTATAATTCAGTTTCAAAAATATTCCCATTCATTTGAACACACAGTCTCGCTCTTTTCACCACACTGTTCACCGCTGAACCTATCATTCCTTGATTATGACGAATTTCCTGGGCAGCTGATTCAATTCGTTGAATCAATTCTTCTTTCGATTCTACTGGAGCTCGCTTCTCGTAGACCAGACTTTTCATATGACCCCAGAAATAAAAATCCAGTGGAGTTAGATCTGGAGAACGTGGAGGCCATGCAACAGATCCAAACCGACCAATCCATCGCCGTGGGTATTGGGAGTCTAGAAACTCGCGTACACTCCTGACTGTGTGCGCAGGACAACCATCGTGTTGGTACCAAATACCTCTAAATTGTTTCAAAGGAATATTTTCTATGAGATCTGGTAGAGTCTCTCGTAAAAATTGATAGTAACCATTTCCAGTCAATGTTTCAGGGAGAATGAAAGGTCCGATGATGAATCTGTCCTTCATTCCCGCCCAAACATTGACTGAAAACCTTTTTTGACTATTCATCGAAACCGAAGAATGTGGATTATTGATTTGCCATACCACATTATTTTTTCTGTTAAAAAATCCATCTCTATGAAAGGTCGCTTCATCGCTGAATAAAATGAGACGTGGAAAATCTCTATTCGCACGCATTCTTCTTAAAATGAATTCACAGAATTCTTTCCTTTTACTGCAATCACCTTCTTCTAATTTTTGACATCTTTGAAAATGATATGGGTTGGTAGTGATTCCTCTTTAGAACTCTCCATACAGTCGATTTACTTTGGTTCACACTGGGGTGATTAGATATCATTTTAGATGATATTTTAGGATTACTCTCAACCAAATCCAGGACACGTTCATCGTGACTTCGTATTGTTTATTTTTTCTTTCGGTTAAGAGTGCCATCTTCACGTAATTTACGTACTGTTGCTGTTTGGTACTGATCGGCTTGGAAATCTGCGGTGGTATACTTCTCTCGCTTTCCTCCCTGAGGAATTCGCTTCATAATAAGCCTGAACCATATCATTTTTGTCCAAGATTGAATATTTCATTTCTGCTCAAATTGAAATGGTTTTCAAGAAACTTGCGAAATAATATTCAGTGAATTCGAATAATCTATCAAATGCTTTGAATTACCGTTGCTAGGTAACGATAACTAATATGTTCCGAATAATTTCAATTTCTATCAAGAGCTAAGAGTAATTCCTATCGCAAGGTCACTAGTTCGATCCCGGCCAGAGTTTTATTGAAATATGAGCAAAAAAATTTTTTTTTGACAAATTTTAATTTCCATCTGGAATGCTTCGGCAGTTCAATTTCAAACTTTTTGCCTCATAGCCAAACCAGTCTTCAAAAAACGAATAAGTTAGATATCCGAGTGGAAACTTTGAATGGCTATAAAAAACAAACCCATCGATATTTTTCGGTTCTGTTTTCATATTTTCGTTAAGGTTTAAGAATAGTATAAGCGTGGAAAAGTTCATCAATTTCGGATGAAATTTTATTTTTGCTGTAGACATGTAAAAAAAAAGTTGTGTTCGAATCTTGAAAAAATTTTTTCACAGAATTTCTTAAAAACTTGAGATAATTCATAGAGTGAAACTCAAATTGTCAACCGCGTAAAAAAATTTCGAACTTTGCAGGTTTTCCGCCATTTTTAAATACCATTTTCAGAATCTTATATCATTTCAGAATTGAGCATAAAAAAATACTGAGATGTGACCAAAAACCATTATTTCAAATGTTACACATAACTGATCACACTGGATAGAATATTGGTCAAAAATTACCTTGAACACCCTGTATCTCGCTTATGCTTCGAAAACGGGGTATATGTCATAAGGCAAAAATGATTCTCCCGATGTCATCTACACGCTATATTCGTTTGTCCACTTTATGATGAAACACCCTGTATATTAGTGGAGAACTAGTTACTTCTGGACAATTACACGGTTATAAATGGATGCACCTTAAGTGTATACAGGCAGGTTTAGTTGTCACACAAGGAAGTGTACGTTTGGCTCTCAACATTTTGGACCCAGAAGGAGTTCAATGCAGAAAGAGGAATAGGCTGCGAAGGAGACAGTATGTCAACAGGGGCCCTAATTTTTTGTGGTACTTAGATTCGTATGACAAACTGAAACCTTATGGAATTGGAATAAATGGATGTATAGATGGATTTTCGCGACATATAATGTGGTTGAAAGCATCGTACACTAATAGTGATCCAAAGGTAATAGCTGGATACTTTATGGAGGTAGTATATCACTTAAGAGGTTGTCCGAAAATGATAAGAGCCGATATGGGTACGGAAAATAGATACGTTGAGCAAATGCAGAACTACTTCAGCGAGCGGAATATTCTTAATGACATTATGTTTATTTATGGTAGAAGTACTGCAAACCAACGAATTGAGTCATGGTGGGCCATACTTAGGAAGCATTCCATACAATTTTGGATGAATTTGTTTCAAACTCTCAAAGATTCCGGTTATTTCAATGGAAGTTTTTTGGATAAGTCGCTGATACAGTTTGTTTTCTTAGGTTTAATACAGGTAAGAATAAAAATGTACATACTGTAGGTACAGTGCGCGTCAAAATTATGGAAAAAATTCATTTTCTCAGAAGAAAAATATTTGGGAACAAAATCCTGAAACAGGTCAATTTTTCACTTTTACCAAATTTTTAAGCATTTTTGAAGGATTTCTGTTGCACTCTGTGCCATCCCCATCAACCCTCTAAATTTTTTGAATAGGGAAAGTGGGTCCTGTGGTACTTTTTTGGCAAGGTCTTTGTATCTTCTTCACAGGCGTGCAGAAATTTTCAAGAAAACATTTTAATTTTTCGAAAAATAGTTGAAAAATTAATTTTCACGTGAGGGTGTTGAAAGTTGTGCAGGAACAAAACTGTAATGGTCGACTTTCATTTGGTGACAAATTTCATCAGGTACCATCGTCTCAAAGTAAATCAGCCATGACAAAGTGCACATACTGAAAACCTCTATGAACTAACTATTTTTCAAAAAAGAAAACTTTTTTCTTGAAAATTTCTGCACGCCTGTAAAGAAGATGCAAAGACCTTGCCAAAAAAAAGTACCACAGGACCCACCTTCCCTTTTAAAAAAATTGAGAGGGTTGATGGGGATGGCACAGGGTGCAACAAAAATGCACAAAAATTTGGTAAATGTGAAACAAAAGTTGACCTGTTTCAGGATTCTGTTGCCAAATATGTTATCGCGTGAAGAATAATAATTTTCTTAAAATTTTCTAGTGAAACGATTCTCACACAGTGGCACATACATCTTTATGTCTGTATTTTACAACTACTCACCTAGTTTCAATTCGATCAGATCTGCCTTGGTTGAAAACAAAATTATTACTCGGAAAACGTTGGGCCGATTATGCCTATTAGTGAACTTGTCCGTCTATCTCTTTCTGTTCTCATATTATCGTGGCAACGGCCGGACAGAATCAAATTTGACCTCGAATTCTTCATCAGTGAGTTGAACCTAATAGTTTGAGACCATTTTCGGCAAAAATTCGAAAATTACAGAGATTTGGCCAAAATGATAAATCGATGTTCCCCAGAACATGCGCGTAAAAAAAAACATTTGTGTAGTATGTGAAGTTCAATATTTATGAGCTATTAAGTTTATAGTTAATTTAGGATGTTAAGAAAATCCCGAGAACACTGACGTGAAGTTACTTTGCGTTTGTGCGCTTTTTGCGCGTATGTTCTGGGGAACATCGCGTTATAGTTTTGCCCAAATGTCTGTAACTTTCGAATTTTTTGAAAAAAATGGTCTCAAACGATTAAGTTCGACTCCCCAATGAAGAATTCGAGGTCAAATTTGATTCTGTCCGGCCGGCCGGCCGGCCGTTGCCACGATAACTTGAGAACGAAAAGAGCTAGCGACTTGAAATTTTCAGGGTAGGTGGCGCATCCCAATACGACGGACAAGTTCGTTAATGGGCATAATCGGCCCAGTGGTTTCCGAGTAATAATTTTGTTTTCAACCAATATGAATCCGATCAAATTGAAACTTGGTGGGTAGTTGTAGAATATGACTCTAAGCACGTTTGTGAAATTTTGTGCGAATCGTATGGCTAGAAAATTTTTAAAAAATTATTAAAAAATATTTTTGTTGTCACGATAACTTGCGAACGGAATGAGATAGCGGCTTGAAATTTTCAGGTTAGGATGTGCACCAGAACGCGACATTTCAGTTTGTTTATGAGCATAATCGACCAAACGGTTATAGAGTTATAGCAATCTGAAATTTTCTGAAATTTGGTGGTTTTTTGTTCCTCATTAACTCGAAAAATACTGAACCGATGGAATTCAAACATTGTTATTAGTTGTAGAATGGCAACGCGAAAATGTTTGCAAAATTTGGTGAGGATAGCATTTGTAGAAAATTTTTAATAAATCATTAAAAAAAAAAAAAAAAATTCTATATATCAGTAACTATTCGTTTGAAATTCATGAAATTTTGCAAGAGCCTTCATAACCTAACTCTACTGCCAAGTTTCAAGTTTTAATATGATCGGTTAAATATTGTTGGAGATTCGAGCATTCTTGTGCGAGTTCAGTAGTACCGATTTGGTGTAGCGTAAGGCTCCGAAGAAACGATCGCTCGACCCGGAGTTTTGCCGTCGAATCGAAGAAGACGAATCGATTTGTGTTTTTCCCAAATTTCGTTCTTCTAGGTTGAGCCTAAATATACTAATTCGATACAAGTTTCGGAGGTTTTGAGTCCGACGATTTTCCATTCAAAAAGTCAATCCGAGAAACGTCAGAATTAATTCGAGAGACGGGGTCGGAAATTTTCGAAAGCGAAACTGACGATTTAGGCCTTTTTGGGGCGTGAAACTTGAAGAAAATGATAGATAGCTTTTGCGCGTATGTTCTATTTTCCATTCTTCTGTATTGGACACCCTTAATCGAATTTACCATGGTAAATTATGTTGTCCATTCTCCTGTATTGGACACTTATTTTATATTTAAAACTGTAATTAGATCTTTGAAATACCATTGAATGAAGAAATTCTTGTAAGTTAACAAAATATCTTTATTTGAACAATAAAAATGCATCATTTTATTAAAATGATAGTTAGACTATCCAATTGCTTCTTTTCTTTATAATATTTTAGCTGTAAGTCAGTATAGCTTAGAAATTTTAAAGTAACGTCCTACAATATTAATTTAAATGATATTATAAATAAAAAAAAAAAATTGGTTCAAGCACTGACGTGAAGTCAGAAGCTTTTGCGCGTATGTTCTATTGTCCATTCTTCTGTATTGGACACCCTTAATCGAATTTACCATGGTTAATTAAGTTGTCCATTCTCCTGTATTGGACACTTAATTCGAATTTACCATGGTAAATTCGAATTTACCATGGTAAATTCGAATTAAGTGTCCAATACAGGAGAATGGACAACTTAATTAACCATGGTAAATTCGATTAAGGGTGTCCAATACAGAAGAATGGACAATAGAACATACGCGCAAAAGCTTCTGACTTCACGTCAGTGCTTGAACCAATTTTTCATGGCTCCATTCAATTCAAAATATGGTCAACATGAACAATAGTGCCAAATCCGCCAAAGCATGCTTACTTCATCTCAGTACTTTTTGGATTTTTTTGCAGTAAATTTTGATTTCACACTATAATTGGAAGCAAGGGATTTATCTGGACCCGAATGTCTTGCGAAGTTGGGACTGTGCATCTCCATAACTTTTTATAGCTTTCATATGAAGAAAAGTGTGAGGTCACACTTTTAATTACTATGATTTAGAATTCAAGATCTTCTGATTATTGAATGAGATTTATTTATGAGGTTAATTGATTTATATGTTTTTTTCAGCAAGATCTTGATACTGTTTGCCTAGAATGGAACACTCATCGTATTAGTGGAAGTAGAAATTCTATTTCACCACGAGGTAGACCAGTGACAATGTTTGAAATACCTGAGTTGTATGAAACTAGAAACTATATGAAACAACTACAAACTGAAGATATTATTAACTGTCAGCAAGAATGTACATTTCCAAATATCCCTTGCGATGAAGATATTTACGATTTATCCAAAATTATATTAGATGAAAGGAGTGTTTCCATTCCATCAGATCCATTTCATGCAATAGAAGTGTATATTTTGCTCAGAGAGGAAATCAATAGATTATTATGATTCACATAATCGTTTTCATGAATTTAAAAGCTTATTAGTATGTCAAACTAAAAAAAATTGGTTCAAGCCCTGTGGACAGGAGCTATTGGGCGCATGTTCATCTTCCTTGTGGCCCGTACTGACCAGTAAAGAAAAAAAGCAGTATCATGTTGAATACCTTAATATTATTGAGATTATTATATAATAATCGATGAAAATACTGAGAGAGACCCAGGAAATTTGACACATTTTGTCTTATATCTCCAGAAATTGAAATCGTATAGAGCCAAAATTTTGCACAATGTTGCAAAATACTGCAATTGACGTTAGTACAAGTTTTTGTTGCAATCTGATGAATAGTTCACGAAAAAAAATTTTTTTTTTCGAAAAAATTAAAAGAAATATTTTTTTAAAAATTACCAATATTTCGATCATAACAGAATTTTGCCAAAAGTTGCGCGTTTATATCCTCGAACTGACTACCAAGTTTCGATTCAACATCTTCTTTAGTTCCTGAAATATCAGGGAAATAACCTCAAAATTTGAAATGTCTATAACTTCTAAACCGTCCGGCCGATTTTGCCCGTTAACGAACTTAACCGTCGCATTTTGATCAGAAACCTACCCTGAAAGTTTGAAGTCGATAGGACCTTCGGTGCTCCTGTTATCGTGCCTACGGCCGGAAGGCCGGCCGGCCGGCCGGACGGCACCCAAAAATCTGACACCGGATTCGTGATCAGGGAGTCCGAATTAGTCTATTAGCCAATTTTCAGCTCGAAATTCGAAAATTACAGACATTTGGACGAAATGATAGGACGATGTTCCCCTAGAACATGCGCCCAAAAATTATACAGGATTTACACTAATTTATTTGATATTGTAACGCGTTATATCGACACAACAACTTCTTCATACTATATTATTATGGTGTAATCGCAATTTTAAATAAATCAGTTTGAATCGTATATTAATTTTTATTCCGTTTCCGAACCTACGTCCACGGATAATTAATTGAGTGAAATGATCTGGATAATCATCTCGTTTACAAGGTCCGTTTCTCTTCCTAATGCCCTATACAGGGTGTCCCAAGTTCGAGTGCCTATTAGACGTTTGTGGAGAACTGGACATATTTGAAATCTGAAAATTGGGATTATGATATTGCTCGAAATTCTCTACAAAGCTAAAATATTTTCGAAGCCCAAGCACTTCCGGTTATACAGGGAGTGAATATAAATTTGAGGAAAAATTTTTTTTCAAGTTTTGCATTCCTGGTATGATCAAGTATTCAATGCTGAATACATTTCTGTTAAGAACATTGTATTCATTCGAATAGTTTTCAAAATATCGAAAAAAACCGGAAACAAAGTCAAATATGTTCTGTAAATTTATGTTCATTATTCTTATTTTAAACATCCTGAACGTAAATCGTTTTTACAACATCGAAGAGGAAGAATTTGGAAAGGTCAAGCATCTTTCGAATTTCAGAAATATAATCACAGGGTGTTTCAAATTTTGTGTCGAAAATTGTGATCAAAAATTGGCCATAACTTCTGTTTTTCAAATTAGAACCCTATATTTTTATGATTGCTTTGGATTCTGCGTTGAAAAATAATTATAGTTTTCTTACATGATTATGCTATATATATAGCTATATATAGAATTTAGGAGCATAATCAGGTTAGAAAACTATAATTATTTTTCACCGCAGAATCCAACGCCACCCTAAAAAAATAGGCGACACAAAATTTGAAACACCCTCTGATGATATTTCTGAAATTCAAAAGAGGGTTTTAACAGAAATGTATTCAGCATTGAATACTTGATCATACCAGGAGTGCAAGACTTAAAAAAAAAATGTTTTCATCAAATTTATTTTCACTGCCTGTATAACCGGAAGTGCTTGGGATTCGAAAATATTTGAGCTCTGTAGAGAATTTCAAGCAATATCATAATCTCAATTTTCAGATTTCCAATATGTACAGTTCTCCAGAAACGTCTAATAGGCGCACTCGAACTTGGGACAGCCTGTATATGCATAATCCAAAGTTTATAAATCAAAATCGATTAGTTAACATACTCTCAATGGTAATCATGAGTGTTGAAGAACGATGGTATTTTTTTTTCTCCCAATGGAATACTTACCTAGGTAACTAAGCTTTTGAAAGTGTTTGTGGTCAACCAGTTCATATACATTGCGCGTCAAAATGACGGAACAAATTCGTTTCCTCAGAAGAAAAATATTTGGCAAAAATCCTGAAACAGATCAATTTTTGTTTCACTTTTACCAAATTTGTATGCACATTTGAAGGATTTTTGTTGCACCCTGTGCCATCCCCATCAACCCTCTGAATTTTTTGAATAGGGAAAGTGGGTCCTGTGGTACTTTTTTGGCAAGGTCAATGTATCTTCTTTACAGGCATTGTCAAGAAAATATTTCCTTTTTTGAAAAATAGTTTGTTCAAAGAGGTTTTCAGTATGTGTACTTTATTGTCATGGCTCATTAACTTTGAGACGATGGTACCTGGTGAAATTTGTCACCGAATAAAAGTCGACTATTACAGTTTTGTTCATGCAAAACTTTCAACCATTTTCAACAAATTTCATCAGGTACCATCGTCTCAAAGTAAATGGGCCATGACAAAGTGCACATACTGAAAACCTCTTTGAACTTTTTTGTAAAAAAAAAAAAATTTTTCTTGAGAATTTCTGCACGCCTGTAAAGAAGATACAAAGACCTTGCCAAAAAAGTACCACAGGACACACTTTCCCTATTCAAAAATGCATACAAATTTGGTAAAAGTGAAACAAAAATTGACCCGTTTCAGGATTTTGTTGAAAATTGTTTTCTTCTGAGAAAATCTAATAGTCAGATGCCCAACCAAACCTGAAAATTGCAAGTCGCTATCTCTTTCCATTTTCAGATTACCGTGACAAAAATCATATTTTTGGCGCTCTTGTTCCTTGGAACAGAGTGCTTATCAATTTGCCCAAATGTCTGCGAAAATTGGCTGAAAATGGTTTTTAAACAATTTGGTTCGACTCACTGATCAAGAATCCGTGGTCGAAATCGATTCTGTCCGGCCGGCCGTCCGTCCGGCCGTTAACACGATAACTCTCGAACGAAAGGAGCTAGAGGATTAAAATTTGCAGGATAGGTTTGGAGAGTAAAAATCTCGGACGAGTTCGTTAACGGCCGTTTTTAGTAAAAACTTTTTTTATGAATATTTCCGAAACCGATCCCTCGATATATCTGAAATTAAGCATGAAATTGTAGAATAATGACCTTCATATGCATGCGAAGTTTTGTTTTGTTTTCATCGGGTTGCCGTAAAGTGTAAGCAAATTTTTGAAAATTTTTAAATTCTGTTTCTATAATAACTTTCGAACAGAATGAGCTAGGCAGTTGATATTTTCAGAGTAGGTTTGGGAGATAAATATCTTGGTTGAGTTCGTTATTGGGCGAAATGGTTTCGGAGTAACGAAAAAATTTTTTTTTCTACATTACAATTTACAAATTCAATTTTTTTTAAGATACAGTTTCACCATAGAAATCCATTGATTCAATTTTCAACTCTAGCAAGCTATATAATTCCCAGATACCAATAATTTCGGAGATATGATTTGTCAAAGTTTCAAAAAGAGCGCTAAAGCTCCTGTCCACAAGGCTTGAACCAATTTTTTGAATTTTATCAAAATTTTCTAGTGCGACGATTCTCACAAAATTTCACAAATGTCTTTAAGTTTATATTCTACAATTGCTCACCAAGTTTCAATTCGATCGGATTTGTATTGGTTGAAAACAAATTTATAACTCGGAAGCCATTCGGCTGATTATGTCCATTAACGATCTTGTCCGTCGTATTGGCACGCGCCACCTTACCTGAACATTTCAAGTCGCTATTTCTTTCCGTTCTCAAGTTATCGTGGCAACAGACGGCCGGTCGGGCAGAATCAAATTTGTCCTCGAATTCTCCATCATGGGGTCGAAACCAATCGTTTTAGACCATTTTTGGTAAAATATTCGAAAATTACAAACATTTAGGCGATGTTCCCCAGAACATGCGCGGAAAAAACTTTAACCGTTCGGAATATTATATGGTTATTGATTTTTTAGTCATAGACTGGAAATAGATTCAAAAAGCTCACCAAATATAGATGATTACTTCTTCGGACGTCCGAAAGTAATTCCGAACAAGCACACAAAAATATAAACAGAAAATAATCTTTATTATTGAAGTGAAGTTACTTGAAATTCAAATCGAAAATGATATTTTCGTCAGTTTCATGGAAAGATTCTGAGGAATGAATAAATTATTATTGGTAGTCTTCTTTATGATATTCTAATTTACAGAATAATATTCACAAATGTGCCTGAGTGGTTAACTATTAACAAATAGGGTTTATTCGTATTTGTACAGTTATTGCATTAAAATACAATATGTTTATAGAACAAACAAAAGCAAACATAATTTTTATTATTTTCTTTGTATTTTACTTAAGTTCGCAATACATAATACATAATTACATGAAGATAATCCATTATCATAATTTTTTAAAAAAGTATAATTCTCAAACAATGTCCATGACCCATATATTGGAACTAAGTACAGAACTTAGTTCGTGCCGAAATTAGGTGTATGAGTCATAACTTGACGGTAAAATCAAAAGACAGCTACAAGTATGCGCTGTATGTGTACGCATACTAATACTTTTATCACAAGCAAAGCTAATTTTAATTGTACTTTCCTCAATAAGGAGATTTGCCCCAGTCACAAACCTCAAGAAATCACAGAGCATTTTCTCTTCACTTTCTCTCAAGAATTTTTTTAAATAATTTGAAATGGTCTGCTGGGCAGTGTTTAAGTTTTCGTCAAATTCTAATTTTTTCAATATATTTCTTGGGAGATTTCTGTGATCATCATACTTCCGAGAAATATCTTCTTCAGACATCATTCCGCCTAATATGGTAGACCAGCAATCAATTATGAACATAGGCTTCTGAATCAGTTCTTTATAAGCTAGATCATTAACTAATCTCTTAATATTTTCTCTGCTAGGCTTCCACTTGCATTCTAAGTTATCGAGGCACTCTAATAGCTCATCAATATCTACATCGTCAAATTTCTCAATTGCTGCTTTCATCAACCTAGAAAAGAACAAATTAAATTGTATAAATGTAGAATACTAAATTGTAAAAGCCGCTTTTATTTACACTATGCAATATTGGTGCAATGCAAGAGCAATGCTATGGGAAGTCGTGCAATGGCGCATACTTGACGATGCGCCACTGTAGGACTTCGCATTAATCCCATTGCATTGCACCAATATTGCATAGTGTAAAGCGGCTATCCCACCACAGAATGAAGAAACTCTGTTTTTTTGGTAATGGCAATGTTAGACAGTTAATGACTAAAGTATTTCAAAGTCTCTGTGGGGTAAACTAATGCTCAAACGCTTTTTCGTTTCTGCTTATCTGAATGTTTGTATAGAATAGAGCTAGATTATTTTAGAAAGGTAGCGTATAAACTACGCGCGGCAAACCGTCGAACTTTGGTTCGAGAGGTGACCTCGCGCTATGTAGCCGGGGTTGCCATGCGAGGCATCACCGTCTAAAAAGCGGGAGGCCACTTAGGGCCGGTTTCTCAATCGCGAGTTACCTCAGGGTTAATTATAACCCGAGGGTAATCGTTTCACCACGACGGGTTGGCGTAAACTCCTGTCACTTTGACCCCTAGCCATGGAAGTAAACTGACCCGACGTTGAAAGTGCGGGTTAAGGAATTAAACCTTTGGGATAACCTATAACTTGTTTATGGCATAACCTGAAATAAGATAATTTAATTTGTTTTTTCATATTTTGGCGTACCTTATTCCAGTTTATACTTTTCCACATTCTGATTTACGTATTTTGAAAAAAAATGGAGGTATTTCGAGGCTTGAGTGATGATGATGAAGAAGATTTTTATGATTTCGTGGAATATCAAAGAAGGCCTCAAACAATTCGGCCGAGGTTAAATCCATTTGAGGAATATGATGACCGTGATTTTCACACCAGATTCAGATTGAATAAGGAGACTGTCCTTTATATTCTGGTACTAATAGAAGGAGCTCTAGAACACCCTACTGATAGGTAAGAGACTTCTGAGAGAGCTTATGTTCATGTACTGTTTTGCTCATCAATATTGATGTGATATTATTTTTAGAAATCATTCTGTGAGTCCAATTCTTCAGTTACTATAAGCCTTACGGTTCTATGCTAGTGGTAGCTTTTTACTGGTGGCTGGTGATATTATTAATGTCAGCAAAGCTACAGCTTGCAGAGTGGTGAAAAAGGTATCAAGGGCACTAGCTTCTCTTTCTGCAACCTTCATCAACATGCCAGAAGCAGCTAATGAACTTGAGAGAAGTAAATTCCAATTTTATGGTATAGCATCTTTACCTAAATGCATTGGGGCAATTGATTGTACCCATATTAAGATATTATCACCTGGTAAGATATTCATTGATGAAAACATATTAAAACAGGTAGTATTTCCAGTATTATCAAAAGAAAGAAGTGACATAATATGAGGGCTTTTCATAAAATGAACTACCTAGAGTGGTTCACTACCCTGGTCATTCGGCAACTGAACTTAATGAACCTGGTTAAGATTTGGCTTTCAAACTGCCATATTCACAAAGCATTCAATCTCTGTTAAGTCCTAACTGAGGCCCTCAGTTAGGATAAATTTGAATCGCAACCTCAGTTAATGTGAAAATTAATGACCTGTTTCACCACCATTAAATACGTTAACTGAGGTTGTGATTCAAATTTATCCTTAACTGAGGACCTCAGCTAGGACTTAACGGGGATTGAATGCTTTGTGAATAAGGCGGTGTATCTATTTATTGAGGCTGAGACTATAGTGATTTTGTTGACCCTGGACTAAATCCAGTTAACCCACAAACACTGGATGACGATCTACCCTACCTAGGCTACACTTTATGAAAAGCCTTTTGGTGTATTTGCTTCCTCAAGGACATTTAAGGAACAGTCCTGGGCTGTTCCATTACTTATACTCTTTCTATACCTATACTAATTAATTCTTATATCATTATTATACTGAACTTCCTATGTACCACTCGGAGACATATAGCTTGTACTAGTAAGCAAAGTTGTGTAAAGGTGTTTTTCATCGCAGTTTTTTAAGGAGGACCAAATGCAGAAGTATTCCGAAATAGAAAAGGTTATTTTTCAATAAATGTGCAGACAGTTTCTGACACTGAACTCAGAGTACTGGATGTGGTAGCACGTTGGCCGGGATCTGTACATGACCAAACAATATTTAATAATTCAGCGTTATAGCAACGTCTGCAAAATGGGACATTTGGGGACTCGATTCTGGTGGCAGACAGTGGTTATACGAATAGCATGCACGTTGTAACACCACTTTTACAAACCCGGAATGAAGCGGAGCAACTGTACAATGAATCAGGTACTACATTTGTATTTATACTGTATTTATGATTCTACATGCCCTGTATATCATGAATGTTGATAACTACATAGTTATATAAATTCTTTCCTTCATGGAATGGTGTATCTTGCTGGTCACTTTTCAATCCATCCAAACTTGTCTTGGTGGATTGAATTGGTATAATTAATTTTACATTATTATACTGAGAGAAATAAATAATATCGATGAATAATTAATAGTAGGCTATTTTATTTTTGAATATATATCAGGTCAGTAATGATAAGCTTTATTTCAGATTAAGTAGATAATAATATATACATTACTTCCTGAAATGAAATAGTCAAAACAATGTCATCCTTTATCATTGAAGTTTGGCACTTGATAGGATTTCCACAACTGTATATTTATTTATGTATTTCTATTTTTTAGTCAGAAGGACAAGAAATGTGGTAGAACGCCAATATGGTGTAATTAAAAGAAGGTTCCCAGCCCTTTGTATGGGTCTCCTACTTAAATTAGAAAATTCGCTCAATGTCATCATGGCTACTATGGTCCTGCATAACATTGCAATAGAGCGAAGAGAAGAAATGCCACCAATTGAGCCAGGGAATGAAGGACTTGATTATGACTTCAATCTAGAAGTTGATCCAGCACAGGTGGATGATCAAGTAACGGCCAGAGGTTTATTGATACAAAATTATTTTACCTCACTATCTTGAGAAATATAATTTTCATTATTAAATAAATTAATTAGGAGTGTCTTTATTATTATCCTAGTGCCAAAAAATTGAATGAGAAAATATATTGTGATGTGAAAATCCATCATAATTTAACTTAATGAACATATAATAAACAACAAAATGAAAATAATTTATTTGAATCTAAAGAAAGGTATAATATAATATAATGAGATCTATTTATGACTACAAAACAGAACAAAGAACTGGAACAATAAAATGAAAATAATTTATTTGAATCTAAAGAAAAGTATAATATAATATAATGAGATCTATTTATGACTACAACACAGAACAAAGAACTGGAACAATAATATGAAAATAATTTATTTGAATCTAAAGAAAAGTATAATATAATATAATGAGATCTATTTATGACTACAAAGAACTGGCCTACAATATTTGCCTGGATCTGGTTTCCTTGATATTTAAATGCTAAAACTAAAAAATAATTCACAACCTTCAATAATCAAAATATCACAGCAAAGTGAAGTTAACCAGTAAAAAACTAAAAATATTAATTGGAACAAAAATTGAACATAACATGCGTTCAAAAAAATTCGTGGTCAAGTAGGCTATGGAATTTTGAACGTCAATATTCTGCGTCTGAACGTAGTTCAGTCCAGTCACAGAAAATTAATCTTTAAAATTCCATAGCCTACTTGACCACGAATTTTTTTGAACGCACGTTATTTCAATCTGAAACATAACATACTTAATATTAATAGGAACGAATTAAACAAAATATATTTTAAACAACGAACAGCTATAGACATTCCGCCATATTCACAAAGCATTCAATCTCTGTTAAGTCCTAACTGAAGTCCTCAGTTAAGAATAAATATGAATCAGAACCTCAGGTAACGTATTTAACTGTGGTGAAACAGGCCCGTTTCACGTTAACTGAAGATGCGATTCAAATTTATCCTTAACTGAGGACCTCAGTTAGGACTTAACAGAGATTGAATGCTTTGTGAATACGGCGGTATATATTATAAGAAGGAAAACTGTACTAAACACTCAAAAACAGTAATGCTCTAATCACTAAAAACTAACAATAACAATATGGATGTTGTAGCTTCATGCGGGTCGAGGGACCAAAAATGTTGTAACTTCAACCGGCTTCGTGTGACCAAAAATGTTCTAACTTAAACGGGTCGTAGGACCATATAACGGGTGTTTCCTACGCACAACTATTTGGTAGGAACTTAATGGAGCCAACTTGGTTGATTTGGGTGGTTGAATTTATCTCCTTGTGTGTACTGTGATGTACGGGCACATACACTTGTGGATTATAAAAACAACTGTAGCTAGTGGACTGTATATTTGTAACTAAAACGTGGTAACTCTTACCCTTCTGCTAATACGTGCAACTTCTTACAACTCTCTTAAGTTAATAATTATCAAGAATAAAAAATGGATGTTCACTTAAGCCAGCTCCCTAGGGGGTGCTGGGGTGAAACATGCGCGAACATAATGCGCAAGCATCTTGCGCATTGATGCTAAATACATAGGCTTCGATCTAGCAAGGGAGGTGCTTGGCCAGTGGCGGAACATTACTTAACATGCCGCCTCCCTTGAAAGATCTCAGCTTTCAACATTAAAAAGCATTACACAAACAATGAATGAAAATAGCCTTATACATATATACATAGTCCAAAACAAATATGATAGTATAGATTAATAATCCTTGGGAATCGGTAACACACACACTTTCGCGATAGATCGTTTTAAAACGTTTCCATTACACACCCGTAGGCTCACAACGCGCACTGTTCCGTCTGATCCTGGATGCAGTTCCGTGATCCTAGCCATAGGCCAACGAAAGGGTGGTTGGTTTTCTTCAACTAGTACCACGAGACTACCCACCTGAAGCTGCTGGCCGGGGTCCTTACACCATTTGTTGCGTTGTTGTAGTTGTGTTAAATACTCGCGAGACCATCGATCCCAAAAATGTTGCATCATTTGCTGTACAAGGTGGTATCTTGACAAGCGATTACACCTAACTTCTCGTACATCATCTTGAGGTGGTGCAACCAATGAATCGCCGATCAAGAAGTGAGAAGGGGAGAGGGGTAACAGATCATCGGGGTCATTGGATAATGGGGTGAGAGGACGAGAATTCAAACAAGCTTCGATTTGCGTTAACAGAGTGTACATTTCCTCGTAGGTCAATGAATTGTTACCTATCGTTCGCCTTAAATGAAATTTTGCGGACTTGACTGCCGCCTCCCATAATCCTCCCATGTGAGGTGAAGCAGCTGGTATAAAACTCCATTTGATTTTGTCCTTACTCAAAAAATTTAAAATCGCCTGATTGTGCGTGTCATCATTAATAAGTCTATATAATTCTTCAAAATGATTACTGGCACCGACAAAATTCAAACCATTGTCGGATGTAATTTCCGCAGGTTTTCCTCTTCTCGAAATAAATCTCTTCAGTGCATTCAGGAAGCTATGTGTACTGAGATCATTGACCAGCTCTATGTGACAAGCTCGCGTAGCGAAGCAGACAAATATGCAAATATATGTTTTAATCAATTTGGTATTTCGAGTGACCTTTTCCTTGATTAGAATTGGACCGGCAAAATCGACACCACATTTCGTGAACGGTCTACTAGGAGTTACACGAGCATGTGGAAGATTACCCATTATAAATTCCGCAGGTTTTGGGTTGAATTTATAGCAACGTATACATGATCGGATGACTGCTTTTACCTGATTCTTACCATCTATCGGCCAATAAGTGAGTCTGATCAATGATAACAGATTCTGAGCGCCTGCATGTAAATGTTTTTTGTGTTCATGCTCAATCAGGAGACTAGTTAATTTGTTGTTTTTCGGTAATATTATCGGATGTTTTTGTGTGAAATCAATATCCGAATGTTTCAGTCTCCCGCCTACACGCAATAAGTTATCCTTATCCAAAAATGGGTGCAATTTTAATAATTTACTACGATTGGATAGATTATCTCCCTTGTTCAACGCATCGATCTCTACCTTAAATTCCTGGCGTTGAACCATCTTTAAGAGTAGTATCATAGCGTATTCTAACTCACATACTGTGAGGTTAATGTTACAGTTCCTATCTTGTTTCAATGCATGTTTTTTAAAACGAATACAATAAGCTACCACTCTTCGTAATTGTTCTAAACTGGAATATCTTTTGATTATTTCAGAATTATCCAGTTCAGTCACCTTGAGATTAATTTGTATATCTGGTTTCAGTTCAGGCAAACCATCGTAGTCAAACTGCAAAACTTTATTTAGCTTAGGAATTTCACCTGTCGTTAGAAATTCTGGGCCGTGCCACCAGATATGTGAACTCTGCAACTCAATCGGAGTAACACCGCGCGATATTATGTCAGCTGGATTTTCCCTTGTGCTTATGTAATTCCAGTCATTGACAGATGTCTTATTTTGAATTACGGAAACCCGATTTGCTACGAACGTTCTCAAACGATAAGGCTCTGCTTTGAGCCATGCCAAGACGATAGTCGAATCCGAGTAATAACAGCGTTTGCTAATATTTACGCCCAAAATTTCCACAACGGAATGAGCTAAATTAGCGAGTAGTGTTGCAGCTAACAATTCTAGTCTTGGCAACGTACAGGTTTTATGTGGTGCTACTTTGGATTTTGCGCAAACTAAGGCGCTTTTTCGGATACCCTTCAAATCTGTTGAAACTAAATAAATACAGGCGCCGTACGCCGCTTCAGACGCATCGCTGAAACCGTGTAGCTCTATTGTTTCCGCATCTTCTATCAGCATTAATCTGTCTACCCTTATATCTTTGATGTTCTGTAAATCTTTCACGTAGCTCAACCAAACTGCGGAAAAATCGGAGGATAAAGGCTCATCCCAAGTAAAATTGAACTGCCAAAGGCGTTGCAAAAATATCTTCGACTTGATGACAACTGGACCTATCAGGCCTAATGGGTCGAAAATTTTTGAAATTGTGCTCAACACATTTCTTTTATTAACTTCCTTGAAATTGAATCGAATATCTAACGTGTAATTTAACGTGTCTGAATTTGAGAGCCATGCAATGCCTAATGTTTTGAGATTCGATGTTTCACGAAGTTCTACAGCCTTTTCTTTATCCTTCGAAATTTCCAGGATACTTTCCAAAATTGTCTCATCGTTCGAAGCCCACTTCCGCAACTCGAAACCACCAAGGGCTAAAATACTTGTTAATTCCCCATAAACCTCGAAGACCTCCTGCCTTGTCTTTAAGCTAACCAAAAGATCATCCATGTAAAAGGAGTTCAAAATGATCGCACATGTACGCGGGAATTTTTCCATGTTTTCTAGTGCTAGTTGTTGTAAACATCTTTGCGCTAAGAATGGGGCACTAGTTGTCCCATAAGTAACTGTGTCTAGAGTAAATACATGCGCTTCAGTTTCTTGCTGTGGCTTCCATAATATCTGCTGATATTTTCGATCATCTGGGTGAACCCAGATTTGCCTAAACATCATTTTTATATCGCTACTCAAAACGTATTTATACAGCCGGAGACGCATGACTATGTCGAATAAGTTATCTTGCAAGGTATATCCCGGATTAAGTGTATCATTAAGTGATATACCTGCACTTGTTTGTGCTGAACCATCGAAGACTACTCGGCACCTTGTTGTCGTACTGTCCTTTTTCATAACACAATGATGCGGTAATAAGAAATAGGGTTGTGGAATCAATTCGTTTTTGAAAATGCCTCGTGAAGACATGTGGTTCGAATTTATATATTCGTTCATGAATTCCCCGTACACTCGTTTTAAATCTATATCCTTAAAAAACCTATTTTCGAGGGATTTATACCTTTTTAGCGCAACCGAATAGGAATCACCGAAATCGCAGATTTCTCGTACAAAAGGTAATCTTACTATAAATTTACCGTTTTTATCGCGGGTTGTTGTTTGAACGAAGAAGTCTTCAGCTGACCTTTGTTCCGCGGACAGATATTTTTTTCTTGGTAGGTCTTCGAGTTCCCAAAAATGTTTTAGATTACTGTTAAGCTCATCGTTACTTATGCTAGCTATATTACACATTTCACGCCTTTTGGAATGACTAAGAACTACTGTGCCTGCTAATATCCAACCTAAAACACTCTCTTGCAGCAGCAAGGAATCACTCAACTTAATCTGTTTAGGACGAATTAATTCATAAAAGATGTTTGCGCCTAGTAGTAAATCTATGTCCTCCGATACGTTGAAGTGAGGATCTGCTAAATGAACATCTGATGGAAATGAAACTAGTTTCTTGTCGAATGTTGCAGAGGGAATTCTTTCAGTGATGTTGGGCAAAACGAGAAATGATAAGTCATTCGTAAATGCACTATTGCAGGACTTTACTGTTGCCTTAGCTCGATGAGTAATTTTCGTTACCTGATTGTTTACTCCCACAAGGGGTAATGTAAAATTTTCCAATTTTAAATTTAAGAGTTTTGCTAGCCTACCGGAAATAATATTACTTTGACTACCTGAGTCCAACAGTGCCTTGCAAATATGAGGATTTCTTTCAGAATCGAAAATAATGAGCTTCGCAGTAGACAATAACACTAATCGTTCGGAGCCTTGTATTTTCCTGGAATTTGACGTATGCGCTATTGTGCTGTTCACTGAAGATCGTGCTGAGTTACCTGCTGTTACCGCTTCAAGGAAATCGGGTGATTCTGTATGAATTTCATGAGTCATTTCTTCGGGATGCAAAAGCGTACTATGCCTTCTACCACATCTTTTACAATTGGTAGAATTACATTCAGGTTTGCTGTGGCCCGATCTTAAACAATTAAAGCACAACTTTCGCAATTTAGCTGCTTCGTATCTTTCGGGGATTGACAATTTCAAAAACTCGGAACAATTGAATAGTAAATGAGGCCCTTTGCAAAAATTACAATTTTTGCCTTGATTTTTCGTAACTAATGAGTGTTGCCTTTCAAATCTGACTGATCTCTCAATAGGTTCACCTTTTTGAGGCACCTTTCTCGCGCATTCTAAGCTGAAACATTTTTTATTCATGAACTTCATAATTTCTTCGAATTGTGGAATTTTGTTCTCATCATTCAATGAATTGTCCCATTCCCGTTTTGTGTTATTATCGAGTTTAGTATTAATCAAGCATATGAGAAACGCATCCCATTGCTTCACCGGTAAACCCATTTTATTGAGTATGCTAACATGCCTATAAAATCCATCAGTTATAACGCGAAGCATTTGAGCTGATTCCTTTGTGGCGCTCGGGATCTCTAGAAGCGCATTAATGTGACTATCAACTATTCGTCTTGTTCTCTGATATCTTTCAATCAGAAGATCATAAACTATCGGGTAATTTTCGTTTGATACCTGGTAACACTGTATCAACTTAAGAGGCTCATTTTTCAATGAAGACCTTAAATAAAAGAATTTTTGCATATTTGTCAACGAGTTGTTGTTATGAATTAAATTAACAAATTCATCGTGAAATGTAAGCCAACTATCAAAATTTCCTGAGAACTCTGGGAGATTTAACCGAGGTAGATTGATATTCCTCAACGGGTCTACATTGACATTTGCGGGATTCGAAGATTGCTTCGACTTAATAAGAGCCTTCGCTTGCCCTACGATTGAATAGTATTGATTTTCTATAGCTTCTCTAAATTTTTCTTCATTAATATCTAAAAGTTCGATTTCAGTTTGTATATCCTCGAAATTGTCGAAGTATTTGTTGGTTCTTTCTAATCTCGATTCTAATGATTCAATTTTACTATGGATATTTTCATCATCCAAAAAGGATTCGAATCTTGTGAACTGGGCTTTTATCATACCTCTCTTTTGTCTTAATGCGGACAATCGTGCGGTTTCCATTTTGAAGAATTGTAGAAATGATTATACACAAATTGAATACACTATGAACCGAAACTTAATACACGGGTAAAAGCGAAGCTTGTAATGAATAAAGGAATGAATGGGTAGGACTTACTTGATGACTGGCTTCTTGCTAACCAGCTAACCTCAATGTTTCTGCACGTGGCCTATTCTCTACGTGCTGATGAAGAGTCTACGTGCTGCTTTCTGGATCGAAGTATCTCGACGTGTCTTCGTTTCCACTGTTGATTCTTTATCCGGTTCGATCAGGACCAAAATGTTGTAGCTTCATGCGGGTCGAGGGACCAAAAATGTTGTAACTTCAACCGGCTTCGTGTGACCAAAAATGTTCTAACTTAAACGGGTCGTAGGACCATATAACGGGTGTTTCCTACGCACAACTATTTGGTAGGAACTTAATGGAGCCAACTTGGTTGATTTGGGTGGTTGAATTTATCTCCTTGTGTGTACTGTGATGTACGGGCACATACACTTGTGGATTATAAAAACAACTGTAGCTAGTGGACTGTATATTTGTAACTAAAACGTGGTAACTCTTACCCTTCTGCTAATACGTGCAACTTCTTACAACTCTCTTAAGTTAATAATTATCAAGAATAAAAAATGGATGTTCACTTAAGCCAGCTCCCTAGGGGGTGCTGGGGTGAAACATGCGCGAACATAATGCGCAAGCATCTTGCGCATTGATGCTAAATACATAGGCTTCGATCTAGCAAGGGAGGTGCTTGGCCAGTGGCGGAACATTACTTAACAATGGATTTCAAAAATTCAAATATTCAAAATTCGAATATCATTTTGCCTTGCTGCAAAATGTTAGTTTTTAATAATTCGTTTTCCTTGCGAATCTGCAAAATCTCCATATTCATTCGATGTTCTTCTTCCATCTGCTTCAATTGGGTATTAGCAACCAACATTTCGCGGTCTATCAGACCCAATTTTCGTTCGGCAACTAATTCGAACTTTCCACCCGCCGAGGTTACAGTCCGCCTTTTCCCTTTTAATATTGGGCGCCTCCTTCTAGTTGAACTAGCTAAAATTCATTTATAAGTAGTATAAAGACATTCAGTTCTTATTAAATAGATAAAAAAAAATCGAGAAGAGCACTGAGGTGTAATAGGGAATTTTTTTTTCTAGTGATCTGATCCTCATGAAACGGCAAAAATTTGCGAGTTGCCATTTCACCTCCGATCTCCAAGATTCAATTCGATCAGATCAGTATTTTTTGAATTATTGAGAATTATTATGAGTTGCTTTGTATTTATTTTGTATAGCATATAAAATTACTTTACATATAAACCTGACAATGACTAAAATTAGCTGACCTAAAAAAATGAACTATGTAAGAGGGTAGAGGGCAGTATGTTACTATACAATAAAACAAATCAAATCAGTAGTACTACAATAAATTGTAGTATTACATAATAGGCTCTCATACTGTCAGACATATTTGAAAATGTTATATTACTTACCATATGTGGAAATGGGTTCGGGTTGATTTTCCTCTGATTCCTTTGCCTTATTCTCATCTTCTTTATCTATAACGTGTTGAAACATTATATGTTTAAAAAAGGCCAATTATAAGAAAGTGGATTTTTAGTTATCAGGTCTGACAAGATACTCAAAAAAGATTCTTACTTTGTACTTGAAAATTTGGCAGCACATTTTCCTTTTCCATCTCTTCACCTAGAAAAAATTAATAAATTCTATTAATCTACAAACTTTCTACAAATCTAAAATGAAGAGATGTTGATCTTTGTTTATATATTTGTATGGTAAAGTACAGATAACGAATTCTTATAATAGGAATTATTATACTCACTTTGTGCTGCTATCATTTCTTGTTCATTTTGAAATGATGCAGTAAGTTTGGGATGCTTTGGGGTCCTCCAAAGTAGGGCAGATGATTCGGTCCAGTCATCTGGTACAGAGTCCTGCATAGATATAGCTGGGTTCCACTCAGCATCACCCATCTCTTCTTGCCTTACTATGGTTTCCTCAATGTTTATTGCCTGAGGAGCAACACCAGTAATTCCTTGAATATAAATTAAATTGCTAGTTATATAGATCGAATGAATATTCAACTAAGTACAAACCATATCGTCCATCCGAATCCATCTTATAGGTCAATCCATCGGCTGACAACATAATTGTTTCGAAGAGCTCTCTCTCTTCCTCAGCCTGACTTTCTTTGAATGCCATATATGGTCCACCTCCTGTTCCGCAAACATACTTTTTGCCTTCCGCATGTTGTTTGCGTAGCTGTTTTTTTATCTTTTTGTACTTTTCCTGTAATTGCTTGGTTGTTCTTGGCTAAAATGAATATCATTTCATCTTAATTACGTCGAATTTAAACTTAATTAAAATGGAATAGGTGTAAGCAAACAAGCCATTTATTCAAAATTCGAAAACCTTAACATATACTTAATAATATGTAGGTCTGAAAGTACCTACTACATATTTATATTTCTTGTCATTTATCTGCGATGGTGCCAGGACAGAAACGGAAATAAACTTACCGCAGCCCCAACAAATGCTGCATTGAACTGCCTAATCAATTGCTTCCAGGCATTGTCTTTATCTTTCAGGAAATTGAAGTCGGACCTTTTATTTTCTATTGTACTTTTATACTTGTTGCACAATTTTATAAGTAATGAACGTTCCGACTCTAAGAAATTTTTGCCACGGATAATCTCCTTTGGATTAATTATTATTACTTTATTGCTCAAATCCCTTTGTACTTGTACTAATAAGAATTTACGTAAAATGGATACTGCAAACAACCAACAACCAACAACAATAAAGTTTAAATGTCTTGTTATGCCATGTGACAGTTTTCGGCCAATCAAAAAGGGCAAACAATACTACCAACATATGCCTAACTCCGGGTTAGTTAACTCGATCAGAAATAGATGATGAGAAACAGATAACACAGTTACCCCAGGGTTAAAATTTACACCGGGTTAGTTAACCCCCCAGGGTAACTCGCAATTGAGAAACCGGCCCTTAGCGTGCCAATATTCGAGGGTTTGCCGCGAGTAGTTTATATAAATGCTGCTTAATATTTCACGCCGCTTGACTCTCCCTCTCTAAACGTATCTCAATACTAACCTAGAGTCCATATCCGAGACATATTTGAAGAAATCGTCTGTCAGATCAGCTATGGATTTTCCGAAAATGCACCTCTCCATGAATGTTCTGGAAAATTGTACTGGATAATATCTCTCATCCATCCAACCCTTCAATAAAATTTTTCCTACTGACAACCATTTTTTATCATCAAAATCGTGCCTTATTACTGGTACTTTGGCATAAGATCCTATGGTGTATCTATTGAAGAAATCTTGCCAAAACTCCGACAATATGTCCCGAAAAACACCTCCTATATTTTGTGCTTTTTCTTTTTCTCCATTTGGTAAATATATCTCTATTTCCAAAATACTATTTATTTCAATATTCATGAACTGATCCATTAATTCATCCAATACATTGCCTCGATGAAGAATCAACATGAAATGCTTATTAAAATTTGTAGTAGTATTTGGTTCTTCATAAATTTCACTTTCCGGTAGATCGATATCTATATCGTCAATATCTACGAATTCTGTCTCCAAATAACTAGAAAGATGATCTGATTGTGGGCTGTTTGCAGATAAATTATTATTCACTTCGTAGTCATCATCTGAGCTATCTAAGGCAGAAGGTAAATTCAATTCACTTCTCTTTATAGCCTTCGCAATTATGCTGTCATATTCTCCGTCTTTGGGTTTATCTATTGGGAATTCATTACTTGAATCATTTGAGTAACTTGCTATGTTTGTTCTTTCTAGCGATGTGGCGGGTTTGTCTTTATACCTAGAAGTAAGGTAGAATCTTAATCGGGTTATTCCTGTTTTTTCGAATAATTCAGCAACAGTAATCTCTTGAGATATCTCCTGGCATTTGAAATCGCTCAAGGTAAAATCGAATTGTGATGAATGTCCTTTAGTGGACACACCATCTACGAAGAAAAGATTTTTTGCAAGGCTAAGAAGATCTTGCTGCGTGGACTCCTGCTTCACGGAAATCTTTCTTGTTCCCCCTCCTTGTCTGGTTCGAATTTGTATCAATCGGCCATTATCGAAGTGAAGCCAACCGATTTCTACAATTCGAGTCGATTTTCTCGATTTATTAGTCTTCACAGTATTTCCTTGCATTTCTACTACGCCTTTCGTCTTCTTCAATTTCAACCGAAGTTTTTCCAGTAAGCTATCCTTCCTCTTAGTCGGAAGGCTTCTATTGCAAAAGTCGATAATGGCCAATCTGTCTCCTAACTTCGGTATGAATTTCTGGAGTGTTTCCAAGTCCATCCATTTGATTGCATCCATATTTATCTGGAAATAATGTATGCATAAGTAAATGAAATATAAGAAGATCATAAAATATTACATCCAATATATGCTAGAATATTATACACTACTCATTTAAATAGTACGCAAAAAACTCTAAATCCCATGCCAAATAATTATGGAATTTTGTTTTGGGATTTTTCTAATACCATGCCAAATGACCATTGGCAAGATTTTGGTCATTAATGAGTTCAGTATATGGATTGGTGACCGTTATCACGATAACTTGCAAACGAAACGAGATAGCGATTTGCAAGGTTATAACTCTGAAACCGTTGTGCCGATTATGCCCAACAACGAACTTAACTCTCCCATTCGGATGCGCAACCAGGCCTATAAATTGCACCTTCTTACCTATTTTCGTTCGAAAGTTATCTAAGCAACGGTCACCTATCCAGCTACTGAACTTATCCAAGGCTGCTCGGATCTTCGGAAATATACATCCGGTCGTATTCAAACTTGGAATTTCGTAGTAGAGTTAGTTAGGTTTTGAAGGCACTCGCAATATTACAGTGGTGTCAAGCGAATAGTTTCTGATATATAGAATTTTTTTCAATGATTTTCAATTATTTCTGTTAAATTTTCTAGTTATACGATTCTCGCGAAATTTTGCAAGAATATTCGAACGGGATTTTGCAACTAGTAACCAAGTTTGAATTGGATCAGTTCTGTATTTTTCGAGTTATTGAGGAAATAGAAACCAATTTTCAGATGGGTATAACTCTAAAACCGTTCAACCGATGATGCCTATTAATAAACTCAAGTGTCGCAACCTACCCTAAAAATTGCAAATCGCTATCTCTTTCCGTTCTCGGGTTATCGTGACGTAAATCATATTTTTTATTATCTTTTGGCGCTCTTGTACCTCGGAACAGAGTGCTTATCAATTTGCACAAATGTCTGTAATTTTCGAATTTTTGGCTGAAAATGGGCTTGAACGATATGGTTTCACTCACTGATCAAGAATCCGTGGTCGAAATCGATTCTGTCCGGCCGGCCTTCCGTCCGGCCGTTAACACGATAATTCTCGAACGGAATGAGCTAGACAGTTGAAATTTTCAGAGTAGGTTTGAGGGATAAATATCTCGGTTAAGTTCGTTATTGGACAAAATCGGTAAATAGTTTCGGAGTAACGAAAAAAAATATTTTTTTTACATTACAACTTTTGAATTCATTTTTTTTTTAAATGCAGTTTCTTCATAAGAATCCATTGTTATCATTTCAAACTCTAACAAGTTAATACTTTCGGAGATATGATATTTCAAAGTTTCAATAATACATCGTAAGTTCTATGGATTCACATAATGTGAACACAGAATCTGTCTGTGATCACTATTCATTTATGTCATCTTTTCTAGCTATTAGAGATTTTCAATTCATAGTTGTTATTTTCTCTTGGAAAGCGAGTATTCGATTCTTGAATTTGTGAATATATACAAGACTGTTTTCATGTAGTTTATGGAGGCAATAGGACGAACATAATGGAATCATCAAAAGAAATTATTGTTCGTTGACCACTGAGGTTAATATTACTTTTCACTTCCTTAAGTAGTGAGACATGTTCCTATATACAATATTTTCATAATGTTGCTAGCATGAAAAATTGACTCAAGCCCTGTGGACAGGAGATTTCTGGCGCTCTTGTTCAAACGGACAAATTATATATCCGAAAGTATTGGTTTCTCAGAGTAGATAATTATATCAATTTATTCTTATGATAGAACTGCATCATAAAGGAAATTCAATTCAAATAATAGTTTATTTATCAAGATTAAATGAGCAATCTTAGAATGAGAACTGCACCATGCAAGAAATCGAATTAAAATAGCTGAAATGAATTTGACTCTCTCCTATAGAAAAGGATGTGTACATGTACAAGTATAAACACAGATCATATAATAATTCATAGATAGAATAATTATAGCATTCTGTGAAAACATAGAAGTACGATTCATTATTGAAATTTCGAAAAGTCATATCACCGAAAGTATTAGCTTGTTGGAGTTGAAAATGATATCAATGGATTTTTATGGCGAAACTGCATCTTAAAAAAAAATTATTTTGAAGTTTGTTAGTTAAAAAAAATTTTTTTTTTCGTTACACCGAAACCATATGGCCTATTTTGCCCAATAGCGAACTTAGCCGAGATATTTATCTCCCTAACCTACTCTGAAAATTTCATCTGCCTAGCTCATTCCATTCGAGAGCTATTGTAGAAACAAAATTTAAAAATTTTCAATGTTTTTTTTTTATACTTTACGGTAACCCGATCAATACAAAACTTCACATGCGTCTAAAGGTCATGATTCTACAATTTGATGCAGAATTTCAGATAGATCGAGTGATCGGTTTCGGAAATATTCATAAAAAATGATTTTACTAAAAACGGCCTTAACCCCGAAAACGCTCGATGGATTTTGCTGGTTAACGAACTCGTCCGAGATATTTACGCTCCAAACCTACGCTGCACATTTCAATCCTCAGAAAAGAATGTGCACATTCTTTTCTGGATTCTGAACCTTAACTAAAGAAAAAATTATTGATACACAATTGTAGATCCATATTTCAGTATTTTTGGCGCTCTTGTTCCTCGGAGAGAGTGCTTATCAATTCGCCCAAATGTCTGTAATTTTCAAATTAATGGCTGAAAATGGTAATGTTAGTGGTATTAAATTTTAAATTATGAAAAGGGGATAGTATTTTATTAATATATTTTGAACTATTAAAATAATTTGTTATATCCACTACCTACTCAAATATCAGGAATAAATGGACAATCTGCTATGATTGTCTCCAGCCTTGTTCTAGACATTTCGATGATACTTTCCTTAGGTATTTCGAGTTGTAAAAACTATGCACCGAGTGTAAACAACCCATTCCACAATATTGAATCATTGCAGATTGCTTTTTTTATTTTTACATTGGCCCTAATACGCCGTCGTACTATACCACAAGCAGGTTCGAGCGGGAAAGTTGGGGCCATGGCGGCGAGGCTTCGGCTCACGTTGAATACACGCGTGCGTGTTCAGCATAGCATTGTTGCCAGACAACTTTGCATGAATAGAATACAATACATATAAATAAATGGCACATAGAAAAGTATTGGCTAATAATGTATGTAAACTAAATGAAATTCTGATAAATAGAATCCATAAGCAATATATTTATTACTACCTTCTTTAACTATACTCTGATTACTTCCTCACTCTTTTCAAGGTGAAAATACCTCAAAAAACTATAGTTCAACCTTAAACATAATTGAGTGGAAATAAGATAACTTGCTCTTACAGGATTTATACTAACAATGGATGATTATCACGAGAGTTCCTCATTACTAACCCTTCACAAAAGGTATAAACAGAAATACATAATTAGAAATATACTTCTAATTATCATTTCACCAAAAATCATATATGATTACTAGAAGATAATTTTAACAATTCAATATTTCACTCTATACAAGGTTCCATCTTAGTAAAAATATACGTTTATCTTCGAAATTTTAAATAAATAATCAATTAAAAGGTTCACGAAAAAAAAATTAAATATAATTACTTCATAGGCAACGTAATAAAATAAATATCGTGCGTTTAAAAAAAATCGTGGTCAAGTAGGCTATGGAATTTTGAACGTCAATATTCTGTGTCTGAACCTTAAAAATTCCATAGCCTACTTGAGGTGATGTAACTTGAGTTTACATCAGAAAAGTATACAAATTTTATTACCATTGAAGAAGAATGGCAATGCTGTACGAATATCCTCTAATTTGGGTTTGTTTGTACCGCTCTCAATCCGGGATATCCTAAAATGTGATACATATTTATACAGGGTCTTTCACGAGGAACCTCACCCATATTTATACGGGAAACTACTGAACGTATTTTCATGAAATTCAGCACTTATAAGTACTTCACGATGCTGATGAAATCTAAAATATTTTCAAGGCATGAGCACCTCCGGTTTTTCCGGAAATGACGTCAACTTCCGTTTTTCAAATTAGAACACCATTTTTTTATTGCAGAAATAGATTCCTTAGAAAATTTCAAGTTATTTTGATGTAACATTTTTCAGTTTTGGTTGGAAAATTCTCTCTGAGCGGGAAAATTCGAAAAAAAAATCGAAAATAGAGCTCCGCTGAAACAAGAATAATTTCGAGGTTTTTGGATGGAAAATTCTCATTTTTGGGATTTTTCAAGATGTAAGATTGATGTATCCACTTTAAAAATCGAAATCGCGATTCATGATACAGGGGGTGAAAAAATCGCTTTCAAAGTTAGGGATGACAAAATCGTGAAAAATCAATTTTTTCAAATTAGAACCCCATTTTTTTATGGCAGATATTGAATCTACGTTAAAAAATAATGTGAGTGTATGCATCACACCCTTGCCCTAAAGTGGATATTTTCTGAGTTATTCACAAAAAACTGTTTTTCGTCTTGAATTTTCAGCTATTTCTTTTCCCTTCACGCCAAAAAGATGAAATTTTCAGGAACTGTTACTTAAACCATGTTTTAGATTTTACTACCCTAATATGCAAGAGAAAAAAATTACAGGTTGTTCCTAAATAGATGGCGAATTTTGATTCGAATTTGTATCGGAAACCTCTTTATTTCAACTAATCGGCCATCGGTTTTCTCTCCAGTGATAAATAAATAATTCCTTATGAACCATATGCAAAAACTTACCATGTTTTACATTCTTTTTTTTTAATGATAGATATCATTAATTACATCTGCCAAATTCCTCTTTATTCAGTAGCATTTTGTGTTTACTATTAATTTGGTGATAATTCGTATTAAGATATAAAATCGATCACTATGCCTAATTTAACCAATGAAGATTATTTAAATCTCATTCTACTTCATGGAGAATGTAATAAAGTTGTAGATAGAACGATTCGACTGTTCATTGAGAGGTTTCCTGACCGACCCAGACCAACGAGAGATACCATTAACAGAACCATGACAAACTTGAGAAATGTCGGATCTTTCGTTAAGAAAACTATACACAGAGAAAAAAGTGTAGTAAAAGATGAGAGCAACGAAATTACAGTTCTTGCATATTTTCGTGTGAATCCTCAAAATTCTCTCAAAGATGCCGAGATTGATCTGGGATTATCTCAATCGAGTGTTTGGAGAATATTAAAAAAACATAAAATGCATCCATATAAATTCAATAGGGTACAGCATTTGAAGGAAACTGATTTCGTCAGGAGAACAGAGTTTTTCGAAGCTATGATGATTCGATTTCAAGAGAATGAAAACTTTTTGGACTGTATAATTTGGACAGATGAATCTAAATTCACAAAGAATGGTTCTTTCAATAGGCATAACAGTCATTATTGGGATGAAGAGAACAACCACCACTTCAGACAATGGAACTTTCAAGAGACCTGGAGTTTCAATGTTTTTTGCGCCATCAAAAATAATGCAATTCTCGATGTTCACATTTATGATGGGACTTTAACTGGTAAGATAGAACACTACACATGTTTGCATTATTTAAAGAATGTTCTCCCTTAGGAGATAGATATTCTGACATATTGACTCAAATAATTGAATAGTAATTGTAATAGTACAGAACCATAATGACTTATGGTATCAACAAGATGGCGCGCCTCCACACAATTCACCAATGTGTCAAATATCCTCTACAGGCCACCACGTTCTCCCGATTTAACTCCCTTAGACTATTATGTTTGGGGTAGGATAAAAAATATTGTCTACTCAACTCCCCTGACTGATAAAGAGGACTGCATAGCACGAGTCAGAAATGCGTTCAGGTTTGTTTAGATTTTTAGATTCATAGTTTTGAAACTCAATTTGGTTTTTAAACACTTTTGCAGATCTCTTCCTCCCGATGAAATAAGAAGAGCAACGCAAGAATCATTCCTGAGACGTATAAATAAATGTCTAGAAATTAACGGTCAAAACTTTGAGCATCTTCTCTAGTTATAACTGCGAGAGTTTGCCATGGTTCTCCTAATAGTAACTTGAAGTCGGTTTCAAGAAAGGTTGAAAAATCTACAGCATGGTTCAAATAACAGTTCCTGAAAATTTCATCTTTTTGGCGTGAAGGGAAAAGAAATAGCTGAAAATTCAAGACGAAAAACAGTTTTTTGTGAATAACTCAGAAAATATCCATTTTAGGGCAAGGGTGTGATGCATACACTCACATTATTTTTTAACGTAGATTCAATATCTGCCATAAAAAAATGGGTTCAAGCCCTGTGGACAGGAGCTTTCTGGCGCTCTAGTTCAAACAGACAAATTATATCTCCGAAAGTATTGGTTTCTCTGAGTTGGGAATTATATCAATGTATACATATGATAGAGTTGCATCATAAGGGAAATTCAATTCAAATAATAGTTTATTTATCAAGATTAAATGAGCAATCATGAGAATGAGAACTGCACCATGGAAGAAATCGAATTAAATCTGGCCAATTTTGCCCAATAACGAACTTAACCGAGATATTCATCTCCCTAACCTACTCTGAAAATTTCAACTACCTAGCTCATTCCGTTCGAGAGTTATTGTGGAAAAACTTTTTTTAAATTTTCAAATTTTTTTTTTACACTTTGCGGTAATCTGGTCAATACAAAACTTCACATGCGTATAAAGGTCATGATTCTACAATTTGATGCTAAATTTCAGATAGATCGAACGAACTTGTCCGAGATATTTACGTTCCAAAACCACCTTGCAATTTTCAATCCGCTAACTCCTTTCGTTCGAGAGTTATCGTGCCTACGGTCGGTCGGCCGGCCGGACAGAATCGATTTCGCACTCGGATTCTTGATCAGTGAGTCGAACCAAATCGTTTGAGACCATTTTCAGCCAAAAATTTCAAAATTACAGACACTTGGGCAAATTGATAAGCACACTGTTCCGAGAAACTAGAGCGCCAAAAAAACAAGTTTCGTATGACAATTGCCCAAAACAGGTTTAAAGTACCTACAAATAGTAGGTATTCCATAAAACAAATATGAAAGAAGATAAGTAATAATAAAAAATTACCTTGTAATCGATCAAAAATTTCCTGATCTACGTTCACCAAACTACAGAATTATGCTTTCAATATCTACGTAATATTTTCAAACATTTTCGGGTGAGGTCCCCGTTGCATCGCTAAAATACGAGTATTTCAACCCCAATATTTTTGAAGTTACAATATTCCCTTCTGTCAAGTTGACATTATGAGAATTTATACATAGAATAATAATTATATCAATCTGTGAAATACGATTTACATTGAAATTTTAAAAAATCATATCTCCGAAAGTATTAGCTTGTTAGAGTTGAAAATGATATGAATGGATTCTTATGATAAAACTGCTTATTAAAAAAAATTTGATTTGGAATTTGTTTCGTAAAAAAAAATTTTTTTTTTTGTTACTCCGAAACCATCTATCCGATTTTGCCCAATAACGAACTTAGCCGTGATATTCATTCCCCAAACCTACTCTGAAAATTTCAACTCTCTAGCTCATTCCGTTCGAGAGTTATCGTGCTTACGGCCGGCCGGCCGGCCGGACAGAATGAATTTCGACCACGGATTCTTGATCAGTGAGTCGAACCAAATCGTTTAAGACCATTTTCATCGAAATATTCCAAAATTACAGACATTTGGGCAAATTAATAAGCACTCAGTTCCGAGGAACTAGAGCGCCAAAAATGGGGTTCTAATTTGAAAAAATTGATTTTTCACGATTTTGTCATCCCTAACTTTGAAAGCGATTTTTTCACCCCCTGTATCATGAATCGCGATTTCGATTTTTAAAGTGGATACATCAATCTTACATCTTGAAAAATCCCAAAAATGAAAATTTTCCATCCAAAAACCTCGAAGTTATTCTTGTTTCAGCGGAGCTCTATTTTCGATTTTTTTTTCGAATTTTCCCGCTCAGAGAGAATTTTCCAACCAAAACTGAAAAATGTTACATCAAAATAACTTGAAATTTTCTAAGGAATCTATTTCTGCAATAAAAAAATGGTGTTCTAATTTGAGAAACGGAAGTTGACGTCATTTCCGGAAAAACCAGAGGTGCTCATGCCTTGAAAATATTTTAGATTTCATCAGCATCGTGAAATACTTATAAGTGCTGAATTTCATGAAAATACGTTCAGTAGTTTCCCGTATAAATATGGGTGAGGTTCCTCGTGAAAGACCCTGTATAGATCACGTACTGTGTGTCATTCGATTATCTCATGGTTCTTAGCAAGTTTTGGGAAAAAAGCGAAAAATCTTCAATAAGATAATATTTTTTCATTGATTAATGGCATTATATTCTAAATGGTATATGACCAATATTTCTTTGATTCAATGAGTTACTGAAGTTGGCCAAATTAAATGAGGTATTCAATCAAAGAAAGATAAATTCTGTCTGATCATTTATTCGTACGGCATACAAAGCAATTATTCATTGGGGAACGATATGCGATAGTTTGAAGATGTCTGTTGATTCTTTTCTTTCAAAGAAATAGTTATTCCAATCAAGATCTTCACTAGTTACAAATTTCAAAATAATACTTGAATTGAATCAACGATTTATATCTTTGAATCTACAAACATTTTCAAAACTGATTCAAAGAAACCAGATTCTTACTTCAAACAACGTCAATTTATCAATCCTACAGAAGTTATTTTCATCGTTAATGCGTGATCGGGGCTTCAGATAATATACGGTGTCATGATGAGATGGGTAGACCACACATTCAAGTATTTCTCAATACTTTCGTGGTGTTTGCCTTTTCTCTTGTGTGTGCCGGAACTTTTTCTTGAATGATTGTACATTGCTTTTGTCATTGTTGATCTGCAGAAAAAATTTATGCAACCCATGTCCACATACAAGTAGCACCAGCTGCTTCTGTGGATTTATTATATTCACAGCTTGTATTTTACTTATTTTACAGTGTTTTACTTATGGATTGTACTCTTTATGTGTGTGTGAATAAATTATTATTATCGAAATTAATTCTCGTTGAATGAAAAAGATAAAATCCAAAGAAATTGAAAATTTAGATTCAACAAAATGGTTTTCTCTGTGTACTGTACTGCCTCCACTTCTGGACCCAACACCATATGTGTTTGTAGGAGACGAGGCCTTCCCATTATCGGAGAATTTAATGTGACCTTATCCTAAACGAAGTGTCACTGATAATTTTGAAAACAAGGTGTTTAATTACAGACTATCGCGAGCACGCCAAACGGTTGAATGCGCTTTTGGTATACATGCCTCGCGTTTTCGAGTTTTCCGAACACCTTTTGAAATTAAAGTCTAAAGCGTGATTAATGTTGTTAAGGCAGCATGTGTATTGCACAATTATTTAAGGAAACATTCATTACGTCAAAATGAAGAGGAAGACAACGAAGATATGCCGCAAGATCATTTGCTCCCCTTAGAATCGAACCATTCTCGAAGTACACAGAAAGCTTTTGAGATTCGGGAAAACTTCAAAAATTATTTTAACTCCGCAGTAGCGATACCTTGGCAGAGGGAAAGTGTTGCAAGAGGGAAATATTGAGATTTGTACAATTGATGGTAATTTTTTGGACATTTTTTTCAGAAAATTCTCTGTAACTTTGTTAATAATTATTGCAAGATTACCCTATTTATAATAAAAGAATAAACTTACCACTTTTCATTCCGATTTCTTTAGCGATCTCCACCCACTTTTCAGTTTTTAGTTTTGTCCTCATATAGTCTACATGGCTTGTATCGTACAAAACTTGCCGAATTCGCACGGCTTCAATTAATTTTTCTTCCATTTTTCACTACTACTCTGCGTTCCGCAGGATCACGTTAAGCAAATCCTGCGTCACGTCACACTGCTATTATGTATGCGCAGTGAGATTTATTTATTAGATTCACAAAATCTCGCCGTGACTCACGCTGCGTCACCTCACGAAACTGCGAGTCATTTTGCGCCTGGCCTAAATGGTGCTTTACCACATACACCTGAGATGCTCTACAATAATGCCCACATTCTCGGTAGTAATTGTATTGAAAGGGTAAATGGGGTTTTGAAAGGACGGTTTCGCTGCCTACTAGGAGAGCGGAAACTTCGATATGGACCTCAAAAGGTGGGAATCATTGTGAATGCCTGCTGCATTCTGCACAATATGTGTATAAAGTGGAGAATTCCAGTGGATGAAAATCTTGTTTTAGATGAAGATTTGGAACACTATTATCCAGATCAGTTACACGTCAACACATTCAATGAAGGGATTCGTATTCGTAATACCATAATTGCCAGATATTTGCAAAATTGAATAGAAAACTAGAGAAGAATGGACTCTTTTCATTAGCATCACTATAATTAGAAATTTTTTCATTAATTTGTTAAGTTAATTAAGTTGTTCTGGCTGAGATGAAAGTATAACACATACCAAATTACAATGAACCAAAGAAACTTTTGGAAGGACAAAGGATATGATTCAAAATGTAGATATGCTGGTCACTATAGCTTTAATATGAACAATATGTACCACTATATCCTTTATGTTTTCTGCAAAGTGTCTAAAATTTTCTATGAATTTTGCATAGTTCTTCCTGACTGTCTGCCATTCTTTTTATATTGGAACTAGCTGGCCCGGCAGACTTCGTACTGCCTACTCAACGCCTGCCCAACGCCAACGCCAACTCCAAATCCAAATCCAAATCCAACTCTAACTCCAACTCCAACTCCATCTCCAACTACGACTCCGACTCCAACTACGACTCCGACTACGACTCCGACTCCGACTCCGACTCCGACTCCGACTCCGACTCCGACTCCGACTCCGACTCCGACTCCGACTCCGACTCCGACGACTCCGAATCCGACTCCGACTCCGACTCCGACTCCGACTCCGACACCGTCTCCATTTCCACCTCCATCTCCATTTCCACCTCCATCTCCATTTCCACCTCCATCTCCATTTCCACCTCCATCTCCATTTCCACCCCCATCTCCACCTCCAACTCCAATCCAACTACAACTACTACAACTCCAACCAATGCCAACCACAATACCTACTCCAACTTCAACTCCAACCCCAACGCCAACTTCAACGCCAACTCAAACTCCAACGCCAAAAACATTTTCCAGTAGACCAAATTGTAAATCTAAACCATTCTCGAATCTCCACGAACACACACAAAAAATTTCATCAAAATCGGTCCAGTCGTTTAGGAGGAGTTCAGTCACATACACACGCACACAAGAAATATATATATTAAGATTTATTTCCTTAAGTACTCCCAGAGTTTCATTATGCATATTCTGCAAGTTTGTTGCAGTATTACGTTTTGGGAAATTTGAGGTTTTTTTGGCAGTGAGCACTTTCCTTTTTCTGGTTTCTATTGTATTTGGCATACTAACTGGGGAATTTAATGGTGTTGTGGTGAGATTTGTTTCACAATATGCAGATGTTCCGGCTTCTAAGAGATCGATGAGTGGTACCTTCACTTCAACACTCAAGTATATATAAGTACTCACTTTTTGCCATTTTTCCGCACTTTTCACCATATAGCCCATGCTGTTCGACGAAATCGTCAGTTCTGCCCACAACTGGTTATAGGAATCTCTTCCAACGGGGCCTTCAAATTTTCTTGTTAGCACAACAGGATTTTTTACTGCGAAATCCAAAAAACGTATCCATTGGCTGGGGTGCGTTTTACCTCTCTTGTTCATCTCCATTTTAATTATCTCTTACACTGCTCACAACAAATTCAAAACTCTGAAAAAAAAGGACATCACAGGTTTAAAAACAACCCTTACATTGTAGAAATCTAAGGTAGAACGTGATACTAACCTTCCTTTGAGATATTATAAGTGTTGTTTAGGTTTTGAGCGGACTGTATATTTTTCGCTGGTTCGGAGGCTGAATTTAGAATAATTTTGAGAACCATCAATGAAGAAGAGAAAATCTTACCTTGAGATGTTGGGGCTGCTGCTTGGAAAACCCGCAATTCTCCGAAATCCAACTGGCCAGAGGAATGGGAGTCTTGCAAAGAAGTCCTTGTGTAGGGAGGGGCCCAAATCTCCTATCTTAATGGTGTTATTGATGGTTCTTTCTTTCTCAAGAAACGGAAGCAAAACTACGAAACTTCACTATCAGAAGCAGTTCTTTCTTTCTCAAGAAACGGAAGCAAACTAAGAAACTTCACTATCAGAAGCACTAAATCTAGCAAATTACTCGGAAACTGAGAAATTTGAAAGGAAGCGATATAATTAACTTTGACAAATCACGTAATAATCAATCATAAAAATCGGTAACAGCCATCTATATTATTCTGATCTTTTTGCGCGTATGTTCTGGGGAACATCGCGTTATAGTTTTGCCCAAATGTCTGTAACTTTCGAATTTTTTGACGAAATTGGTCTCAAACGATTCAGTTCGACTCCCCAATGAAGAATTCGAGGTCAAATTTGATTCTGTCCGTCCGGCCGTCCGTTGCCACGATAATTTGAGAACGAAAAGAGCTAGCGACTTGAAATTTTCAGCGTGGATGGCGCATCGCAATACGACGGACAAGTTCGTTAATGGGCATAATCGACCCAGTGGTTTCCGAGTAATAATTTTGTTTTCAACCAATATAAATCCGATCGAATTGAAACTTGGTGAGTAGTTGTAGAATATGAACCTAAGCACGTTTGTGAAATTTTGGGCGAATCGTGAGGCTAGAAAATTTTAAAAAAATTATTAAAAGATATTTTTGGTGTCACGATAACCTGAGATCGGAAAGAGATAGCGGCTTGAAAATTTCAGGTTAGGTTGTGCATCTGAATGCGACATTTGAGTTTGTTTATGAGCATAATCGGCCAAACGGTTTTAGAGCTATAGCCATCTGAAATTTTCTGAAATTTGGTGGTTTTTTTTCCCTCATTAACTCGAAAAATACTAAGCAGATTGAATTCAAACTTAGTTATTAGTTGTAGAGTGCCAACGCGAAAATGTTTGCAAAATTTGGTGAGGATAGCATTTGTAGAAAGTTTTTAATAAATCATTGAAAATAAAAAAAAAAAATTCTATATATCAGTAACAATCCTTTCGAAATTGCTGAAATTTTGCAAGAGCGTTCATAACCTAACTCTACTGCCAAGTTTCAAGTTTTAACACAATCGGTTGAATATTGTTGGAGATTCGAGCATTCTTGTGTGAGTTCAGTAAATGGGTGACCGTTGCCTCGATAACTTTCGAACGAAAGAAGATAGGGACATGTAATTTTCAGGGTAGGTTGCGTATCCGAAAAGGAGAGTTGAGTTTGTTTTTGGGCATAATCGGTTTAACGGTTTCCGAGTTATATCCACCTGGAATATTATTTCCTTATTTCCCTAAAAAAATAAAGATTCGATTGAATTGAAGCTTGGTAACTAGTAGTAGAAAATCAGCATAAAGACGTGTTTAAAATTTTGTAAGAACCGTACCCCTAGAAAATTTGAAAAAAATTTAAGAACCGCACCCCTAGAAAATTAAAAAAAAATCACGAAAAAAAAATTGGTTCAAGCACTGACGTGAAGTCAGAAGCTTTTGCGCGTATGTTCTATTGTCCATTCTTCTGTATTGGACACCCTTAATCGAATTTACCATGGTTAATTATGTTGTCCATTCTCCTGTATTGGACACTTAATTCGAATTTACCATGGTAAATTCGAATTTACCATGGTTAATTATGTTGTCCATTCTCCTGTATTGGACACTTAATTCGAATTTACCATGGTAAATTCGAAATAAGAGTGTCCAATATAGGAGAATGGACAACATAATTAACCATGGTAAATTCGATTAAGGGTGTCCAATACAGAAGAATGGACAATAGAACATACGCGCAAAAGCTTCTGACTTCACGTCAGTGCTTGAACCAATTTTTTCTTTCTTTTAGTTCCACACATGCTGCGATATCAGAGAAATATGGCAAGTGCGTATAACTGTCACGTTATCAAATAGCGGTGATGCGCTATTTAAATAACGTGAATAACGTTCTGTGCTTTATTTTAGTGATATGGCAAACGGATTAGAATAACGTTACGCTATTCAAGTAAACCATAGATATTTATATTTGTAAACTAAAAACTAACCTATAACCTATATAGTTGTTCGTTTCGATACTTTCGATCATTCTCATATGAAAAAGGAATTGTTTAGGCCTTGGTTTATTTAATATTAAAATAAATTAATTCCAAGAGACCTTTGCAATAATGAATTCAACCAGTTAAAATTTAGCAGACTGTAATGAGGAAAACGAAGAAAAATAAAATGTATGCACATAAACCAGTTCAATGCCCAAATAGACCACTTACCTTTGTTCTCTGGTAGTATTCCTGATGGGTTTTATGGGATTCTTACGACCTTTCTAGGTGAAATATTAGGAAGGCTTGAAAGGAACAGTAAGGATTAAAGATAATAAGATATACCCACTGATACCAGAAACTGGAGAATAGATGTTGTCTCCTTAACCTTCTTCAAAAGTTCTAAATGAGCGTTGTTACACCACACTAATTGGGATTTCACAAAACTAATCAACTATATTAATTAATTTCAGCGGCGGAAAAATCTAATAAAGCGAAACGAATAATAATTCTATCGAAATAAGAGCGATTACATTCATGGATCGACGAATACTGAATCAAAAAAAACATATGTACATACGCGTAAATAACGCATATGGTCCCCTTAATTTATACGCGAATTGAAAACAAAAACTGGAAAATAAATATACGGGGCGCCAACAGGAATATTATTATATTTTTCATTTTTCGTTTTTAGTGATATGGCTAACGAATAAGAATTAACGTGAGGCCATAGATAATTGTAAACTGGCCTAGTGTTTTGTTTCGATCTTTGAATAAGGAATAAGGATTAAGGAAGCTCTTTATTCAAATGTTTCTTTTCTCATACTCATGAAAAATAGATAATAGATTATATTAATTCATCAAAAGACTTTCTTTAGAATATTCAAAGTGCAGATAGATAAATGGAACGAGAAATAGAAAATATTTTAATTGCTGGTGGCAATGCTGAAGATTCAGAACAAACAATTCTGAGAAACATTATCGGAGATGATAATGAATATGGTGTTGAAAATGAAGTCAAGCCTTTTGATCTTCATAATTTTCCAGCAGATTAGTGCATATTTAACTTTCGGTTTGAGGAAAAAGTATTATATAGACTTTCATGTGCTCTGCGAATGCCGGATGTGATAACTACATACAAAAGAAACAAAGTAGCAGGTATAATTAAGTTATATTTCTTCCTTGACGAAAACATGAGACAAGCTGTGGACTTAGTCTTCACTATCAACTTGACATATGAAGAAAACTGCCCACTAAGAAGGAAGCCTGTACAGTTGAATGTGAATAACATGCATAAGACCTTGACTGTTCAATTCACTAAGGGCCGGTTTCTCAATTGCGAGTTAACTCGAGGTTGCGAGTTGACGCATGTATTTAGCGATATTCATGAATGCGTAACACTCGGGTTACCCGCAACCTCGGGTTAACTCGCAATTGAGAAACCGGCCCTAAGGAAGCCGAATATGTATTCCTCACTATGAATGGAATTCACATTCCCTTTGTGGATGAGGCTAGGAATCTGTATCCTAGATAGAAAGCTTAACAGGAATTCACACCTGGAAAGGGTGATTCACAAGGCTAGGCACTGTTAATGTGCATAGCATTGGAGATGGGAACTGGCTTCCATCATTGATGTGATGGTAATAAAACCACAAATTACTTACGGCAGTATTTCTTGGTGGGATTGTAATTCAAATGTGCAATGTACACTGAAGCTTGTGAAATTCGAGAGATCTGCATTAATGATGGTGATGGGAGTCTTTCGCTCCACTCTTACTGCAGCATGGCCTGGATGGCGACATACAGATTTTTCTATAAGACACACAGTGGACCTGATATGATCAGGTCCATGACCGCTTCTCTAGGCCGCCTTAATAGTCGGATAATGAGTATGCGGTAGGACATCTGTAACCAAAACCTACACAGGGTGGCCCTACTGTATAGTGTTATCAAGCAGAGACGATTGGACTATCGCTGGGCGCTCAGTGTTTGAAGGTCCTGTTGATTCACAGATGACTACGCTATCACAAAGGGGTGCGAGCGGGAGTCAGTGGTTGCAAAGTTGCTGAGGGTGTATCCATCGGCCTAGGTAGTTTTGTGACCGGAGAAAGGAGGGGTACGCATATCAATCAAGATCCTGGTGGATAGCCAAGCCACCTTGAAGGCCTTGACTTCATACAGCTGCAAGTCCCTGCTTGTACAGGCTGCAGCTCATATGGATCCTGGGCCACTCGGGCATTGAGAGTAATGAGGTGGCGGACTCATTGCGGCACGAGGGTCTTTCATGGGGCTCATCAGAGTTGAACCGGCCTGTAGTATCTCTTTCTAGGCAGCCGGGTGGGAGAACAACAGATGGTGCGACCAAATCTGGAGCAGCATGCCTGGACACAGACATAATAATAATAATAATAATAATAATAATGTTTATTGATCCCTTAAGACATCATATACATATGTATAGGACAAGTCAAAAACAAACCGAATTCAAAAACTTTCCAAACTATCCGAAAAATATTCATTAACATTATAAAAACATTTTTGAGTTAGTAAACCCTTAACAACTCTCTTAAACTTAAATGTATTTAGTGACTTAATACTACTAGGAAGATGATTAAAAATTTTTATACACTGATACATTGGTGACCTCTCGAACCTGGAAGTACTATGCTTAGGAATCAAAAATATATCTTTATTTCTAGTTTGATGTGAATGACAACTGGATAATTTAACAATACTACTCTCATTTTCTCTAACATATACGAGGCATCTGAGGATGAAGATAGAGGCCAAAGTTAAGATATTGTTGTTTATAAATACAAGTTTACAAGAAGATCGCGGCGCAATATTGAACATCAAACGTAGAATCCTTTTCTGAATTATAAATACCCTACCAACATCAGTGGAATTTCCCCAGAGCATGATGTTGTATGACAGGTGACTATAGACTAAACTATAGTAGATATTTAACAAGGAATGAGTGGGAAGCAAATGTTTTACTCGATAGAGTGCGTAATATGAGCTATGAAGTTTCTTGCAAACCGCGTCAATCTGTGCATCCCACCTCAAATACCTATCAATGTGAACACCAAGAAATTTTGTGCTTTGCTTCGAAGAGATAGTCGTATCAAAGTGCTTAGTAGTAAATGTATTATCATCAGAAGATAGTGAAAACAATATGCATTCAGTCTTATTGACGTTGATCATAATAGCATTAAGATTGCACCATTCAACAAAACACCTGATCAAAAGATCACATAACCTCTTCAACTCCTCCATGCTATCGGCTGTAATAGCTAGCGAGAAATCATCAGCGAATAAGATTGCTTTTATCAGTTTGGTAAAATCCCCTGAATAATCAGATAAACTAATGAATAGCCTCTTTAAATTGTCCGGAAGATCGTTTATGAATAATAAAAACAGGATCGGTCCGAGAATAGAGCCCTGGGGAACTCCTAGCTCCAGATGATGTTCACTCGAATAACAGTTGTTGACTCTAACAGACGCGACCCTGCCTTCCAGATAGCTGCGAATCCAGTCATGAAAAACCCCCCTGAATCCCAGACTGTAGCACTTGTCTAATATAAACTGGAAGGTGAGAGAATCAAAGGCTCGGGACAAATCAAAAAACAATCCGACAACATATGCACCCCTATCCAGACGGTCATATACAAACTCAAGGAAATCCAAAGTAGCTGTTTGAGCTGAGCGGCCCGATCTGAATCCGTGCTGCGTGGTATTGAGCAAATTAAATTTGTCCAAATATTTCACCATCCTATCAAAAACCAAACGTTCAAATGTTTTCGCAAAGCAACTGAGAATAGAAATGGGTCTATAATTCATTACATCATATATATCTCCCTTCTTATAGATAGGTATGACAGTGGCTTTTTTGAGGATGTTAGGAAAAACTCCCGAGCTGATGGACAAATTAAATAAATGTACGAAATGATGAGCATTAACAGGACCCATTCTCTTCAATATTCGCGATGAGACAAAGTCAACACCCGAACTATTGTCATTTTTAAGTGATCTGAATACACTGACAACCTCATCCTCCAGAATCGGATAAAAGAAAAAATTAGCATTCGATAAAGGTGAGGCTGTACACGAGGAAGATAATGCATCTCCATAATAATCGATTAGGCTGGTCTGCGCAACCATGGTGAAATGGTTGGCAAAGATCTCCGCTACAGCTCTTGGTTCATCATAGGAAACATCGTTGATAACAAGAACCATGGATTTTTGATTATCACTTTTACGACCCGTCAAAATATTTACCAGGTTCCAGACAGTTTTGTTTTTATTTTCTGAATTATCAATTATACCACAGTGAAAATTTAATTTAGTTTTTCTAATCAGATTGTTGTAAGAATGTTTAGCACTCTTATACAAATTGAAAGTTGAAAGACTTTTTATATTTTTATGCAACCAATAAATATTAATTAGTTCATTCTTTGCCCTGACAATTTCTGGAGTAATCCACATCTTTTTATGATTAGTATTGTTTTTAACAAACCTAAGGGGACAGCAACTCTCAAAGGCATTCATAACTGTATACACAAATGCCTCAAAGGCATCATCAACCCGCTGGCATGAATATATATCCTGGAAATCACAATTTGAAATACAATTGCGGAAATCATTCAGATTTTCAGGGCTTAAAATTCTAGCCAGCCTATTTGATTCGTTATTATTCATTTTGCTATTATAATTGCTGACAGATAATTCGAGAGAAATAACCCGGTGGTCACTGATATGTGGTTCATAAACTACTACTTTACAATCAAATAATTCAGCTGCATTAGTCAGGATGTAATCAACCTTAGAAACTGATGTGTGACCGGTGATATCAGTAAATACCCTAGTAGGTTCACTTGAAGAGATATTCAGATTAAAACCTTTCATCAAATCCATAAGCAACTTACAGTTTGTGCATTCCCTTGTAAGAAAGTTGACATTTAAATCGCCACAAAGAAATATAATATCCGCTAAATTGATAGAATAACTGAGGGCAAGTGAAATTCGGTCCAGAAATGTTTCAAAATGACCCGAACCAGGCCGATACACACTAATAATGGCTAATCGATACTCGCCCACCAACACTAAAATTCCATTTCCTCAGAAAAACGCGAAACAGACAGATTTCGCACAGTTAGGCCAGCTCTAATGTAAACCAAGGATCCTCCGTGGGCTCTGTTGGGGCGGCAATAATAATCAGCCAGTATATATCCAGAGATAGTCATGGTTTTTATATTACAGGGAGTAGCCCAGTGCTCAGCAAGGCTAACAACATCAGGGTTCTCCCGAGCAACAATTAACTCAAGCAATTCCAATTTATTTGTAAGACTTTGCATATTTAATTGTAGAAGTTTGAACTTAGTCTTTGCAACCGCTTGAATTTCCGACTTAGAGTTCTTCAATTTCCTCTTAGAGTGGCGTTCTGCGAGCCCAGACGGGGGTGCACCAACTCCAGAACTCAGGTTCCTAACGTGGGTTGACGGCGTTTCACAAAAAAATTACTCACAGCCACTCCCTCGGGCCAGAATGCAGGATCCATGACTGTCTCATATACGTCCCTGGGAACCGTTATCTTGAACGAAGAATACACGTCCGGTCTCTTGGAGTTTAGTTTTTCACAAGAGACATCCGTTGTAAATTCTTGAATGAAATTTTTTAGTTCCAACTCAGTAGTTTCAGGGCTCATGCTCGCTCAACGAATATTGGTCCATCAGCTGAAAGAGCCAAGCAATGGTTCAGATTCTCTAAACCTGAGAATCATAACAGCTGCATACACGGGTCACTGTGGCCTCAGGAAACACCTTATTACACTGTGGTTAACTGAGGACTGAGTGCGTGGCACCTACTGTTTGAGGGTCTTTCTTTGTTCACATATGGCTTCTTAACCACCCGAGTGGTCATTAAATTGCTAATGGATAATCCACCAGCCTGGGTAGATTTGGGACTGTCCTTCAGGCGCAACAAAAAGCCGGCCTAAAGGCACTGGTTTCCTACAACTGTACGTCCCTGCTTGTGCGGGACTGCCGAAACGCACGCACTAAACTTCGAGGCTCATCTCTCTTATTAGAGGGCTTGAGCTTGTGGGTTGATGTGTAGGCTTACGTATGCAACAATAGACATACCGGTCGCAGTGACATGTTTGCCTGTCGCAACACAACACATCATTATTATCTATCCTCTCTCAACAAGTAATTAAAAGTTAGATCATGTTTGATTATGACTAAGTGAAAAAGCTTTACACAAGCAGTAATTCATTTGTATTCCAGGAATTACTGGCCTCTGTATGCTGTTGAGGAGACTAGCATATCCAAATAGGCTGCATGATCTTCAATGGTTTGGATACTCGGCACAATCATTGGCTCTAATCATAAACAGAACTATTGAAATCATTTGTGAAACTCATGGTCTTCTCCTGGATAATCTCCAAAATTTACGATGGTTAAATCAGGAAAAGTTGCAATCTTTTGCGCAGGTGCAAATAATTTCAAAGTATAATAATAATTACATTATTCACTGTTAGAAACTACTATTATCAATCGAATCGACCTTATCTAGACCAAACACTGATCTTTGGCAATATATACAGGGTGTTAAGGCTAAATAAGTGCGAAAACTTCAGGGGGAGATTCTGCATGAAAAAATAATGGCAGTTTGCTATATTAATTTTGTCCGCAAATGCTTCATTTTCCGAGATACTGGGTTTTAAAGTTTTTCTTAAAAACTAACTATTCATTCATTGCTCTGAAGCTATACAGATATGCAAATGATATTTTGGTGTTTTTTTTTATGTTGTTTTAACGCATTTTCATGTTCATCATTGGCGTGCATACAGGTAATTATCTAAATTTTTTGATAGCAAAAGAAGCTACACCACTGAGATATTTCAAACTAAAAATCATTTTTAAATTCCTTCAATTTGTGGCAAGATCTTAACGACTACTTTTCATTTCTTTAAAAAATCAACTAGTAGACACGCTTATAGGCTACTGTCAACTTCCTGACGAATATTTTATCAAATTGCTCCAAATTACATTTGCATGTGTCAACCTGTTTCAGAGCAATAAATAAGTAGTCAGTTTTTAAGAATAACATTAACAACCCATATCTAGGAAAACGAAATATTTGGGGACAAAAGTTATAAGCAAACTGGCATTATTTTGTCTTGCAGAATCACCCCTTAAAGTTTGTCGCACTTATTCAGAAACACTCTGTATACATATACTTGTGAAGTTAATGTAATTATCTTTTTATATTAGGCCATCCAAGAAAAGGGAGGAGCAGTTCCTAACTGCTGGGGTTTTATCGATGGTACTCCTCGAGCCATCTGCAGGCCTACAAATGATCAAGAAAATTATTATTCTGGACATAAAAGGATGCACTGCATAAAATATCAATCCTTCGTGACTCCAGATGGAATTGTTGTTAGTTTGAAGGGAGGATAGCCTGGGCGAAGACATGACGCTGCTATGTTTTCGGAGTCAAATATATATGAAGAACTTGAGCAAATGGCTGTGTTTTCAAATGGAGACAAATATGTTTTATATGGTGACCAGGCTTATGGAGTGAGGGAGTTATTGTTTGCTCCATATCCGAACAGAAATAATCGGAACAATATACACCAGCAGCAATTTAATGCCTCGATGAAACGGTTGAGAGTTTCCGTAGAATGGGGTTTTCAAAAAATTATTGGAGAGTTTGCATTTCTAGATTTTAAAAAAAATCAAAAACTCTTAGTGCAGGATTTAGAATCGATGTATAAAGTAGGTGTCCTATTAACTAATTGTCATACATGCATTTATGGTTCTCAAACATCTCAATATTTCCATGTATATCCTCCAGTTCTCGAGGAATATATAGGATTATGAGTTATGTATGAAGCGTTTTATTTCTTTGGGTCAAATAATATTCTAAGACACAAAAAAGAACGGAATATAATTATATAAATGGAAAACATTGAAAAAAAACAAAAAACATTTTCAAATTCCTTGAGTTCTCCCATCAACGATGGATTCAATTATTTTTAAGTAAAGTTCTTTTTCTATTTTGTCTTGTTTGAAACGTTCTTTCTCCATTTCTTAACGCTTTCGCCTTTCAAAAGCCTCAAGTTCGAATCGCTGTTCGTCTAACCTAATTCTTCTTTCTGTTAACTCTAGTTGTCGATCCTGTAACTCTAACTCTCTTATACGTATAGTTCTGTCCTTCTCTTCCTTTTTATTTAGATACTCTAAAGCATTTCTTCTTGTTGTAGAGCTGTTATTCCCCCTTTTTTTGACTGGTCCTGAAATTTGAATTGAATTTCAAGAACATTCTGAAAAATTTAGGTTCTAGAAAAAAATTCTACTGCTTCTTTTACATACCTAAAATCCTTCTATTCACTTCATCATTTTTACTTGATTTACTATTATACTTTTTCTTATGATTTTTATTATTCACAGCTTGCAGTGTAGGTTGAGTAGTGGGACTTTCATTTGATTCCACAATAACGCTATTTACATTTTCCTCTGTAGATATTTCATATAATGGAATTTCTGGAATTGTAATGTAGTCATGGAATACTAATATATAATATATTTGGTTAACTAAACAATTCTGTTAACAAAATCAAACAATAAATATAACAATATTGTCAACGTCTACTATCAACAGCTGAGTTGAGGGCAAGCAGAATAGGGTACAAGGCCGGGCCACCAGGCTCCTGTACATGAACGACTTGAAACTGTATGCTCTTTGCAAGGCAGCACTACACTACAACAACTACTGAATATCGTTGCCAAATACACTTCAGCGATAGGAATGTCATTCAGTTTGGACACATTTGCTGTTTTTCATCTAAGCAAAGGAAGAACTGTAGAAGCAGGAGTAGACAGCGAACTAGAAGGGGGAATAATCATTCGTCACCTCGAATATGAAGAAACATACCAATTTCTTGGAATGAAACAAAGAGATGCACTGGGGTCAACCCAAATGAAGGATTTCTTAACGTCCAGCTAAGAAAAAAAGCTTCGTGATATATGGAAATCACAACTGCCTGGGAAAAAAAAATTTCTGCTACGTACAGCTTGGCAGTCCCGATAATCACCGACTTCTTCATGGTAGTTAACGGACAGTAAATGAAATTCTAGAACTTGTAGCCTGCATTCCAAATGCTCGATACAAATAATATACCTTCTACAAACGCAGGGAGGTAGGGGTTTGTAAAGTTTTGAATACCAACACCATCAACAAACGTTTGAAATGGCAATAAGGGTATTGAGAAGTGAAGACCCAGTTCTGAAAATGTTTGCTCATCAAGAAATTAGTAACCAAGGACCTTTCCTATTTAGGGCTGGATGGGAGAGCCTTGGAGAAGCTCAGTATAACTGGCATATCCCTCCATCACAAGCTCGCAAGTACATCTATCTCGCCATCAGACCAAAGAAGAGTAGGCAGAGAGATCAGACAGTCACAACTGAATACACTACTCGAAGATAACATGAGTAAAAATCTGCACTCCATATATTTCAGGAGTTTGAAAGATAGGCACTGATGACGGAAGAATTATCCTTCTTTTTGAAGTCGGCTGGACTGAATACGGAAACGGAGGTATTTGTTTTGGCGTGTCAAGATGGTATGATAAATACAAGATGGTATAAAAATAACATTGTGGGAGTGGACATCTCAACAACGTGCAGAGCATGCTACAGCCAGCCGTAAACTATTATGCACATACTGTCTGCTTGCGGAGTCCATGCTCCATCAAGATATTTAGAAAGACACAATGAAGAACTCCGAATTCTCTACTTCCATCTGAGTGAAGTTTATGATATAGTCAACGAATCAGTGCTACCATGTAACTCTGGAAATTGAAGCAGTTGTGCAAAATGGCAGAGCTCGCATCTACTGGAACTATGCTATTCCAACAACTCCGCAGTTCCATCCCAGAAAGCCTGATATACTCCTACTGGACAAAGAACTTAAGGAATTTCTTGTTGTCGAATTTTCCTCCCTGCTGAAAATAATCTAGTGATGAAAGAACAACAGAAGAATGAAAACTACCAGATCGTCATTGAAGGATAATTTGGGAGGTATATTAATTATTAACTGGTTACTTTCTTGGTTTTCTCTCCCAAATTCTGAAAAATATCTATAAAATGAAAAATGTATTATTCTGTGAATTGTTAGAAATACATTCACATTTGTCGAACAATGTTGCCTAACAAACATCAACAATAAAACAACTATTTCGTAACGTTTCGGAGTCTAAATCAGACTCCTTCATCATACACTAAACGAAAATCTTCAGAATTATTTTTTGTATGATAGTTATTCTCAAGATTTTAAATAAGTGTCAGACTAAGGAGTCTGATATAAACTCCAGAACGTTACGAAATAGTTGTTTTTATCGTTGATGTTGTTTCGTTATTGTTTGTTAGGCAACATTGTTCGATAGATTGCTTCTGACAAATATCTTATATTTCTAATGCAGAAGCAATTCACAACATAACCATTTAACCATGTATAGAAGGCATAAAGTTGGGATGATCATACTCATCATGGAATGTCTTGGCGGAATGCGAGCGAACTACGTGACAGAATTGCAGATTATACAGGCCTGTAAATCCCTGGCCGAGGATTTGGCGCACAGAATGCAGAAAACAGTGTTGCTCGGATCGCTTGAAGTCATTAGATCCCATCAACTGCGAAGACCACTTGCATCTTATCTCTTCCGAAGAGACGTTCTAAGTGCAGGACGAAGATCTACTCCAAGGAATGTGTGAGAGGTTTTTTAGTGAGTAACCAAACAACAGTTGGAGTCTAACACTTCTTAGAGAGCGAACCTCAGGGTAAGCCTATAAAACGTTTTTCCTCTCGAGCGGACAAAAAAACGCAACAACAACTTAATCTCAATCTTCTTAAATAACTTTATCTTTGACCTTATAGTTGTTCGATGGATTTGGGAATCTGTGTGCACGGCCAGTTAACTATTTTGGCCCAATAAGAATGTAAGTATAAATAATTATATACCCGAATGATTTGCGCTTTCTTCCATATTCTCAAATGTTATGTGAAAATAATCATCTGGATTACTTGTTCCAGCCTGATTATCGACAGAGTCCATATTATCCTCACTATTCATTGATTTATCTAGATTATAATTGTTCTGCGATGAACTGGGAATAAGGCAGCTATCCCTTGCCTGTCTTCCCAGTTCAACGATTTGTTTCTCTTTGTTTATTTTTTTTCCCTTTTCCGCATATTATTGTACTTTTACTGTCCTGGCATATATCTGAAATCTCCTGTAGGAGTAGGTCTCTTTCAGAATATATTTCTTCCACTCCAGACCTAAAACAATTAGAAGTTGAATTATAAAATGTGGATCTTGTTTTCTCTGGAGATAAACAAACTTTCAGTTAAACTTCAAACAATACTTAATCTGTTCTTTCGAAAACATTGACACCTTGTATTCCAATAAAACTTACTTGATTTGACTACCCGAGTCTTTTTGTCGCCAAATGCCCAATAATAAATACAGGTGATCTTTTAAAGTTCTGATGCTGAACTTTTTGCCTGTTATTTCTTCAACGTTTCTCTGTATAATTTCCCACCTTCCAGCATCTTGTAGGGGATTTTGGCTGACAAATTCTCTCAAAAGAGCCAAATCATCGTCTGCTGAGAATCTCAATCTCTTTTGAGCAGATTTCATCGGTTGAAACATAATGGATCAGGTTTTTCTATATCGAGAAATATTGAGATCTGCCACACTGACAATGGCAAGAATAGAATGGTTACTATGGAATGTGCAATGTATTTTTATCAAATAAACGGTTTTTACTTCAAACTCAAGTATGCTATGTTTTGAAGAATTTAATGAAACAATATAGAGAGAGAAGATATTTATTACTATAGCAAATGGCTAATGACTTGTGTCTTTTTGCCATTATAATTTACATTTCATTTTAGTTGTAAAAGTATTATATATTCTTATTTGTGAAAGAAAGTTCAATTTTTATATGAAACAATCTTAATATATATATTTCTTGTGTGCGTGTGTATGTGACTGAACTCCTCCTAAACGACTGGACCGATTTTGATGAAATTTTTTGTGTGTGTTCGTGGAGATTCGAGAATGGTTTAGATTTACTAAAAATGACGGGGAGAACCAAAGTTTTCATTGCTCACCATAATTATCCTTTCTTTGATGGTATACCTGGCACCTCCGCCAATTTGCAACGCGATGTGTAACTTCGACTAGACCGATTTTGATGAAATTTTTTGTGTGTGTTCGTGGAGATTCGAGAATGGTTTAGATTTACAATTTGGTCTACTGGAAAATGTTTTTTCAATTAATTTCTTATTTATAAGGAGTTGTTGATTTTGGAATGTTTTACATAGATCCGGCGGACGGCGCTATCATCGCATTCAATTTTAGTTTGTCCCGACAGATGGTGCTACGATTAATTTGTTATTCAATTCATGTGCTGATTAAAATATTAAATGTAATTATTTTTTAAAGAGTTTTGAAGTGTGTATAAATAATTTTGTGAATTCAGATGTTTTTTTTTTGTAAGGAGTTTTTGATTTTGGAATGTTTTACATCAGATTCGACGGATGGCGCTATCATCGCATTCAATATTATTCTATTTTAATTTTAGTTTGTCACGACAGATAGTGCTACGATCAATTTGAATTGGAGTTGGCGTTAGGGTTGGAGTTGTCGTTGGCGTTGAGGTTTGCATTGACGTTGGAGTTGGAGTTCACGTTGGAGTTGGAGTTCGAGTTGGAGTTGGAGTTGGAGTTCGAGTTCGAGTTGGAGTTGGAGTTGGAGTTGGAGTTGGAGTTGGAGTTGGAGTTGGAGTTGGAGTTGGAGTTGGAGTTGGAGTTGGATTTGGAGTTGGAGTTGGAGTTGGAGTTGGAGTTGGAGTTGGAGTTGGAGTTGGAGTTGGAGTTGGAGTTGGAGTTGGAGTTGGAGTTGGAGTTGGAGTTGGAGTTGGAGTTGGAGTTGGAGTTGGAGTTGGAGTTGGAGTTGGAGTTGGAGTTGGAGTTGGAGTTGGAGTTGGAGTTGGAGTTGGAGTTGGAGTTGGAGTTGGAGTTGGAGTTGGAGGGCAGTACGAAGTCTGCCGGGCCAGCTAGTAAATATTTATATAAATAGAATGTGTATTTTTAAATCACCTGCACGTACAAATTAAAAGTAATATACTCTGAAAAATAATAGAATTTAAATCTTGATTCATGACATACAGAAAAAATCATCATCTTATAATTCCTAATTAAAAATTATTTTGTGTTCATGTTTTAGATTATTTCCAACCAATTCTAATCCATTTACATTCTTTTTTGTTGTCCTTTTTTCCTGATTCATGCTCCTCTTTGTGTCTTGATATTTTTCCTAGTAATACCTTTAGTATGTAGGGATCAGCTGTAGATGCAACGTTTGTAGGCTTACTCCATGCCTTTTCAAAGAAAATGTCATTCATTATCTGTAATGTATTTGTTATATCAAGATATATATGTGATTTTGAAGGTTTCGAGCTTAAACCGCATCTGCAATTTTGTGTTTCCGCTCCATCAAAACATGGAACATCACAAAATTTCAGATGATGTTTCACACATGTCTTAAAGGAATTTATTTTTATTTACTTGAAAAAAACTACAAATTGCGTCAGATTGCCAGACTTGTTATCGTAGTCTGGTATAGCTTTATGAGTTTATCAAAGTTCTGAATTTGGAGCTACGTTGAGGTCCAGATACCATATATCCTTGAGCATATACCTATTTCAAGAGAAACATTATTCCACAGTTTTTTGGGTAAAACTTTACTACCACTGATCTCATGGTCCATTTTACGATAATTTTCCAATAATAATAAGGTGTAGGTAGAAAAGAACAAGAAACACAATTTATATGAAAGCAATAAAGGGCTATGATTTTAAAAATTAAAATGAAATAATAGTTCCTATATACCTTCAAATTCTTCAGATATTATTTGTGTTCTGTGGATACCACAGTATAAGCTCTGTTCACATCAGTTGTATTTTCAGTAACCGTATTTTCTTTGTTGTCGGCGTTTCATCACTTGGGTTTTTGTTATAACCAGAATTTGTATTCTGCTGTAGAGCATTTTTGAAAAGCTTCCCAGCGAATGCACTATCTGAAACAGTTAGAAGTATTTCGTTTCGGGTTACGGACTAAGATTTATTTTAAAAACAGAAGAAATTGAGAAGGTAATAATATTACCTTTTTCTGCACTCCTGGCATCTTCCAGAGATACATTAATTTTATTTGGATTCATTTCTGTTAACATAATTTTTTTTGGCGCTCTTGTTCTGGAATCAAGATTGAACTGATTGAAGATTGTAAATTGTAATCCACTCGGCCGCCAACACAGAAAATAAATTACTGAACACTGAACTGAGAAATAACGTAACAAATAACGGCCATAACCTTATCCGTTCGTAAATTACGTCATGCGCTAACGCTAATAATAGCGTCCTTTACGTTATATCTTGTCTATGGGTATAAGTAGTGTATCTATTAACACCGAAAAAATGTAAGGGGTTTTTCTGTGGTGAAAATTAAGGTGGGTATTTGAAAAACCTCCCCCCGGAAGAGTTACACCTCTCCGAAGATTAACAAAAAAAAATTTATCTATTTTTTATTTTCCCTGTATATTAAGCTAAAGATACGAAACTTGGTAAATAGGTATTATTTGTTAATAAAACTACACATTTTGAAATTTTTTCTACCCTGAAGTATGCTTGGAAGGGGTTGAAATAGTCAACTCCTAAGAAATCTTTTCTTCCAACTTATTATGGATGAAGATTATCCATACATAACTGAAAAGCCCAATTCAGTTACTAACCTTTTTATCTCTACAAGTATTTTCGAAAGCTTAAGCATTTATGAGAAAAATGCAATGAAGTTTCAAAAAGCACCAAGTTTTCCTATATTTACTTGATAATGATCACCCATTCTAATCTAATACCTTTCTTGAAGACTTTTAATATACAGGGAAAATAAAAAAGAGAAACAATTCATTTTGTTAATCTTCGAAGGGGTGTAACTTTTCCACAGGGAGTATTTGCAAAAAATTTTATACCAAATACCCACCATAATTTTCATCACAGAATCACCCCTACATTTTTTCATTGTTATTCAGAAACACCCTAGAGGCTTTATTTCCCTATGCTATTCACAGTCCAGATTTCGAAATGGAACAAAGATAATGAAGATACTCTAATTAGTCCTTTTCCATCTTTGTGGAAGGAGGCGTCGGTGGTACCGACCTTCAAAAACGGTCAAAAGTCGGACATAAAAAATTACAGGCCTATAAGTATATTATCCTCGCTGTCGAAGTTATTTGAAAAACTGGTGCACAAATACCTTCTGTCCCTTGTAGCCCAAACTATAATACCCAAAACTATAATGCCCAAACTATAATACCTATAATCACGTTGTAGAGTGCCGCGTTTTTCTTTCGCTGTGGTGAGTTTATTAATTGTGCACGACTGGATGATATTCTGTCGACATCTTCCATACTGTTTTGTGTATAAGGTAGGGAGGAACCCATTGAGGATTTAATTCCTATAATAATACGTATTTTAACAAGAGATTCATTTCGGTTTCAATGTTGGAAAACACCTCTCACGATTGTAAATACAGTTGTCAATAAGAATTCCATGTGTGGCCGCAATCAGTGCTGAAGCGGTGTCGGACAACTGGTCCTAGTACTTTTCTGATTGTTGCCGCAGCGGTGGTTTTGCTGAAGCGGTGTCGGACAACTGGTCCTAGTACTTTTCTAATTTTGCCGCAGCGGTGGTTTTGAATGATATAACGTTATCGACCAGCGGTAGTTTGAGCAGTTGACTATTTTTTCGTGGTTTCCTTTTATGTTTTCGACTTGATCCTTTGTTCGTACCACTGTCCTTCGTTCCGTGGCCTTCCTTGTGTTTTGTCAGAATAGAGTCTTCCATACCGGCCCATGGGAGTGAAGTTGTGTGACCTTGTTGTTCCTGATCCTTTACATTTGCTCACCTGAATTGGTTAAAAAAAAAAAAAAAACCGTCCTGAGCCTGGCTTAATACATACTCTGTTGTGATATGGAATCAGAAACGGTAAATGCAATAAAAAGTTTGAGGGAGGAAGTGATAAGAAACAGAAAGGAGATCAAATCTGCCATTGAGGCTTCCGAGGCGAGACTTTTTATGAGGATAGAGGAACTGAGTCAAAAGGTTCGTCATCTTGAGAAGGAGAATCAAGCATTGAGGAATAGAGTAGAGACTGTGGAAAGATATTCAAGGAAAAATAATATTTTAATATTCGGTTTGAAAAACAAAGAGAACACACCTACTGCTCTGAGTGAAGAACTAAATACACTGTTGGGAGTTGATGTTGGAGCATCTGATCTCAATAATATATACCCTCTCAATAACAATACGGAAAGACCTCCTGTTAAGGTTGAGTTCACATCCTACCTGAAGAAACTTGATATTTCGAGACACTGTAAAAGATTGAAGGGAACGGGTGTGGCAATCTCGCATGACCTCACCTTCGAACAAAGACGCGAGACTAAGATTCTGAGAACCCACCTCAACAAAGCCAGAGAGGAACATGCTAGTCAATCATACATAAGGGGCAACAGACTACACATTGACGGAAGAGTGTACACGGCGGAGGAATTGGAAGGGTTGGATAATTTGGGGGAGCTCAAAGCAAGCAGTGCACCTCCAACGCCGAACCTCCGAAATCCTGAAGGGGAATTTGAATCTCCGAAGGGAGCAGCCGTGGTCAATACTAAGGTAGTTCCTAGAGAGGCAGTAAATGGGACAGTTGTTAAGGGTGTAAACACACCAAAAAACACCGGGAACAGGAAGATTACTAAGCCGATGGCTGGTGGACCTTCCTTGAGAGAGGGAACACGAAGTCAACGTTCAAATAAATAAATTTTCTCCCATTGTTCAGTTGCTTGCGGTATGGACGCTTTCATAAGAGATTTTGAGGTTGATACGCCCGAAACTTTTGTGTGTGAGTCGTATGAGAGTTGCAAGGATAGACTTAAAACTATTGAGGGTTTTTCTGTGTATAATCAGAATGTTTGTAGCATTTCAAGGCATTTTGAGGAAGTTCAGATTGATCTTCATCGAATAGATGAAGATTTTGATTGCGTGATCCTAACTGAAACCAGGATAATCGAGAATACCAGTTTGTATTGTCTAAAAGGGTATAGTCTGGTATATAGCGGTGGTGCACTCAACCAAAATGATGGAGTGGTAATTTTTATAAAAGACTGTTACAACTATAGTGCGCAAAGTATTGTGATACATGATTCTACGGCAGTAAAGCTTACAGTGAGATTGGAGAGGGGTGATCTTATCATAGTGGGGATATACAGGTCACCGTCGGCGTATTCTCCGGCCTTCAATGAATGCCTTGAGAATTTTATTGCAGAACACTTGGTTGACAATGGTAATCGGGTTATAATTGGAGGGGACATAAACATAGATATACTTTCTGAATCAGAAGTTTCGAACGAGTACTTGAGCATTCTAAATGAAAACAACTTCAGCTCGCAAATAAATACGTATACGAGAGTTCAAGGAGGGGCGCGTTCGTGTTTAGACCATCTGTTCACAAGAAATGTGGCTGGAAGAGTCGTCCCAATCACTTTAAAGAGCTCTATTAGCGATCATTTCACTACTATGCTTAAATTTGAGAATACTACCAGGAGAGCAGATCGCAGCTTGCTGAATAAGTATACGATAAATTATGAGAAAATGAAAACACTGATGGCGAAGGAGTCATGGAGTGACTTCCTCCAGATCGAGGATGTAGACGTTTTGGCTGATGTTTTGACTCAAAAAATTCAAATTTGTATCGAGAAGTCTATGGTTGAGGTGAAAACTATAAGGAGAAGGAAGATCTGGATTACCAAGGGTATACTTACATCTGTCAACAGGAGGAATAGATTGAATGAAGAAAGACACAGAGATTGGGAGAACGTTGAAATTCAGAGTAGATATAGAACTTATAGGAATAAACTTAATATGGTCATAAAGAAAACAAAGGCAAAATTCTTCAAGGACAAAATTGAAAAAAGTAAAAACGACCCGAAAAAACTATGGGAAACACTTAGAGAGTCCATAAACCAAAATGGTAAAAAAACCGAAATAAAGGAAATCCGTCTTCAAAATAACGAGATTTCAAGTGATCCTTATAAAATTGCGAATCACTTTGTTGAGAAATACACAAATCTTGGAGAACAACTAGCCCAGCAATTCAAGGAACCAAAAAATTTCAAAGAGAAAAGGAAGCACATATCGAACACCATATATTTGGAAGAATGCACTGAAATGGAGATAGAGCGGATAATCCACAAACTTAAGGGGAGGAAGGCACCCGGACTAGACTCGATAAGCACGAATACATTGAAGGTTATATGTGAGATTGTGTGCAGGCCGATATGTCACCTCTCGAATGTAGTTATGAGGAGCGGTACTTTTCCTCGCTCGTTCAAAAAAGCCAAAATCAAACCAATTTACAAGAAGGGTGACAAACTAGAATGCCTGAACTACAGGCCTATATCTTTGATTTCCAGCCTTGCGAAGATAACGGAGACAGTAATAAAAACACGCTTGTGTGGGTTTTTGGAAAGGTACGACATACTTTCCCCACTGCAGTATGGTTTTCGGGAGGCCAGCTCTACTCAGGATGCAATAGCAGCCCTAACCTCAAAAATTTATAAATCCCTTGATGAAGGAAAACCATCACTTTGTATCTTTGTGGATTTGGCAAAGGCTTTTGACTCCGTGAGTCATGAGAAGCTGATCGAGACACTGAGCGATGTGGGAGTGAGAGGTCCATGCCTGGAATTGTTGAGGAGTTATTTGTCGGAGAGAAGCCAATGCGTCGAAATTCAGGGAACTGTCGGCGAGTTCAAGACCGTCCAGTTCGGTGTGCCGCAGGGCATTGTTCTGGGGCCTTGCCTTTTTAATGTTTACCTGAATAATCTCTTCCTCCTTGATGTCGAAGGCCAAATAGTGAGCTTTGCGGATGATACTGCTGTTTTCTATGATGCAAAAAACTGGACCGACCTACTTAATAAGGCCCAAGAGGATTTTTCAAGGATTAAAGAATGGTTTGACTCCAGGCTTCTGACCATCAACTTCGATAAGACGCATTACGTGCCCTTCAGCATACAGAGGGTGAACATCGATGACTTTCCTCCGATTTCTCGAGTGACCCCGGAGGTAGCCTTTTCCATGCTGCCCGCCACTTCAACTGTTTACCTGGGCTTGACTATTGACTGCAACTTGAGATGGGATCATCATGTGGCGAGGTTGTCTGGGAAACTACGGAGTCTGCTTTACTTGTTCAGTAGGTATGGTTTGGTTGCATGGGGCGGTGCATATGATCATCATCTTTCCCCAATCAAGGTGCTGCAGAAGTGGATTTTGAAAATCATTTATGGAAAGAAAAGGACATTTTCCACGCTGAAGCTCTTTGAACTTTCGAGAGTCCTTAATATCAGGGAACTTTATTTTCGGTGCATAATAAGTAAGGAAAAGTTCACAAGGAACAAAAAACTTACGAGGAACAAGTACTCTACAAGATATCAGCCGCTTGCCGTATATATTCCGAAGGTTAACAGAACCCTTACTTTGAGAAGCCATGTGTTCCTTGGTCCAAGATTGTATAATGAAACTCCCTCAGAAATCCGTGCAATAAATTCACCTGCAATGTTCAGGAGGAAAATCAAGGATTGGCTGCAGGCGAGTAGACCCTTCTCGCGGCTCCTCATGACCTAGAATGTTGTGCTGATGAACCATGTTGTTTATGATGTTGTTTTCGATGAATTATACCGATGATTGTTTTTGTTTAACTTTGTCTTTAGATAGTGATCATTTTGAGAGGGAATTTTAGTGCTGTTACTTTTGGGAGGGTTAATGCGTGATCAGGGCTTCAGATAATATACGGTGTCATGATGAGATGGGTAGACCACACATTCAAGTATTTCTCAATACTTTCGTGGTGTTTGCCTTTTCTCTTGTGTGTGCCGGAACTTTTTCTTGAATGATTGTACATTGCTTTTGTCATTGGTGATCTGCAGAGAAAATTTATGCAACCCATGTCCACATACAAGTAGCACCAGCTGCTTCTGTGGATTTATTATATTCACAGCTTGTATTTTACTTATTTTACAGTGTTTTACTTATGGATTGTACTCTTTATGTGTGTGTGAATAAATTATTATTATTATTATTATTATTATTATTATTAGTCTAATTGCTGGTGGCAATGCTGAAGCTTTTTGACACTAATAATTTCCAGCAGATGAATGCAAATTTAACTTCCTGCTTGGAAATAATGATTTATTTAGACTATCACATGTTCTGGGAATGCCTGTTGTGATAACGTCTTACAAACCAAACGGATTAACAGGCATAATTTAGTTATATTTCTTCCATGACGAACATTCATGAGGACATCGTGAGTCAGGATGAGGACATAATCTACACTTTTAACTTGACTTATGAATAAAAAAAAAACCACTAAGAAGGAAATCTGATAACAAGAAAACATCTTGGTGGGACCCCGGTAAAGAAAAATGTAGAATAGAAGTTTGGAGACTATTTGAGTAAGCAAGGGTATCTGGCAAATGAGATATTCATAGAAATACTCCAACAAATTGCAACACAGGATTAAAAAAGTCAAATAGTCCTGGAGAATGTTCTTCTGGTTGGTTGGTCTACCCCAAAGAGCGCCTGACTTCACACAATCCTCTCTATAGAACCGTCAAAAGTACTGGGATGTATCGCTAGATCCAATGGTTTTTACGGAATATGCAATATAATGTATCACATTAAACAGAAGTACTTAACATGCTATGTTTTGAAGAAGATAATGAAACAATATAGAGAGAAACAAAGCTATTTATTGCTCTAGCAAATGGCTAACATCTTATGACATTTTTCCAGTATATACATTTTGTTTTAGTTGTAAAAGTATTATAATATTCATATGTGTGAAAACAAAAGTCAATTTGTTATGAAACCATATGCAGGGTCCGAGGCCACTCCACCGCCATGGGCAAGGAGGTGATAGGTCACCATTAGGGTGTCACATTTCCTGTTGTTCAACTGTCCTCCTGATCTTCTGATGGAAAATAGGGATGGTTTAAGCCAGGGGTGAGTTTCCTTATTTTGCAAAAATTTTAGAGACAAGTTGAGATGGATCGATGAAATTTGACGGTTTGAGTAAGCAGCTCGAGTACTAGGAAACCCCGGTGAAATAAGTTTTTGTAACCCCCACTTGAACAGATGTTGGGCGGTGGGTGGTGATTTTTTGCCACAGTAACGTACTAATATTAAATTAGGTTCCAAAACTACCAAGTATTACCTTTCATTTGGTGTACCGTTGATACTTGGGACTTAAGCGGTTACAAAGATGTTATCAATAGAATGTCACAAACACACAACATTTTCGATAGCAGGGTAGAGCACTACATACAGATCGGAGTTTTCCAGCTTCCCATTACCATATTGAAATTTTTTCTCTTTGAGAGTGTCGTTAGGGATCATAGTCTCCATATTTTCAAGATATTAAGAAGTATACATAGTGTTCCAAAAAAGGCTAATCATCTCACAACAGTCACAACTTCCAAATTTTCAATATGATACCCTGTATACTTTCTCATTTTTTAATTTTTTCTAATATTTTATTTGATGATTGAATTGTTGGCATTCCATAAATAAAAAATATTCTGTGTCCATAATATTTTGTTATTTTTACAAGCCTTGAAAATGCGCCTTTTTGGCCTAAAAAATAAATCAAAAACGGCTGCTTAAAAAAAAAAGTTTTCGTCACAAACAGGTTATCATATTGAAAATTTGGAAGTTGTGAGATGACTAGTCGTTTTTGAAACACCATGCATACTTCTTAAAACTTGAAAATATGGAGACTATCGATCCTAACGAAACTCGCAAGAGAAAAAATTTCAATATGGTAATGGGAAGCTGTAAAATGTCAATCAGTATGTATAGTTCTCTACCCCGTTATAGAAAATTTTGTGTGTTGGTGACATTCATTTGATAACATCTAACTGCTTGAGCCCCAAGTGTCAACGACACAAAAAAAGAAAGGTAAAAGATCGCAGTTCTGGAATCAAATTTATTATTAGTACGTTACTGTGGAAAAAAATAATTTATTTTAAAAAGTACCCTCTCCCCCTCCATTTGTTTTAGTGGGGATTACAAAAACTTATTTCACCAGGATTTCAAAGTACTCGAGCTGCTTACTCAAACCGTCTAATTTCATTTCTCTATCTAAACTGGTCTCTAAAACATTTGCAAAATAAGGAAACTCACCCCTGGCTTGAACCATCCCTAACTTCCATCAGAAGACCTGGAACAGCAGGAAGTGTGACACCCTAATGGTACTCCATCACCTCCTTGCCCGTGGCGGTGTGGCATCGTCGGACCCTGTATATAATTCATAAATAAATGATTCTTACAATTCTCAATCAATTTCCAACCTCTTCTTAGCCATTTACATTCTTTGTCTGCGTCGATTTTTCCTATTTTATTCTTGCTGCTGTTTCTGTCTTAATTCTTTTCTTAGTAATTACGCAATAGCTCCTTCCTTAGATTTGGATGAGATGTGTAATTCATAAACAAACTTGTTGAACATGTACTACTTGACTACTCAGCATTTAAAATCTCCTTTTGAATGGAGAGACCAATTGAAGATGCAACGGCTGTAGACTTACTCCTTGCCTTTTCAATAAAGATGTTTTTCATTATCTGTAATGTATAAGTAATCATAAAAGGAGCTGAATTCATCAGGTAATGGTTTTGGGTTTTCTCCACCAAACCGTGAAAAATATATATGAAATAAAAAAATTTATTATTTTGAAATTGCTTCTGCGTTGGAAACTCTACATATTTGTCAGGAGCAATAGATAAAACAATGTTGCCTAATAAACAGAACGAAACAACATCAACTGGTATTTTCTTGAATAGAGAAAACAATTCTGTAAATTGCTTAGTTGGAATTTACCATGAAAGGGTTGAATTTGTTGAATAACGAATAATTCAGAAGATTTTGGCTTAGAGTATGACTTAGTCTCCAAAAAATTAACAATCAGTTTTTTTTATTGTTGATGTTGTTTCCTTATTCATTATTAGGAAACATTGTTATATATATAGTTTCAGACAAAGATTAAGTGTTTATAATGCAGAAGCAATTTCAAAATAATAAAACGTTTAATTTCAAAGATATTTTGCAAAGTTTGGGAGAAACAACCCAGAAAGGAACCATTTAGCGATGTAATGCATTTGTTACATCAAGATATGTATTAGAGGAATATTTTTTTTTTCGTTTGGTACTCTGAAAAATAGGTTCCTAGACACCTCTAAGAAAGCCTATCCAAGCATGAGTTCTTAATTGTAACGGGAAGGTCCTCCTTCTTACAGTTTTCTATTTTTTCTTATTATCAGATAGAAAAATTTATATCTCGCTTCCAACTACTTGAAAAAATATCTTGTTCCTTAGATTTTGTAGGAAATTGAATGCTCTACAAAAAAGGTCTCTTACGATTTTTTCGTAAACCCAACCGTTTAAAAGATATTAACGGTTAAAGTTTGATTATTTTTGGGAAATTTTTTTATTTCTTATGAATTTTATAACTCAATGAAAAAAAATCATTATGAATGATGAAACTCACAGTTTTGTAGGAAATTTACTGCTCTATAAAAATGGTCTCTTATGATTTTTCGATCAAGTTGAGCGTTTACGAGATATTCATCGTCAAACATCAATGCATATCAATTTTTCTAGTTTTTGATCAATAATTCGAAAAATTTCAATTTATTCTGTGAGTTTCAAGGAAATTTAGACAAATTTGAGTTTCTATGAATAGAAATATGTTATGAACTATTTTTTTAATTAGTTTTTTTAGTCTTGGGCATGTTTGATTACATTAAAACTAAAAATTATTGCATTTTTTTAAATATATAATTCAATTTAGTGTGTTTCACATGTGTTTCACTTTTTTATCGAAGAATTTATTTATTTAATTATCAACTGCCATATAATTTTCAATATTTTCAACATAACGGTACATAACTAGTTGGAATCTGATTTTTTCTCCACAGTTCAATAACTTGGTCAACTGAATTTTTAGCACTTTGTTTGATTGAATACTTTAAAATTTTAAGTTGGTAGAAAAACACACGCATAACCTCTTTCACTTTTGGTAACTTACGTTCCGAAATTCTTTGTAGAGGTATTCCGATAAAACGTATCTCTTTATTCATTGTAGGTTAATTGATGATAAATAAATTTATGTGATGATTATAAGACTTATTTGAAATGAATTATTTTATTACGTATTCAAGATAATCAGTTTTAGGAACACTGAAAATACGGTATTAAATGGGTAGATACTGAAGATAGTTGAGAGTAAAAAACATAGATGACGTTAGTTTCAGAAGACAAACAGAAGAAGAAATGGAATTCAAAACAAAAATCCCCTCGAACGTAAATTATATGTATATTTTGTGAAAAACAATTTAAAAATACGCACTGAACAAATTTCATAATAATAAATGACAACGCGATTAAGATTTTAAATTATTAAAGATAAAATTAAAAAAAAATCTTATTAGAATAAAAACTTTCAAATGAAATTTTGAACAGAAAACATCTATAGGAGTTGATTTTATAATAAAAACTCAAATTTGTCTAAATTTCCTTGAAACTCACAGAATAAATTGAAATTTTTCGAATTATTGATCAAAAACTAGAAAAATTGATATGCATTGATGTTTGACGATGAATATCTCGTAAACGCTCAACTTGATCGAAAAATCATAAGAGACCATTTTTATAGAGCAGTAAATTTCCTACAAAACTATGAGTTTCATCATTCATAATGATTTTTTTTCATTGAGTTATAAAATTCATAAGAAATAAAAAATTTTCCCAAAAATAATCAAACTTTAACCGTTAATATCTTTTAAACGGTTGGGTTTACGAAAAAATCGTAAGAGACCCTTTTTGTAGAGCATTCAATTCCCTACAAAATCTAAGGAATAAGATATTTTTTCAAGTAGTTGGAAGCGAGATATAAATTTTTCTATCTGATAATAAGAAAAAATAGAAAACTGTAAGAAGGAGGACCTACCCGTTACAATTAAGAACTCATGCTTGGAGAGGCTTTCTTAGAGGTGTCTAGGAACCTATTTTTCGGAGTACCAAACGAAAAAAAAAATATTCTTTTTTTTTAATTACCCTAATATGTATTGGAGTTTTCCAGCTAGAACCTCATCTGCAAGTTTGTATTTCGGCTCCACAAACACTTCAAAAAAATTGCCAATTACCTCAGTCGTTGCCAGTCTTTTGTAACTGTTTCAAGTTTCTTTCAAACTTCTCAATTTAGAGCTACATTTAGGTCCAGATATCTTAGGAAAACTTTGCAACTACTGAACTCATGGTCCTTTATATGATATGTTTGCTCTATAAGTAAGATGCAACATGAACTCCACCTATGAAGAGGAACTGTAAGAGATGAACAAGAACCATTATTCATATGAAAGCTTTTAACGAAGCTATGATTGCAAATATTCAAATGAAATACTAGTACCTACCTATGGAAGATCTTCGGTGCTACAGTATTAGCTCGGTTAACATAAGTTTTATTTTCTTTGTTGTCGACGTTTTCATCATTTGATTTTATATCGCCAAAATTTGTATTCAGCTGTAGAGTATTTCTCAAAAGCTTCACAGCAAAACACTATCTGAAACAGTTAAAAGTATTTAGGGTTTTAGTGTATTTTACATTTGAAAGAAAATGAGGAGGTTATATCAGAAATACATACACTTAATAGGCAATATTATACTTTACCTTTATCTACTCGCCTGGCATCTTTCGGAGATACATTTATTCTGATTTTTTAATCCATTTCTACTAAGGTACTAACATAATTTATTATTTATTTCTGAAATCAAACAAGGTTATCCACTCGGCCGCCAACATAGAAATGTGTAAATGTAAACAAGCCCAAATAAGAGAGACGTTATTCACAAATAACGCATAACGTTATCCGATCGTGATACGGTTACGCTAATAAGCGGATCACGTGTGCGATAAACGTCAAAATTACGTATACCACTATTACCGCATGACGTTATTGACTTTGCCATATCTCTCTATCGACAAGAATTCAAATAACGTATATATCGCGGCATCTGTTGACATATCAGAAAAAAAAAGATTTTTGAAAAAGCTGACTACACCTAACCCCTTAATATACTTATATAACTTCAAGCTTGACTTATTGACAGACATTGCACTGCCTGAACCAGTGGGTCTAGAAGCATGAAATTCTGCATATCACCTTCTTCATGTTGTTATTATACTTCGATAGCCACGTCCTTGAGGTGACACAGGTAGTAATTCTTATCGGTCGTAATGTTTGAAATCTTGCACAAATTTATCAGTAATCCCGCACAACTTCAACTACGACCTGGCTATACAGATTCATTATATAGTTCTTACGCTCGTAAGTGTAAGTGTTAGAAATCGTAAAGAGTGACCAGATAATTATTTTGACATGAATTCGAATGGATTATGAATATTGAGTATTTCTTTAACTGTCTCCAATTCTCTCGCAATGGGCATTGGAGGAGCATTACTTCGTATAAAGTGGATTTCACTAATGAGTTGGGATAGCTCTATAAACCAGGTAATGTCAACTTCATTGGTTTCCTTTCTCTTCCAAAAATTTCACGTTGTGCAGTCACAACAGTGTTCTGGAAAATTTCGTCATCCAAATACATTTCTGATTAGTTATCAATTCTCCACTCACTTCGAGTTTCGATATTGTGAACATGTTCAAAATTCAACGCTTGGAATAAAGCTTTCCGATATTTTCCACTCATTCGGTCTCCATCAGGAACCTGCTCGACAAGTATTATCTATCGAATCACACTTAGAGGCTCGTCATCAGAATATTCTTCATCCAAACAGTCATCAAGGTTTTTGAACTTTCGGGTAAGGTCTTATCATTTCTGGCGTCTTTATTATTTATTTATTTATTTATTGAAAACAAGAACACAAACAGGTATTTCAACCCAAGAACAGTATTCATAGGTTACAAAAAAAAATATATACAATCATTAGCCATAAACTCAAACATAGTGCAAACAAAGAAAATCCAACGAAACACTGATCCAAGAGCAACCGATAATCAGAAAGAAACAAAAGGAAATCAATCTTGTGCTAAATAATGATGTTTCAACAACTTCTTATAGCGTATAAAGGGGGTATTGAAGGGATCCAAATCGAAAGAGCTCGAGTTGAATTCACTCAAAATTCTGCATAATGGTGAATATTTTGTAATGTTCAATCTTCGAAAAGGAACGGCAAACAACTCCGCCGATCCGAGTCTCCTCTCAGGTACCCTAAAAGGTATAGATTGGAGTAGGGAAGGGGCCGAAAGGACGCCGTTGACGATTTTGAATATCAGACACATGTCGTTGACTTTCCTGCGGTTTTCTAAGGTGAGCATGTTAAACCTCTTGAGAGCTTCGGAGTATTCATGGTTTACAATTTGGAAGTTATTCCGATATGACATACATCGGAGGAACTCGTGCTGTACGCTTTCCAGCCTTCTCACGTGGCACTCATAGTGAGGATTCCAAACTGAAGATGAAAAATTCAGTCTACTACAGACCAAAGAATAATACATCGTCAACAAAGTCTCATTTCTCTTGAACATCTTACTATGACGAAAAACAAAACCAAGCATTTTATTCGCTGATGACACGATGTTGTCTATATGCTCAATAAAACTCAGCTTTTCATCCAGAACCACTCCCAAATCGCGAATACTACACACTTTCTGCAACTTATTCTGATTTAACGAGTAATCAAACCTGATTTTATTGGTATTTCTTGTAAAAGAAATTTGAAAACATTTTTCCATGTTCAGAAAAAGGAAACTTTCTCGGCAGTAGTCACAGAATCTGTTTAAATCCTGCAGCAGCAAACAACAGTCGTCGAAGCTCTTCACCCTCAAAAAATCTTTAAATCATCCGTAAACAGCAAAAATCTGACATGACGAAAACATGAGGCTATATTATTAATAATAATAATAATAATAATAATTTATTCCTTTCATCAAACAATGATACAATTGAAATGCAATGCATACTCTGTAAAATTAAGTCCAACAAATTGGAATAAATAAGGACCCCACAGAAGCTTTAGAAACTATCACTTGTACGTGTCCATCAGAATGTTTACTCCCTTGTATTAATCTGACTTACAACTATAAACAATTTTTTGATAAATTATACTTGTGTAGATTACAATACATGTACAAATATTACAACTATTAAAACATATATGTATATGTTTTTTTTTTTTTAATTTATTTATTCCTTTATTTATTTATTTTTTTTTTATTATATTTTTTTTACCACTACTTCACTGCAATTCCTATGCCCATTTCACACAATCTCATACACGTTTCTGTCTCACTGTTATTGGATTTGATTCACGAGGTCATGAAAAAATTTTCTCCCCGATCCCGTGATCCAAGATTTCATCCTCTTCTTGAACAATGTTAAACTATTTATTTTCCTTATTTCTAGAGGTAATACACCATATATTCTTGGCGAGAGATACTCACATTGTCGTTGACCTATGGTTTTATAACAACGAGGTACAAAAAATAAATGATCCTTGTTCCTTGTGCTGTAGCAATGTGAGACTGGTATGGACGTAATCTTATGCCTTTTAGTTCGCAACAGGATACACATACAAAAGAGCTGTCTCACATCAAAAAACCCAGACTCCAAATATAAAGTGTCACTTGGATATAACATAGGCCTCCTAAACATCACTCTCAAGATCCATCTGTGTATAACGTTCAGGCTCTCCAAATGTGTGTCACACACACCTCCCCAGCCAACTATCCCGTATGCTAATTGTGATTGCACAAGTGCATGATATAGTATCTTCAAATGTTTTATGTCCAGATAGTCTCTGAGGAGTTTAAACCTGAATAACATCCCTCTTAATTTTTTGACAACATTTGCTATCTGTAGGTCCCACCTCAGATGTCGGTCAATTACGATCCCAAGGTATGTGACCGACTCAGCCTGGGAATACAGCCTGGGGTTATAAGCAGAGGTCCCATATTTGGTAATCCATCAGAATATGACGAGAATGGCAGGTATTTTGTTTTCTCCAAGTTGAGTGTAAGCTTATTGTATCTTAGCCATTTCTCTATATTCCCGAAGTCGCTTTCTGCCTCGGACTTAAGTTGTTGCCATGTTTTCCCTTCATAAAATATCGCAGTATCATCTGCAAAACTAATGATTTTCCCTTTTGTTTTTAAATCCAGTAAACTATTAATGTACAGAGTGAACAAAATCGGTCCTAAAACAGTTCCCTGGGGGTACTCCGTATGTGACATGCATTGGATCGCTGAGGTATTCCCCAATACAAACTCTCTGCTCTCGCCCTGTAAGATAGCTTTCCAAAAGTTTACTGACGTTTCCTCGCATTCCGTAGCTATTCAACTTTTCCAAAAGTTTTCCATGACAAACTGTATCGAAAGCTTTCGACAGGTCAACAAACACACATAGAGATGGTTTGCTGTTATCAAGTGATTCATAAAGATATTTAGTCAGTTGGTGAATGGCATCATCTGTAGATTTCCCCTCCATGAACCCATATTGATGCCTTGATATTATGTCATGTTTTTCACAAAATTTCAAAATCCTTATTTTGATAATCTTCTCAATAATTTTTGAGATATTGGAAATCAATGAAATTGGTCTGTAATTCCCCGTCTCTGTTCTATTTCCTGACTTGTATATTGGTTTGATGATTCCGACCTTTAGACACTTAGGAAAATATCCTCTATCAAAGCAACTATTGATTAAATGCGTTAGGGGAGCCTTTATTTGATCAGAGATTTTCCTCAGAGTTTCCGTTTGAATATCACCATGGCCGGGAGATTTTTTTGCCTTTAATTCTTTAATAACACGGTTCACCTCGTCTGTGGTTGTGGGGTACAGGTACATGGACTCTCTTACAGATTTTCTTTTTTCGGAGTAATTCTCAGGTTCAACTATTCTGTCTGCATAGGTTTGGCCTAATCTGCTATAATACTGATTGAAAATATTTGCAATATCTTTTCCAGATTCAACAAGGTCACCGTTCATACAATGAATTTTTTCAATTTTTGTTTTGGCTCTGGAACGATTGCAGATTTCACCTACACATTTCCACAGGGCCGAAGACTGGTTAGAATTATCAGCTATCTGTTTCTGTATAAACATTTTTTTCGAGAGTCTTATCAGTTTATTTAATTTATTTCTATAAGTATTATATTGAATTTTCAGATTAGTGTCATCTGGTGACCTCATTAAGCGATCATACATGAGTTCTCTTTGCTTCACTGAGACTAAGACTGCTTGGGTCATCCATGGCTTTCGAAGTTTTTTATTCTTCTTTATTTTGATGTTTACTGTACTCTTCTGGATTAGTGCTTTGAGCCCCTCGATGAGATACCTCGTTTTTTCATCTACATATATCCTCCAGAGAATGGAATTCATTCCATTCTTGATTTTCCAGTTCAGTCCTGAGTGCTGAGTAGTTAATGAATCAGTACCATCAGTACCTAATTTCACTTGTTTTCGTTATTGTTCTAGAATTTTGGTCCCAGTCCAATGTGATAGCAGTCGGGTAATGATCTGTAATATCAGTCTGAAATATATAAGGATTTATGTTAACAGCTGGTGAAGTTTTAACCAAAAAATGATCAAGGCATGTCTTGCTTGCAGGACGGGTGTACTTGTTGATGTATGACTCAAATCCATAACTACTGAATATGTTCTTATATTCCTCAGAAAAATCTGAATCAGAGAGTAAGTCTATATTTATATCTCCTGTTATCACCTGTATATCACCCCTCCTCATATGTCTAATATAGTTGTCGAAATCAACATTGAACTGGCTCGGACAGGTACTGGGTGATCTATATACAGCCGCCAGTATTATATCCCTATTATTCACCACAGCACTCACCTCCAGTATCCTGATATTTTCGATGTTCCTTATCTCATATGCATGATTCACTGTTTCTCTCAAGTAGACGACCACACCATCATTCCTATTCAGATCACCTTCATTGTATAAAGTTCCATAGCCTCTAACACTGAGAGAATCCAAATCATGTACTATAAAAGTTTCAGAAAGTACTATTATTTCAAAGTCATTCGGAAATCTACTCAGAAACAAAATCAATTGGTCGAAATTCTTCATAATGCTCCGTATATTGAGATTTAATATTCTAAGTGGTATGTGAACCGATGTGATGAAGTCGTCTATCTTTGAAATTACTCTTGTATCCCTTGTTTCGCTCTTATACTCTCTAATGAAGGCATCCATGTTATAATAAATAGCAACAGAACGTGGGCAGAAACTGTTACGAACAATATAAATTAGGATAAAATATAAACAAATATGTATAAATAAAATGATTCGAATATGTACACGGAGGACAGAAACCGTTATAAATATGAATAAATACAATATACTGTATAAATAGAATGAATCGAATATGTATAAATAAAATCAATAAATATTCTATCATAAAAAAAATCCATCAAATATGTACAGATAAAACCTAAAACCCAAAAAACAAACAACATCAACAGAATATTGGGGTATAAACAGAGATAAAATTTAGGTAACTAACATTCAACGACCAAACAAAGGAGCAAATATAATTTTCTTCGTAAGGGACGAACCTGCGAATAAAAAAAAAACAATTTAGGGTTCTCGACTGGACTTAAACGGCGTAACTGGCGGGTTTTGATGCCGCTGTCCTAGTTGGCCTCTGTATCTTCTTCACAGCACCTGTGGAAAGTGCTGCGGCCTCTTTTGGTATGTCTAATGACTCTAATGGAGGTTCGATCTGTTCTTGAACAGCAGGGTAAAGGAGATTTCGGTTAGGGGTAGATGGCGCGCTATTTGTAGCCCTGATCAGTTGTTCCTGTTGAGTAATCTCCAATTGCATTAATTGTGCAGCAGAGTATTCAGTTCCATCCACCACAAGTCTATTCCTCCTAATAAAACAATTCTTGTTTTTCTCCTTCCCAAATCGTAGATGTCTTCTCAATATCCTCCGTTCCTCAAGTTGAGCCTTAGTGTAATCGTTCTCAACAAATATCCCAGATCCTTTCAGATGTTTCAGGTTACGGAATATTTCACCCTTCTTGAGGTGAGAGATGAACTCTACTTTCACAGGACAACCCTCTGACCTTCCCAAACTTACGATATTATTTATGTGTGACTTCTCAATATTTACTTTCAACACTGTACTTAGTTTATCAACAACAAAATCAGTTGTAATATGCTTAGGTTCCAGATCCAACCCAAACAAAACTATGTTATTTGATTTCCTCCCCCTCTCCAGAGATTCAACTTTTTCCCTCAGATGTTCGTTATCTTCCTCTAGAATTGTAATTCTGCTCTTCAAGCTCTCAATTTGTAATAGCAATCTAGTTTCACTAGCCAGTATTGTATTTTTCAATTCGTCTTTATTTCTTTTCATCTCTTGTAAAATTGTCTCGAGCGCTGTTTCATTCATAGTTAGCTTGTTATTCACTGGAATCCTCAGGTGCAATATTCGAAAAAGAAAAACGAAAAATTCTCCAAACACCGGAAAAACAATAAGTGCTCTAATCAGGGAGGAATTTTTGGTACACGCTGGTAGGAAAATTAGGACGGGACACACACGCTTCTCTCTTACGGGCCTATGTAAGAGACTTTCATCAACAAACACAGGTAGGCCGCGGTTAAAAGGAAAAATCAAAACAGATGGTCAGACAAACGGAATCCCCTTCAATCACACCGTCTGGCCCTTATCTTGCGATCAATGATTAGGAATAATCACCATCGATGAGATATACAGAATTGTAAACTATGCCAGATGTTTCCAGCTGAACGTGAATTCAGAATAAAATGTCGAATCTGAATGAAAATGATCGAATCTTGTTTATAAAGTAATCTCAACAAAGTTGAATTAGCTCACGTTTATCCCGGTAGTTTACACTACCTGATATAGCACTTTCAGCAGTTTCAATTCTCCAAGTCTCGAGAAAAGTTACTTTCACTTCACTGTGGTTCACAAGTACATCCTCCTCACCAGATGTTCACAATATTAATGCGAAAATGCGAAAATACAATTTTTAATTTCTTTCACTTCCCTTTTGGTACCTCGTATCTCCTCTAAAATTTGTTCTACTTCGTTTGGCATTCTCAATCAAATATGTGACTGTGTGGTAGCCTTTAGGTTACTCGGAATTCGCTGACACATGCAGATGTGGTCATATGGATATGCAAAATAAACAATTTCCTTATCGTTCTCGGAGATTTCTCCGATATTGTTGAATCGGTATAACCGTTGAAACTTCAAATTTTTAACTATAAATCACTGCATTCACAGTCGGATCCACAAAGTTCTTATACACAATTTTTTTCGATTGTTTCCAACTTTTGAAAACTGAACAAACTCACACCAGTAATGTATTTTGCTTTATTGACCTCATGAACACCTGTTCGTTCGCCGTTCACTCGACGAAATCTATTAATATAGATGATGAAAAAGAGAGGTCCGAGGTGTGACCCCTGCGGTACTCCAGATGAGCTAAGAAATGTTCTGGACGCTTGTCCATGAACACATACAAATTGTGATCGGTGGGAAATGTAAGAAGTTATCCACCTAAGCAGATCCCCACAAATTCCCACCTCAGCAAGTCGGTGCAATAGCACCGAATGGTTAATTTTGTCAAATGCTTTTTTTAGGTCTGTGTATACAACGTCCGTTTGATGCCCTGATTCGAACCCCTGAGAAACAAATTCCACCATACTAATTAGGTTCGTTTCCAGACTATGACCTTTTATGAAACCGTGCTGATTCTCAATTATCAAGTTTTTTGCATGATTCTCAATAAATTTATAAACTAAGGCTTCAAAGATCTTAGGAATAGCGGAGATGACAGCTATTGGCCTATAGTTTTGAACTAAGTCCTTTTGGCCCCCCTTGTACACTGGAATAATTTTCGATAATCTCCAACGACGAGGAAAAACACCAACTCCGAGCGACCGGTGAATATAATCGTTAATGGAAGTGCAAGAGACCCGTGACAATTTTTCAAAAATATCGGTGGAACTTCGTCTGGACCCGGGCCCCCGTTAGGATTCAATGTTCTCAAGGCCTCCTCAACGCTTGCCTCAGAGAGCGAAATCTCTCCTGAATAATCGCTATTGTAGACGTTCTCGATATGATCAAAATTGATGTTGCAATCCACTGCGGGTTCAAAAACAGAACCAAAAAAATCGGCAAAAAGATTCGAAACATCCTCGGGAGACGAGGCCTCCAGATCGTCCCTCCTCATGACCGTAGGAAACGAGCTATGCCGTCCCTTATGAGAAATGTACTTGAAGAAATTACTCGAATTATAGGATATATGTTGCTCAATAGATTCCAGATAGCGATAAAAGTCTCTAGATATGAGTCTTTTCTTCGAAAGGGACCTCAGAAGTTTGAAATGATTATAATGATGAATACTATTGTAGATTTTATATTTTTTGTGAAATATATTCTTCTGATTGATAATTCGTATTGTTTCTTTCGAATAATATAAGGGAAATTTTTTATTCGTCTTAGTTTTAGGTATATATTTAACAATTAAACTTTTCAATATGTCATAGAGAACATCCACACTATCATCTACATTCAAGTTTTCTAACAATGAGCTCCAATCAAGTTCGAGAAGGTCAGAGTTCAAATCATCGTAATTGCCCTTTCGGAAATTCAACCTCTGTGAAGAAGTTTTCCTCAAATAATCGTGAATACTAACATAAAACAGAAATTCAATTGTTGGATGAAGATGAGATTATTTACTCTTTTCTTGTTACACAATATCAAATCAAGCATCTTATTTTTTGAATTAGGAATATTATTGAATTGTTTCAATTCCAAAACGTTTAAACAATCAACAAAATTTGCATTTTTATTATCAAGTACTGTTGGCGCCAAAAAGTCACATGATGACTGACTCACCCATCCCAGTGATGGACAATTATTGAAATCGCCACAAATCAAAACACATCCGAATCACGGATACTCGCCCTAATGGATTCCAACTTGCTTACAAACATTGTGTAAGCCTCGTCGTTGCCGGGCGCGATGTACACACAACACAAATAAACATTTTTCTTATTAACTTTGATTTTTAACCAAATGTCTTCTGCCCCACTCTCAAAATCGAGCAACCGGTTTGCATTCAACCCGTCACGTACGATCACAAACACACCCCCGCCATCCTTTTTATTGGATCTGCTCAAGTCTCTATCTCGCCTAAAAATAGTGTATTGATCGTTCACCACCTCAATGTCCAACACGCCCTCGTTTAACCATGACTCCGTAACCATAATCACGTCGAATGAATAAGTTGTCACATTCATCTTGAAAGTATGTAGTTTTGTACGCAAACCACGCACATTTTGATACATGACGTGCAGAGCCATTTTTGTGGGATATACGTCTGTAGTAAATTCAAATAGTGGATTAGTTAAGCTTGGCTAGATCAGCCTCGCTTCGAACATGAAATATCCTGGATGAATCGTCTTTTCTAATCAATATACTACCATTCTGAGTCCAAACGAATTTAAAACCCTTTTCCTTAGCGGCCGCTCGAGCTGCTTTAAAAAATATTTTATTTTTGGTAGTCAGGTGATCGTTGATATAAAATTTATCTGATATGCCATTCAATTTGAATGCTTTTTGCCTTCCCAATTCCATTCGCTTCACCTTAACTGCAGACATCATTTCATCTTTTTTTGCCCTGGAGATGAATTTCACCACAACGTTTCTTGGCTTGCCGACCATTTTCGTAGGTACTCGGGTTATCGATGACAATACATTCGGTTCTAAGGGCATGCCAACATACTCTCCAATTTTTCCAAGAACATCGTACAAATTTTCGTCCTTCTTTTCGGGTATATCCATAACTTCCACATTGTTCAATCTTGCATCCTGCTCAACCTTGTCCAATCTAATATGCAGCTCGGATAATTCTCTCTTCAGCAAATCATTTTCCCCCTTTATCTCTTTTGAAAGTTTCAAGACTTCATCGAGCCTAACCAGTTTACTTTCAAAATCTTTTATTTTATTCGAGCAAAATATTACGGAATCTCGCAATTCCCCAATATCGTTCCTCACAGCTGCGATCTCCGCCCTCACCGACGACATCATCTTCTGTAAGGCACCAATAGCATGATCCGCCACTGGAACTCCGTCCGCTACGAGCGCGGAACCTCCGCGATCCTGCAGAGGCGAGGTGTGACTCACCGATGCAACAGCGGTCCCGGAATCCCTGGCGCCCCGACAGTCAACACATTCCCATATTCCACCCGGCGTTTTCGTTATCAATGATATTAAGTTTTTTGTCAAATCCGAGCATCTGCCGTTCGCATGAAGATACGATTGACATTTACTACGTTGTAATCCAGGGGATCTTGTAATGAGGGAATTCGTACAAATCGCGCAAACAGGCATCGTAATCGCACAAATAATGACTCAACAACTGCAATCGCCAAACTCTACTGCACAGAATAATACCAAATTCAAGCAATTAGCGCCACTGATTGTATAACAAACTTGTCGAAACAGCGAGAGCAAAACTAACACGTTGACGCTCTCACACTCGATAATGTATTCAATACTTTGGAAGTAGATGGTGTAGGATTTTCAAAATCTATCAATAAAAACTTGCTGTAATGCAAATTTGGATCCGAATACGCGATTTTCACTATTAGGATCTTGTATTTTGCGTATGTTTTTAAACGGTTTTGTGTTTATGCGTTTACTGCATATTTGGCTGCTGATATCCGTAAAGAGAGTTTTTTTTCCAAAATTTCATCTATTGCCTTAAACATTGCCTGCTCGTCCACCTCTCCACACCTAGTTCCCTTTTTCTTGTAATTTCTGACCATATTTTTCTCTAAAATAGAATTATGATATAAGTTAATATCGTGAATAAGACCCGTTCGTTATGTTTAATATGTGTGATAATCGCGGAAGTTTAAAACATTTACGTTTATCATGACCTAGAAGCGATAAAATAATTTATGAACGTAAATTCTAACAAACTATTATAACGGGGCACATTCATACAGTATGAATGTACCCCGCCTACTGCTGTATGAACCTACCCCAGCATAAGAAAATGAAATAAAAACATTTCCAAAAAAAAACCTACCTTACATGTCATTTCTCTTGTATCAATCTACAAACTTAACCCTATTATCTTTTAAATAAAATAGTATCGAATAATCTAGAAAACATCTTACACCAATAAAAATATGTTCAAAGTGGGGTTATAAAATTACTTACATGTGGTCGAATCACTTTCCGTGTCACCCCAGATAACACAAGGACATCCGATGGATATCCATAGGACATCCTTCATGAATTGTACGGATGTCCAATGGACATCCAATAATATCCAAAAGATATCTTATGGACGTCCATAGGATATCCGAATGGAACAACCTGTACATCCATAGGATATCCTTGACGGATATCCATAGAATATCCCCCAAGGATGCCCATAGGACAACCTTCAAGGATATCCATAGGACATCCTTCATAGATATCCATAGAACATCCTTGAAGGATGTTCTATGGATATCCGATAATATCCAAAAGATATCTTATGGACGTCCATAGGATATCCGAATGGAACAACCTGTACATCCATAGGATATACTTGACGGATATCCATAGAATATCCCCCAAGGATTCCCATAGGACATCCTTCAAGGATATCCATAGGACATCCTTCATAGATATCCATAGGACATCCTTGAAGGACGTCCATAGGATATCCGAATGGAACAACCTGTACATCCATAGGATATCCTTGACGGATATCCATAGAATATCCCCAAGGATGTCCATAAGACATCCTTCAAGGATATCCATAGGACATCCTTCATAGATATCCATAGGACATCCTTGAAGGATGTTCTATGGATATCCGATAATATCCAAAAGATATCTTATGGACGTCCATAGGATGTCCAAATGGTACAACCTGTATATCCATAAGATATCCATCAAGAATATCCATAGGATATCCCCCAAGGATGCCCATAAAACATCCTTTAAGGACATCCATAGGACATCCTTCGTGGATATCCATCGGACATCCTTAAAGGATGTTCTGTGGATATCCGAAAATATCCAAAAGATATCTTATGGAAGTCCATAGGATGTCCAAATGGAACAACCTGTACATCCATAAGATATCCATCAAGAATATCCATAGGATATCCCCCAGGGGTGTCCATAAGACATCCTTCAAGGATATCCATAGGACATCCTTCATGGATATCCATAGGACATCCGTGAAGGATGTTCTATGGATATCCGATAATATTCAAAAGATATCTTATGGACGTCCATAGGATGTCCAAATGGAACAACCTGTACATCCATAAGATATCCATCAAAAATATCCATAGGATATCCCCCCAAGGATATCCATAAAACATCCTTCAAGGATATCCATAGGACATTCTTCATGGATATCCTGAAGGATGTACTGGATATCCGATAATATCCAAAAGATATCTTATGGACGTCCATAGGATGTCCAAATGGAATAACCTGTAAATCCATAAGGCATCCTTCAGAAACATACAAAAGACATCAAAGATATCCTTCAAGAATATCCATGAGATATCTTTATTCAAAAGAAATCCATAGAAGTTGAAACTCAAATGAGTGAAATGAAATGACGGTATATTAAACAAAAATGATTATTAATATACCAGCACCGACATAAAACATAAGGGATAAAAACTATTCTAAAAAACATCCAAATAAAATACTATAAGAGTAAAAATAATCTTATCTACAAATGTTGTAATCTGACATATGTTTGGAAAACATTCTTTGTCTCAAAAGATGGAAACATCGTTTCCTAAATATTCGCCAGACAACAAAATTTGTAGTGAACAATAGTGTAGTAAATATAAAAAATAGAATATAAAAATAAAATATGTAGAAAATGAACAAATTGAAAAAAATAAATTACTCTTAACATACTATAAAATATGGAACTTTATTGGGTTCCCTTGATTGAAGACATTTGCCTTTCTTTCGCCCTTCTCAACCAAGCTTTAATGGCGTCTTCAGAATTTTTTTTGCTGGCTGCCAGACCATTGAGCTCAGCTGCCTCTGAAATTATATGAACACATCAGATCATAATTAATGTTGAATTCTACAAACAAATAATAATGAGGAAAAAGGTATCATGGTTTCTTTAGAGTTCTGCTGATTGTAATGCCGCTACCATAGTATGTTTCCCTTTTTATGGGCCTACTATAATATTCACAAGGTTTCTTTCTGGGTTTTCTCTCCCAAACTCTGAAAAATATCTTTTAAATAAAAATTAATTATTTTATGATTCGCTTCTGCGTAGGAAACACAAGATATTTTTCAGAAGCAATCAATCGAACAATGTTGCCTAACAAACAACAACGAAACAACATCAACGAAGAAATAACTATATCCTAACGTTTTGGTGTCTATATCAGACTCCTTCGTCAGACACTTAACGAAAATCTTCTGAAATATTTTGTTGATAGTTATTCTGAAATTCGAGAATTGTAACATCGACAAATATGGTCAATACCAATTGAGCAATTTGAAAAATTGCATTCTCAACAAAATACAAGTTGACTCCTCAAGTTTCCTTTTGATATAATCAGGTTCTGTCATCAGAATCTTTGAATTACTCCAATCCATCATGTGATCTCCTTGTATTGTACATACATGTTCTGCTGTTTTTGATTTCTGTATGTCTCTATTTCTTGAGTTGTTCTTATGAAGTAATAGAAACATATAGGAATCAAAAATAGCAGAACAGTATGTACAATCCCAGGAGATCACATGATGGATTGGAGTAATACAAAGATTCTGATGACAGAACCTGATTATATCAAAAGGAAACTTAAGGAGTCAACTTGTATTTTGTTGAACAGAGAATGCAATTTTGCAAATTGCTCAATTCGTATTGACCATATTTAGCTGAATTTATTACAAAAGGAGTTGAAACTTGGAAATTTCTATGCAAAGTAAAACTATGTTACTATAAGCGATTTCCATCGACACGCTAGGAGCACTCCGGAGTCATATTTTCGTTTTCCATTGGACAGCAGACTATAGACTAAGGGAATTAATTATTATATCTTCTACACTTTGCTACAAAATCTAATTCAAAACTAAAAAGGTACTGAAGAATCATTTTCCATTGAGATTGCTCTGAGAGGGGTTTTTGACAGATCTCGGTCGGAGTCGGTAAACTCTTTCGAGTGCTTCGAGCGTGTCAATGGAAATCGCTTAATGATTTTCAAATACTGTGAATGAGACAATTCTCAAATTTCAGAATAGTTGTTTCATCGTTGATGTTGTTTCGTTGTTGTTTGTTAGGAAACACTGTTCAATTGATTGCTTCTGACAAATATCTTGTGTTTCTTACGCAGAAGCAAATCACAAAATAATTCATTTTTATTTTATAGATATTTGGGTTGGGATAGAAAACCCAGAAAGAAACCTTTTAATAATGAGTATACCTCCCACAGTATACTTTAATGATTACTGCTATAATAAGCCTTTTCGACATTTTTTCCTGGTGATTTATTTGCATTCACACTGAAGTAACAGTCTGTATGTATGAGGCAATGCAAATTATAAAATAAATAGAATTATAAATGAGCTCATCCTCACCTAGTATCAATGATGCTAGTTTCAGTTGACCAAACACATTTTTTTTTTGCTCCGTACCAGCTAAACTCGGAGGCAAAGATATTGGTCATCATGCATGATAGGGTTCTCTTCACAAAATCATAGATATTGCAGCCTCCGGTTCTTGAGATTTCATTAACCTAAAAACGTTGAGTTTGAGAATATGGAACAGAAAAACATACAAATTACCTACAGCAGCTTTGAATCGAGATGCTTCTCCCAAATATTGTTCAAAAAGATTCATCTTCTCCATGCTGTCGATAGGGAAGTGAGTGAACTCCAAAAATATGGATTGGACATCCATGTTATTTCCTTGTTTGATATTGCTACCTTTCAACTCCCTTAGTTCTTCATGTATTTCCTTTACTTCCTTATGCATTTCTTTGATTCCTTCCAATACACCATTCACGGAGTGTCTCATCAGTATGATTTGCTTCATCATACCTGGAAATTAATTATTTTGGTATTAGACAGGGTTCTGGGTATTGTAGCAAACGAATAAATTGAAATGTATTTAGATTTTCAACAAATTTATTTTTATAGTAACATATTTTCTGCCTAGAATTTAGAGTATTATTTGATTTTTGATATTCTTTTATAATGGTCCAAGATCCAAAGAGACGCTGTCCTGCCCCAATTTGTTCACTAGATGAAACTTTTCATTCTTTACTTTCCTTATACAGGGTGTCCAACTAGTACCGCAGCGAACGATATAAGCGTAACGGTCAAAGTTTGGCAAAATTTATTGATGCAAACTTGAAATAATCTAAGAATAAGCACAATCTAAACATATTTTCGAATATATCGGGTGTCCCACAAAAGAGAAATAGAGGGTGACTTTGATTTTTCAAATGGGACACACTATATTCAGTAGTGTTTTTCAATTCTCTGGAACTTCCTGCATGCTCTTTTATACTATTCACATATCTTTGTTCAACAGTTTTCTAAATATTGGTCATTTTGAATAAAAAATTATACTTGTAGGGGCTATGTTATCTAATTATATTTAACGAACCCTTGCACATACCAATAAAAGCTTTATATGGATTGAAAGACAAGATTTCAAAGTATCATAGCCAGCTATATTAAAGCATCTCCAGCATATGAAGTGTCCACAAAAATACTATCAACATCACGAATTCCAAATCGATTTATCTTCATTTTTCCAAATGCAATGCATATAATTTTTTTTTCATCATTGTCATCACTATTCACTTTACTTCACTTTTTGTGATGACAATGATGAAAAAAAAATATATGCATTGAATTTGAAAAAATGAAGACAAATCGATTTGAAATTCGTCATGTTGATAGTATTTTTGTGGACACTTCATATGCTGGAGATGCTTTAATATAGCTGGCTATGATACTTTGAAATCTTGTCTTTCAATCCATATAAAGTTTTTATTGGTATGTGCAAGGGTTCGTGAAATATAATTAGATAACATAGCCCGTACAAGTATAATTTCTTATTCAAAATGACCAATATTTAGAAAACTGTTGAACAAAGATATGTGAAAAGTATAAAAGAGCATGCAGGAAGTTCCAGAGAATTGGAAAACACTTCTGAATATAGTGTGTCCCATTTGAAAAATCAAAGTCACCCTCTATTCCTCTCTTGTGGGACAACCGATATATTCGAAAATATGTTTAGATTGTGCTATTCTTAGATTATTTCAAGTTTGCATCAAAAAATTTTGCCAAACTTTGACCGTTACGCTTATATCGTTCGCTGCGATACTAGCTAGTGGGACACCCTGTATAATAGGTATTATTTTGATAAATATTTTATCTGTATTCAAATGAATAAAGTAACGAAAATATCTGTTGAAGTAATACTACAGTGATAAATAATTAGTATTTCTCACATGCTAAATGTATCTGTTGTAATTCTAAATGGTGACCCAGAAATAATGCCTTTTCATTGTTAGTTCAATTGGATAATTTAGATTTGTCCATTAATTCTTATTGCCAACGTAGCATATTTTTATCACTTCAAAACTGTTGTTAATATTAATAAATAATTACTTATTATTGTGATCCCTAATTAATTTTTTATGTGGACAATCTTGAACGTTATTTCAACTTTAAATTCTCATGTCTATAAACATAATAACAGTGAAAATACTGAGTAGTTCCAAATCACTCAGTATAGTAAGTTGTTTTCAGAAAATAAGCAATAGTAACAACAACATCTGAATCATGACAATATCATACTTGTGTTCGATGCAGATGTACTAGGGCAACTAGGGGCTGGTTCAATCTCAAGGATTAGGCCATGATCATCACTCTCTTGAGACGAGTACTGCGTCACACTCGGCATCTTGGGCGGTTCTGGCAAATTCGTAGGCTCACTATCTTCGTCAGAAGATGACGTTTGCTTTCTTCTCTTAAACTTCCTCCTTCCGATATCACTATCCGAGGCCAAGTCGCTATAAATTATACTCTGCCCTCTTTGCCTTTGCTCTTGCCGTTAGGTAATTTTCTATAAAAAATATATATAATTGTCAAGTGTTCCCTAATTATTTAACACGCTGAATTACCATAGGTTCCATTTTCGAAAAAAGTTATCTCGTGAACAGGCCAAGTTCTATTTGGTTCCTCATGCTTTTTGATGCTTCCCAATATTTTCTCTCTCGAGTATGGAGGCCAATAGCATTTGGAACCATCAAGAAGCCAAGTCGTAGGAATAGCTTCGACAGATTCCTCTCCTAGGAACCTGACGACTGTCCATGTCCTCTCCATTTTATCTTATAAAAACTGCAAATATTCCACATTGTTGAAGGACAATCCCCAAAATATTATACATTTTTCTTATAGCAAGTCATTATAGGGTCCAATTAATAATTTATATATTTTTGGCGCTCTAGTTCCTCGGAACTGAGTGCTTATCAATTTGCCCAAATGTCTGTAATTTTTTTTATGAATATCTAGGATAACAATTTTTTCGAATCACAGAAATTAGATGCATATACTTCACAAATTCTGGCAACTGGTTTTATATTAATTAGGCCGGCCATATTCGATCGGAATTCCTCTATGAATTCATATTCTTAAATCATAATCTGAATTCTGGAAATTGCAAAATCTAGACATTAATACTCTGAAAAAATCAGATAGTGTGAGGAGAATAGTAAATTAGTATGCCATTCCCTGTTTTCTGAATTAATATTATGAATTAAGAGTATGAATTCAGAGAGACATTCCGGATGTATAAGGCCGGCCTTAGTGTGATGAATAAACATTTCAAGCTTTAAATATGTAGTAACGGAAGAACAACATACTGATTATCATTTAATTTCAATTTCATATACTTATATGCAACTTCTTTCAGGCACCAATATTGGAGAGGGCCAAGAATACTTGCCGTATATATCTTCAATTTGGAAGACTCACAAGGCGAAGTGAAGAAGTCTCCTAGATTTTGAAATTTTTCACCAATTATTTTGTGGTCTTCCTCGATCTTAACAAAATTTCTGATTATTATGAGACTTCCATCAGAAAGACAACAACAATTATTTGCATCGCTCAGAGCCAAGATATAATTATGTAATTTAACTTTCTTGAATTGTTTACTAATTTGTAGGTCAATTAGTGGACCCTCCGAATGTTCAATACACATTTCCATTTGTTTCCATTGGTTACCAGTTCACGAACTGATAAGGACGCTCTCCTGTTCAAGTAGTCTCCTGCAAATTTGTTGCAATGGCTTGTCCCCTTTTCGAATCAATCTCTTTATTGCTTGCATATGATTTTCAAATGGAAAAGCACTGAACATATCTAATGTTCCAAAATTTTCAACGTCATCACATAAATGCAGCAAATTGTGAATATAATGGGAAACATATTCTTGTCCATATATAGTGATGAAGGTATCCACAAAATACTTCAAGAGAACTCTTGCATAACCAACTTGGTTTGAGAGTACTTTATTTGCCAAAATGGTCATTGCAACATGAAGTGTTAAAAAATTAAGATATTTATCTTGGTTAAGTACTGGTTGCAGTACAACTGGACCTAAGTAAAACAAGAAAGTCCTAAACTCAGTTGCTTTCCATCTTTGCACCTCCACTAACGAGCGTGTTTTTCGATTGAATTCAGCAGGTATTTGTGATTTATATATTAATAATGAATCAGATATGTTGGAAATTTGGTGCGCCGATAACTTTTTTCCAGGTTTACCATCAATCCACAAATTCACTATTAGTTTCTTAACTACCCCTAGACAAACTAAATGCATATATTCCACGGGAAAATCTTTGATCATGTCCAAGCCTGGTAAGTTTTCCAAAATTGATATACCAGTATGGTGTTCTTCATCAGTTTTATTTCTAAAATTTAAGTCACTGCGAAGATTCAAATTGGCAGTGTCTGGAAAGCAAATTCGGTTATTGACGAATACTCCCTCAGTATTACATTTAGTGCAAGAATAATAGCCACTATGTCCTTTAGTTAATTTTATGAAACTTTTTGCTGGAACATCACATATGAATGCTTTCACTTTAACCAAATAATGACAGCTATTATGAAAAATGCCTTTAAGAAGGATTTCCTTTGCTTCATTTACAAATAATTCCAAAAAATTATTTGAACTTTTGGGCTTATCATTTCCATGATACAATCCAATTATATGTACGTCGTTGCCACCAAATAATTTGCATAATATTGGGTAGCATTGGCTTCCTGAAGATTTTGCAAGTGGTAACCCATCAATGTTTATACAGAGTTCAATTAAAATGGACTTCACATTAAAATTAATATCTGAATGAATGATTTTTTTTATAACTTTTTCAAATCCAAAATGATAGTAGTGGCCAGGTTCAATTGGGATTATCTCTAACTTTCTCTGGGTCCTCATAAGAGTTCGAGAGTCCAAGGGAAGTTCTTCATGTGAAGGTTTCAATATATGTAATAATGAAGTTAGAGCCGAATGGTTGATATTATGCTCAATGGCCCATTCACCTAACTGTGAACCCAAATTTATATCCAAATTGCTTTGGTTGCTTTTGGTTTCATCAAAATCTACAACATCTGTGTGGATATTTAATTCCATTTCATCATCCAAATCGTGCAACTCATCGAAAGAATTTTCAGATTCTGTGGGATCTGAATCATTATATTCATTCCCAGACCCTGATTTATGGCCAGAAATAAATGATGATGTTGAAGGCAAGGTAGGGCTGACGTCAATAGTATTAGTGAAGCCTAATGAACCTTCGGATAATTGATTCATTTCCATCTGTGCCAATTTATATAATCGACTTGAGATCAATTTTTTATTTCTTCTTCTGTGCACGTTATTCATTATTTGTTTACTACCTACACAGGAAGATATTACAGTTTGGTTGAGCGAATGAGAGTGCGGATTGCAGTGTTAAGTTTGAGTTGATTTCTGGAGTTTATTGGGATTTTAATTCCTGTAAATATCGCTAATTGTGTGTTGAAATATCAGGATTCACGTGAGCGAAATTATTCAATCTGAGGATATTATATTATTTCTGATATTCAATATTTTCATCGAGAATAAACTCGATATAATTTATATATCAGTTTGGTTCACTGATAACGCATATGTGCATTTGACATATTGTTCTCATACATATTCCTCATTTGATTATCTTGGAATACACCTGTGATTCAGTTTATTTATTTGGGAATTCCGTTTGTTTAACCTCTTTGTTTATATCCTTCTTATCCGCGGCCTACCTATCTCTGTGCTATTGAGTCTCTTATATCGGCCCATAAGAGTGAAGTGTGTTTGCCTGTTTTACCTTCCTTCAAAACGATCTGTCACGCAGATTGGGGAACAAATTTTTGTCGTATTATTTTTGTTTTGTCCATTTCACACCTCAAATTATAGGATTTGGTTAAGATGCCTGCTAGTTGCCCGGTTTGCAGCAACGCTGTTGTAGCTGGTGATAAGGCCATTTAATGTGTACATCCTGCCGTAAGTCATTCCACATGATTTGTTTGAATTTAGGATCGGTCGAACTTGAGTATATCAAGGAGAGCAGAAAGACATGGATGTGCACTACATGTCTACAGAAGACCAAATTACGTAGTTATTCTGGCAATTCTGCCTCTGATGGAGGGCCATCTGCTGCCTCGTCGATTGCACTTGAGCAGTTTAATAAGCTGATGCAGACTATGACTGGCATTGCGGCTGATGTCTCGGCTATGAAGAGCTCCTTTTCGGCTTTGCAGTCAAACATGAATACATTGCAGGAAGATATGAATGCAATACGGGTGTCGCAGATAAACTTGGAGGCGGAGTTTAGGTTGTCTATTGCTACGATCCAGCAGCACGGTGCAACGTTGGCTGAGCATGAAGCACTGATACAGTCGAATCAGTCAAAGCTGGATGAACTTCAGCTCAAACAGACTGATAACACAAATACATTGGAAAAGCTATCAAATAGGGTTGAAGTTCTAGAAAATAAAGAGTCTATTTTGTCGTCTGCGGAAGTTATGGAGAGAGTAAGGCGATCTCACAATTTGGTGATTTCGGGTCTCCGGACAGGGTCCGACTCTAATTTGGACCGTGATTTTTTACACCGATGCCTGGCAGTTATAAATGTGCGAGCCCATGACAACATTGCCGATGTCATCCCTCTGGGGTCCTCCAGCACCTTGTGGAAAGTGTCGTTCGCAAGTGCAAATATGGTAACTAGTATACTCCGTAATAAGAAGTTGCTGCGGAATGTCCGAGAATTCAAGGAGGTGAAGATATCGGATGACAAAACACCTGCGCAGCTGGATGCATTGAAGACCCTACGTTTGGAGCTGAAGAGAAGAACAGACTCTGGAGAGGGGGATATAACTATAAAGTACGTGAAGGGAGAGCCATCAATCGTCCATGTTCGTTCTATCTCAAAAAACTGTCCATAACTACATCGAATTCCTTGTTTAAGGAGTGGCCTTTTGTATATTCTAATGTGCAGTCCCTTCATTCCAAGTTCAACGAGATCTTGGCATTTGTGAGTGTCCAAAAACCTATGTTTATGCTATTTGCGGAGACCTGGCTGGGACCTGAAGTACCAGATTCACTGTATAGTATTCCTAGTTATACTCTTCACAGGGGTGATAGTACAACCACTATTGGTCATGGCGGTGTCTGTATATATGTGCATACCGATGTAAGTGATAACTTTTCAGTTTCTGCTGATCGGTTGGATACTCCTGGCGTCGACAGTTTGTTTCTAAAAATTTCCAATGGCTCTTTTTCCCTCAATATAGGTTGCGTATACAGACCAAGAGCCTCCCCTTTCGATGTTACTCTCTTGATCATATAAAAGCACTCTATTCAGACAAGATTTCTACAATGGTGGCCGGAGATTTTAATTACCCAGACATAAAGTGGCCACTGTCTTCGTCAGGCCTTCCTGGATTGAGCTCTGCTTCACATATTCTAATTGATTTCCTCGATGGTTCAGAATTCAGTCAATTGATCAACTCACCAACACGTTTTCGCCAGGGGCAGATTCCGTCATTGCTGGATCTCATCTTGGTTAACGATGAAGAACTCACGTCGGACATTGGTTATCTTCCACCTTTTGGCCGATCGGATCATGTCGTACTAAAGTCCACGTTCCAATTTTTCTTGCCACCTTTAGTGAAAAGGCAGGATGTGATAGATTTCACTAAGTTGAACGAGATTTTACTTGCTGCTGACTGGTCAGGACTGACATCTACGGGGGAGATTAATGAAGCATGGGAGGTGTTTTTGAATGTGCTTAATGATGGAATTAAGCGGAGTACCACCAAGAGAGCAATTACTGTTTTCCCTGCGAAGCCATGGATCACTCATGAGATGCAAAAGCAGATTCGTCACAAAAAGTCTATATGGCAACGCTACATGCGGAGTAAATCCCATCAAGACTATCAGTTTCACAGGCAATACTCTGATGAACTAAATAAAACTTTGTCATTGGCTAGAAGTAACTATGAGAATAACCTTGTCAGATCCGAAAATCATAGGAAGTTCTACAGCTACGTCCGTTCGTCATTGAACACCAAGGTGTCAGTTCCCATTGTCCGAGGCCCCTCTGGTCAGCTGAGCGGCGATGATTTGGAGTCGGCTGAAATTTTTGCAAGTATTTTTTCCGCAGCATTTTCAGAGGAACCCCAGGGTCCGGTTCCCCAGATGGTAGGTGACAGATCCGTCGCTGAGATCACTGATATCTCTTTCACTCCTGAGCTTGTGGAGGAACACCTCAAAAACCTAAAGGAGGCCTCATCACCTGGCCCTGACGGTGTTTCTCCCTTTGTCTTGGGAAGATGCGCCACTGCCTCATCTAGGCCTTTGTGTTCACTCTACACCATGTCCTTTGCTGTACATCGACTGCCTGCTGCCTGGTTGTCAGGGTCCGTTACGCCAATCTTCAAGAAGGGAGATAAAACTAACGCTAATAATTATCGGCCCATAACGGTAACCAGTGTTGTTGGGAAGATATGCGAGAGGATTGTTGTGGACGTAATAATGCAGTTCGCTCTGACAAACTCTATAATACCTCCAAACCAGCATGGTTTTGTCCCTGGTAGATCAACTACGACCAACCTATTGCAATGTCTTGATGACTGGACAAGTGCAATGAATTCCAGAACACCAGTGGATATCATTTATTTAGATTTTGCTCGTGCATTCGATAGGGTACCTTTTCGTAGGTTGTTCGAAAAACTGGAGCATGTCGGGGTGAGAGGGTCCATTCTGGAGTGGATACGATCTTTTGTCGCCGAGCGCTATTTTTCAGTAAGGGTTGGTGGCAGATACTCTGCTCCACGATATTCCACCAGTGGGGTTCCACAAGGTTCAGTTGTGGGCCCGCTATTATTTCTCCTATATACAGCGGATTTACCTGGCCTCCTTACATCGGCAGTTTCCATGTTCGCCGATGACACTAAAATGTATGCCAATCCCTTGGTCTCTTATGGGGCACTGTGTCAGGATATGCAAAGAATCGAAGAGTGGTGTGCTACCTGGCTGATTCCACTTAACCCGGAGAAGCGCACCGTGCTGCATCTTGGTGCGTCCAATCCTCGCCTGCAGTACACTGTTGGTGGATGTTCAATTCGGCCATGCTCGTCGCACACTGACCTCGGTGTTGTAATGAATGAGGAACTTAGCTGGACGAATCATGTGGACACTGTCTGTCGCAGGGCTTCTCAGAGGTGTTATCTCTTCGAGAAGGTGTTCGGTCGCTGCTCTATCTCAACATCTTACCATCTACTGAAGTCATACATAAGACCGATCCTTGAGTATGCGGGTACAGCGTGGGATACTCATTTCCGTAGAGACTCTGACAGGCTGGAGAGAATACAGAGGAGAGTCACCAGAATGCCATATGGAAGCCAGAGACCAGAATATCGAGACAGATTGCAGAATCTCCGGCTAACCACCTTCGAACACAGACGTTTAAGAGGAGATGTCATTTCAACATATAAAATCCTGCATGGGTCTTCCGGAGTGGATCTGTCACATTTATACCGCATGAACACCATTGCTAGACTCCGAGGCCACCCCTATAAACTATATAGGGAAGCATTCCGCTCGGTTTCGCGGGAACACTTTTTGTCGAACAGAGTTTTCCATGTTTGGAACAAACTTCCGAGTGATGTTGTGTGTGCGCCGAACGTGAACCAATTCAAAGTGAGGTTTGACAACTGGGCCAGATCTAACTTAAGTTTGTTTTGGTAAAACTCTAACTGTTGCGTACAATTTGTCCTTTTTGAATTTGAATTATTTTGTATTTTTTTTTTTCTATTGCAAGAAATTCTTTTTTTTTTCTCACTGCTTTCTGCACCCATTCTGTTTGCTTTGTCTGTTTTTCTTTAGCTTGTTTTGAGCCACATAGGTTACCTTGGCTTTTGTTAATCGTATAAATAAATAAATAAATAAATAAATAAATAAATAAATAAATATATGTACACGATATATAAGTAGGAAGATGATTAATTAATCCACTTACCTCTTTCTCCTTAACTTAACAGGCCAAATGAAATTTGAAAATCTGCAAAATCTTACTAACAAAGCACAATAAAATGTCTTCTCACTCAACAAAATATCAGAATGACCGTTAAACGAGTTAAAACGCCGTTAACGGTTAAACTTTAAACTATAAGCGGGGAAACACACGAAAGGTGCCGGGCGCCGGTGCAACCACAGAATGCAACTGTCAGTAGACACTGAACTTATCTCTTCTTCTTATTATTAAAGCCTGTATTTATTATTCTTATTACAAGAGCCTATATTTATTCTTTCAGAAACTACAGATTATCCAATCATGGATGATGGGCTAGCGATAATTTACCGATTTATTTTAGAATGAGTTCAGAATCAAACGATGCAATAGGCATGCATATGCAATAAGTATATATATGGTTGAATTCATCGTCTGGGCATGCGTCCCTAGTGATGTGAAATACTCGAGTTTTTATGGAAAGGACAAATATCTTGGAAAAATATCCGAAACTTTCCCCCAAGGTCGAGCATTTTGAGTATTTACGGAAAAATATGATAATCGTCATATGTTTTAATAAGTATCAGATATAAAGGACAGGAGCTAGCCAGTTTCCCCGATTTCCGGACTGTAAGAACTCAACAATGAATAAAGAACTATATATGTATGGGCAGCTTTCTCAAATTGTGAGTTAACCCAAGGTTGTGAGTCACGCATGTATTTAGCAATAACACGCGGGTTACCCAGCCGCAACCTTGAGTTATTCTTGCAATTGAGAAACCGGCCCTAAACAAACTCAAGCTATAAAACTAACAACCTTAACATTAGTTATAGGTTAGGCGGGAGTTTCAAATTAATATCCATCCGTGGATCCAACCACTGAATTCCCCATTCATTTTTATGCATATCTCATGGATATCCATTGAAGGATTTGAAATAGATATCCTTCAGTCAATATCCTATGGACATCCATAGGATATTTACTGCAGGATGCCATCTCAAATCCTTCGATGGATATCTCATGAATGTCCATCGGAGGATTTGAATCGGATATCCCTCAATGGATATCTTATGGATATCCATAGATATTCACTGAAGTATATCCATTTCATATCCTTCTATGGATGTCCATCGAAGGATTTGAATCGGATATCCCTCAGTGGATATCCTTTGGATGTCCATACGATAATCTCACTGAAGGATATCCATTTCATATCCTTCGATGGATATCTCATGGACGTCCATCTGAGGATTTGAATCGGATATCCTTCAATGGATATCTAATGGATATCGATAGGTTATCCAGTAAGGGATATCCTATTCAAAGCCTCCGATGGACATCCATGAGATATCCATCGAAGGATTTGAATCGGATATCCGCAAGGATATCCATTTCATATCCTTCCATGGATATCTCATGGATGTCCATCGGAGGATTTGAATCGGATATCGCTCAGTGGATAACCTATGGATGTACATAGGATATTCACTGAAAGATATCCATTTCATATCCTTCGATGGATATCTCATGGACGTCCATCGGAGGATTTGAATCGAATATCCCTTAGTGGATAACCTATGGATGTCCATAGGATATTCACTGAAGGATATCCATTTCATATCCTTCTATGGATATCTCATGGACATCCATCTGAGGATTTGAATTGGATATCCCTTAGTGGATAACCTATGGATGTCCATAGGATATTCACTGAAGGATATCCGATTCATATCCTTCGATGGATATCTCATGGACGTCCATCGGAGGATCTGAATCGGATATCCCTTAGTGAATAACCTATGGATGTCCATAGGATATTCACTGAAGGATATCCATTTCATATCCTTCGATAGATATCTCATGGATGTCCATCGGAGGATTTGAATCGAATATCCCTTAGTGGATAACCTATGGATGTCCATAGGATATTCACTAAAGGATATCCATTTCATATCCTTCTATGGATATCTCATGGATGTCTATCTGAGGATTTGAATTGGATATCCTTTAGTGGATAACCTATGGATGTCCATAGGATATTCACTGAAGGATATCAGATTCATATCCTTCGATGGATATCTCATGGACGTCCATCGGAGGATTTGAACCGGATATCCCTCAGTGGATAACCTATGGATGTCCATAGGATATTCCCTGAAGGTTATCCATTTCATATCCTTCTATGGATATCTCATGGATGTCCATCTGAGGATTTCAATCGGATATCCCTTAGTGGATAACCTATGGATGTCCATAGGATATTCACTGAAGGATATCCGATTCATATCCTTCGATGGATATCTCATGGACGTCCATCGGAGGATTTGAATCGGATATCCCTCAGTGGATAACCTATGGATGTCCATAGGATATTCACTGAAAGATATCCATTTATTATCCTTCTATGGATATCTCATGGATGTCCATCTGAGGATTTGAATCGGATATCCCTTAGTGGATAACCTATGGATGTCCATAGGATAATCACTGAAGGATATCCAATTCATATCCTTCGATGGATATCTCATGGACGTCCATCGTAGGATTTGAATCAGATATCCCTCAGTGGATAACCTATGGATGTCCATAGGATATTCCCTGAAGGATATCCATTTCATATCCTTCGATGGATATCTCATGGACGTCCATCGGAGGATTTGAATCGGATATCCCTCAGTGGATAACCTATGGATATCCATAGGATATCCACCGAAAGATATCCATTCCCAATCCTTCGATGGATATCTTATGGATGTCCATTTCAAATCCGCGGATATCCCGACATGAATTGGACATGAATAGGATATCCATAGGATATCCTGTGTTATCTGGGACCTCACCGCGCGCTTCCCACCGACTGCTTGTGTAAATGTGGCCTTTCTCCCCATGGGGGGTCATAATTTTCTCTCATTTTAAGTCGATCCCTAATTGTAGATTCGGGGATACTAAAGTTTCTAGCAGCTGCCGTTATTTTGCTCCCATTTCGTATAGCCTCAAGTGCAGCCTTCAAATTTTCGGGATTCCATGACTTCTTCTTTTTCTTTGGCACAGATTGGTCCATCTAAAATGGAAATAATACATAAAGCTATATTATCTTAATTTGTAAGTAGGAATTATATTTATTTATTATATTATTTTTATTTTCATAACAAGGTAAGTCATAATAATCACAACAATCGATGCCACACACAATTGTTTATCTTAAACTCAATAAATTAATCAAATTTAATCAAAATCGGTATTTTTGCTTCGGATATAAAATACCACAAACAGATTCAAATAAGTTCAAACTCTTTTGTCCAGGTAAAAAGAAGTTAATGTAAATAAAACGTACTTTTCATAGTTTACAATTTCGCGCCCTCGACCGATAAAACCGCGCCCCCGGCGCGGAATTATCGAACTTGGTCATTTTATTTTTCAACCTCAAACTGATGTGGATAATAGTATAGCACGCAAAAACTTACTCTGACATTAATTCTACAGTACACAAGCATTCAAAAAGTATAGTATCAAAGTATTACAATATAAATACAGTATTACTTACCTCTTAACGAAAGTATACGAAAAATTATAAGGAATGACGAAAAAAACTTCTAGAGCGCGTGCTATCTACGTCGTCGCGTGGACCGTAATGGCGTTGCGCGGGGGAGGGTGTGGGCTTGTCCGGCTTCGATGAAAGCATACATTAATTCTTGTCAAGCACTCTTCAATCCCGAAGAAGCTGTGTCTGCGCATGCGCCCCGCGTGTTTACCTCTCTTCAACGACATTTGAAAAGTCTCTCCAAATTTCGACTTTGGCAGGACCGAAAATATTATTTCTAACTATAGATTATTTGAATCGTCAGGTCAGATCTTACTGTGGAGACTGGCTAATAGCTATATACATTAGGGTGATTCAAAAAAAAAGAATATTTTTTTTTTCGTTTGGTACTCTGAAAAATAGGTTCCTAGACACCTCTAAGAAAGCCTCTCCAAGCATGAGTTCTTAATTGTAACGGGAAGGTCCTCCTTCTTACAGTTTTCTATTTTTTCTTATTATCAAGTAGAAAAATTTATATCTCGCTTCCAACTACTTGAAAAAATATCTTGTTCCTTAGATTTTGTAGGAAATTGAATGTTCTATAAAAAAGGTCTCCTACGATTTTTTCGTAAACCCAACCGTTTAAAAGATATTAACGGTTAAAGTTTGGTTATTTTTGGGAAAATTTTTTATTTCTTATGAATTTTATAACTCAATGAAAAAAATCATTATGAATGATGAAACTCACAGTTTTGTAGGAAATTTACTGCTCTATAAAAATGGTCTCTTATGATTTTTCGATCAAGTTGAGCGTTTACGAGATATTCATCGTCAAACATCAATGCATATCAATTTTTCTAGTTTTTGATCAATAATTCGAAAAATTTCAATTTATTCTGTGAGTTTCAAGAAAATTTAGACAAATATGAGTTTTTATTATAAAAGCAACTCCTATAGATGTTTTCTGTTCAAAAATTCATTTGAAAGTTTTTATTCTAATAATATTTTTTTTAAATTTTATCTTTAATAATTTAAAATCTTAATCGCGTTGTCATTTATTATTATGAAATTTGTTCAGTGCGTATTTTTAAATTGTTTTTCACAAAATATACATAAAATTTTCGTTCGAGGGGATTTTTGTTTCGAATTCCATTTCTTCTTCTGTTTGTCTTCTGAAACTAACGCCATCTATGTTTTTTACTCTCAACTATCTTCAGTATCTACCCATTTAATACCGTATTTTCAGTGTTCCTAAAACTGATCATCTTGAATACGTAATAAAATATTGAAAATTATATGGCAGTTGATAATTAAATAAATAAATTCTTCGATAAAAAAGTGAAACACATGTGAAACACACTAAATTGAATTATATATTTAAAAAAATGCACTAATTTTTTGTTTTAATGTAATCAAACATGCCCAAGACTAAAAAAACTAATTAAAAAAATAGTTCATAACATATTTCTATTCATAGAAACTCAAATTTGTCTAAATTCCTTGAAACTCACAGAATAAATTGAAATTTTTCGAATTATTGATCAAAAACTAGAAAAATTGATATGCATTGATGTTTGACGATGAATATCTCGTAAACGCTCAACTTGATCGAAAAATCATAAGAGACCATTTTTATAGAGCTGTAAATTTCCTACAAAACTATGAGTTTCATCATTCATAATGATTTTTTTTCATTGAGTTATAAAATTCATAAGAAATAAAAAATTTTCCAAAAAATAATCAAACTTTAAACGTTAATATCTTTTAAACGGTTGGGTTTAAGAAAAAATCATAAGAGAACTTTTTTGTAGAGCATTCAATTTCCTACAAAATCTAAGGAACAAGATATTTTTTCAAGTAGTTGGAAGCGAGATATAAATTTTTCTATCTGATAATAAGAAAAAATAGAAAACTGTAAGAAGGAGGACCTTCCCGTTACAATTAAGAACTCATGCTTGGAGAGGCTTTCTTAGAGGTGTCTAGGAACCTATTTTTCAGAGTACCAAACGAAAAAAAAAAAATTCTTTTTTTTTGAATCACCCTAATATACATTAACATACAATACGTAGGTTTCAAACCCTTTAAAGAATGCAAGTATTGTATGAAGAACTGTCATAATTATACTGGAAATCATAGGTCATAGCTCGTATGGAGACCCAAATGAAACAATATAAGCTATTTACCAGTTGGGGAATGAATTATTAGAATGACCATAATCACAAGTGTTTTACGAATATTGCTTTTTTTACCTCTATAGTCAAAGAAAAACTTTGAATTATTGCTTATCCATATATTATATGAGCCATCAAACAATTTGAATTCTTCATAATCATAAGAATGTCTCTCGATATGGAATATGGTAATAATTTGACACATATCGTTCGATGAATAATCATTTTCAAAACTCCTGTCACTCGTTGATATGCGATATTATCTGAAATTATAGATAAACTATAAATATTCCATTCAATATTGAAATTAAGTATTCAAACATTTCCACGTATTGAGTTGTATTTCAAGATGATGAGCGTTTGAAGCTAAAGATCTAATGTAATTTGTCTGTAAAAATGGGTTTTCATAGGTTTAGGGGAAATAGTAATTATTGTGAAAATAAGATTCATTTATTTAGATACCAATATGTATATATCATACCAATACCTACAATTACTATGTAAACAAAAAAATTGTATACCAAACAGTAGCAGTAATTCAGACACAGGAAATAATTTTGAATCAATCTCTATGTATTAACATTTTGATTATTTACTTCACGAGAGATCAAGAATAACATTCATTTTTAAATTTCAATACATCAAGGATCATGCAATAATTTTTTTCGAGTTTGCACCACCACTAGCTTACCATAGTTAAAGCACTACAGGGAGGATAAATATATGGATCATAATTAAAACATGATTACTTCCTTATATCCCTCTTCTCGTTGGAAAATATAATTGGATTACCTCCACAGCACTAGATACATCATCATTTTCAAAGTTATCGTTGAATTATCAAGCCATTCTATTATATTAGTAAAATCGTATTCATTATTAAGCATACTAAGCAACAAGAATTTAAGAAACATTTACCTGAAACTCCAAGTGAAAACAATATATACACATGTATACATGTTATATTAATACATCACCTTTTACTACTGAACATGTATTTTGAAATGTTCCGCTATTAGAAAAAATAAAATGTTTCGTCAAAAATTCCTATAATATATACGGTGTCATTCAAAGACCTTAATGATGGACCATCACAGATCCATTATATCAGGACACCAGAATAAGTGCAATTCAATTTTTTTTTTATTTATGTAACAGTATTATATGAATCCATAACAGGTATTATGCAAATGTACTAGAATTGAGCATTTATGGTTTATTTCGTCCACCCCCTGATTTATCGTTCACTTTTAAACGTGAATATCTTGAAACTTTCCTATTGGAAATAAGTCCCTTTTTCATTTTGCCAACGATATGAGAACCATCACCAATTTGTTTGATTTTTTTGTTGGCTATTCCACTTTAGAACTTTCAAAATTGTAGCGTTCATATGCTCTTCATGTTGCCTCTTATGAATATTGAATTTTCTCATGAGATAAGCTAGATATTCAATTTACATAAGTCCCATATTCCTTGTTTTTATTAAGAATTCTATCAGCAGTAACTCCTGCGTTCAATTTGTTGACAACCATTTCTTGTTCGCTCCAGGTGAACTGTTTGGGTCTCAATTTATTCACTCCTGAAAGTAAATATAAAGACTGAAAATTCATTCATTCATTCAATTCACTACTAGTACCTACTGCTGATTTTTCGCTTGAAGGACGTATACCAGATATCTTCTTTTAAAACAATTTGCTGACAAACCCTAAATAAAACATAACTTAATACTTCATTTACAAATTATGAATAACTTCATGTACCTGATATGGTATTAGTGCGGTTACAATTCCTATCCCACACTTCTCCTTAATTCGGAATTTCTTTCACATACGTAATCAATATATCTATTATCTAGATTCCTTCAATCTTCAAACTCATCAAATACAAGGTAGTCCCGTTTATATTCAACGTATGGTATACAATAGATTTCAACAGGATTTAGTTAGTGATATAGTGATAATTATTCTGAATAATTATATTATGAGGCAACTCGTTGGTAGATTTAAATGTTTTGTTTACTTTAAAATTGGATTCGCGGTTGAGGTTAAACACAAAACATCGGGGGCGCATGCGCAGACACAGCTTCTTCGGGATTGGAGAGTGCTTGACAAGAATTAATGTATGCTCCGACAGAATAAATCTATATTCTAGTTTTGTTGGGCTATTTTATGTGAGAAATAAATTTCATAAAATACTGGAATCTACTTTTATATTTCACCTTTTATACACTCGTTATTTTACATGTACACGTGCAGAACAGAAAATCTTCTACTCCGGAACACTGGAACACTGAAGAAGCATCACCTCGAGTCATTGACAGACAACCATAGATGTTTTCTTTTTCTTCGTTGTTGGTCCCCACAACAGAGTCGGAACGCCACTGTTAATTTATCTGCTTCATTTCTAATTCTAACGCTCTCTTCTCGTTGATTAATTTTAAAAATTTATCAACGATCTTAAATGAAGCAGGCTCAGTTCAAAAAAAACTTAATAAAAATTCTTACAAAAACTTTATTTCAATACATTACAATGGAACCAACTTCAAGTAAAACTTTGTTTTAAACGTTACAATTCACTTTCAAAATTTTCATCATCTTTGAATCACTCCCATTCATTATCTTCACAACCTGAAAACACAATTTGTTATAGGAAAACTTTTAATGCCAACTTTATTATTTTAACATAATATTTCTGAATTGTTCAAATTTTGCAGGTCCTAATACTTTAGTGAATGCTTCAGCTATTTGATCATTTGAACTAATCCACTCGATTAATACATTCTTATGTGCTACTTCCATTTTAATGAAATGATAGCATAACTTAACTACATGTTTTAATGTTTGTGATTCATCAGACTTAGCCAACTTTATTGCTGAAGTGTTATCTTCATATAATATCGGAGTGAGATGTAGTTTCAACAGTCTTTTGCACATTTCATTTAAAGCTTTCACTTCTTTTATTGCCATTGACATTGCAATATATTCCGCTTCCGCTGTCGAAAGAGCTACATGGCTTTGCTTCTTTGTTTTCCATTGTATAATATCACCAAACAATTTGATTATCATACCGTTTGTGGATTTTCCCTTATCATCATTCACTCCGAGAGATGCATCAACATAGCATTCTAAATTTTCACCCTTTCCTTCATAAACAAGACTCAAATTTATTGTCCCTTTCAAATAACGAAAAACTCTTTTAACCTTAGTCCAATCACTGACATTGAAATTTGATTTATTTCTACTCAAAAGGTTTACTGCATATACAATATAATAATAATAAAAAAAAAAGTACTGACGTGAAGTCAGTACTCTTTGGCGCGCGTGTTCACGGTGGCTAATTTGAATTGAATTATTCAAAATTTAACAGTGCTGTATCTAAGCTGCCATCAGGATAGAGTAACAAAGTTGGAAAAGAACACAAGTGACTCTCCTTAGTCGCACAAGCTCCTAGAAGATTTGGGAGGGTCAGTATAATCCTAATCATGTTTATAGCACGCGCGCCTAAGCAGATTGACTTTTTACACTTTTTCTTTCATTGTTAAGTCAATCTGCTTTTGCGCGCGTGCTATAAACATGATTAGGATTATACTGACCCTCCCAAATCTTCTAGGAGCTTGTGCGACTAAGGAGAGTCACTTGTGTTCTTTTCCAACTTTGTTACTCTATCCTGATGGCAGCTTAGATACAGCACTGTTAAATTTTGAATAATTCAATTCAAATTAGCCACCGTGAACACGCGCGCCAAAGAGTACTGACTTCACGTCAGTGCTTTTTTTTTTTTTTTTTCAAGTTCCTTTAACAAATATAGCTATCAATACAGTTTGGCTGTTAGTTTTACCGTAGATCAGAAAAAAATTCGGTTGTGGGTCCTCCGTTAGGGACGAAATTGCATCTTCTCCAAATCCGAACGCATTTTAATATAGATCTACCGAATATAGTTATTTATAAATTCGCCTCAGGGCCACCATACAGACATTTCAAATCGGAAACAACGCTATTTCCCCCAAACTGACTTGTGTCCGTGCACTGAATTGACATGAATATTCTTTTAAAACCTCACAATATCGGCTCATTACTCACAACATAACCCAAACAACCCAAAACCATTCACTTCTCGTCTGCGCAAGCGCAGTATACTCGTGGCTGCAAGTCCTCCCAAAATTACACACCTCACAAAAAACTCCGATTCTCCAACACTAGTGGTTCAGGAGATATCGCTTCTTGAATCCACGCATGCGCAGACCCTCACCAGGGGATTCTATAGCGGAAAAGCATCCGCCACCCCAAAACCCCAATCCTCTCTGACGAAAGCACCACCAGTTAAATCACTGATGGTCTGCTCATGCGCATAACGAAAAATGCCCGTAAGGGGTTGCATCCATTTCGAAATTAGCCCCAGGGCCAAGGTAAGGACACTTTAACTCTGAAGCAACCCTACAGCCCCCAAACTGACTTGTCCTTGCACTGAATTGCTATGAATATTCTTTTAAAACCTCATAATATCGTCTCAGCACTCCCAACATAACCCATCCAACCCAAAAACAGTCACTTCTCTTCTGCGCATGCGCAATCTACTCGCGGCTAAAAGTCCTTTTCAAAATAACACACCTTACAAAAAACTCCGATTCTCCAACACTAGTGGTTCAGGAGATATCACATCTTTATTCCACGCATGCGCAGACCCTCAACAGGGGATTCTATAGAGGAATAGCATCCGCCACCCCAAAACCCTAATCCTCTCTGACGAAAACACCACCAGTTAAATTACTGATGGTCTGCTCATGCGCATAACGAAAAATGCCTGTAAGGGGTAACATCAATTTCAAAATTAGCCCCAGGGCCACGGTACGGACACTTTAACTCGGAAACAACGCTACATCCCCCAAACTGACTTGTCCTTGCACTGAATTGCTATGAATATTCTATTAAAACCTCATAATATCGACTCAGCACTCCCAACATAACCCATCCAACCCAAAAACAGTCACTTCTCTTCTGCGCATGCGCAATCTACTGGCGGCTAAAAGTCATCTCAAAATAACACACCTTACAAAAAACTCCGATTCTCCAAAACTAGTGGTTCGGAAGATATCGCATCTTTAATCTACGCATGCGCAGACCCTCATCAGGGATCTGAATTCTATGGAGGAATAGCATCCGCCACCCCAAAACCCCAATCCTCTCTGACGAAAACTACAGTAGTTAAAGGACTTCTCATCTGCGCATGCGCAATACGGAAAATGCCCGGAAAGGGCAGCATGAACCTCAAAAACATATGTTTCGGCATTAAAAGCAAAGTATTCCGCAAAATAGTAGTAATTTTTTTATTTTTTTCATGTCACGTGATCATCACGAAATTTTGCAAAAGTGTTTGCTTTGGTCTTTTGCATCTAACTACTGAGTAACAATTTAATCAGATCAGTATTTTTCGAGTTATCGTGAAAACAAAATTTTCAAATTTTCAAAATTTTTTTTTGCCCTTTTAGGGCCGTCCGTTCAACACAAAACTTCGCAGGCATATAAAGGTCATGATTCTACAATCTGATGCAAAATTTCAAAAAGATTGAGTGATCGGTTCCGGAAATATTCATAAAAACGTTTTTATTAAAAACGGCCTTAACTCCGAAACCGCTCGGTCGATTTCGCCCGTTAACGAACTTGTCCGAGATATTTACGCTACGAAACTACCCTGCAAATTTCAACGCTCTAAGTCGTTCCGTTCGAGAGTTATCGTGCTAACGGCCGGACCGGCCGGACCGGACGGACAGAATTGAATTTGACCTCGAATTCTTCATCAGGGAGTCGAACCCAATCGTTTGAGACCATTTTCGAAAAAAAATTCGAAAAATACAGACATTGTGACGAAATGATAGCACGCTGTTCCTTGCGGAACACGCGCGCAATAATATAGGTTTATTTAGCACCTGGCTATTCACATAATCTTTATAATTCACATACAATTTCACTATGAACTACGCAAATAATTGTTAAGTCTCCCCTTGAATTGTTTCAGAGAAGGAGCATTTTTAATATCATTCGGCAGATCATCAAAATAGCGAACACCATAATAAAATAACGTTTTCTGTAAGTTTGTCGTTCTCACCATAGGAACATTGAAATTCTTATTTGATCTTATGTTATAGTCATAAAAATTTGATCTTCTCTGCAGATATGATTTCAGATAACTAGGCTGATGATTGTGCACTATTCCATATATTAAGACCAAATTCGCCCTTCTGATAATCTGCCTGACATTCAGCCAATTCAATTGATCCAACATATCCTTTATCGGAGTGTACCTATCACAACTCAATATAATTCTCATTACCCTATTTTGCTGTGATTGTAATCTATTCAGCTCTTCATTAGTGCAAGATATTAGCAAAGAGCAAACATACGAAAAATGAGGCAAAATTGTAGTACTATACACAATCATCTTAGTCCATTGAGACAAAAAACGCGATACCCGATTAAAGAACCCTATCTTTTTACCAATCTTTCTACATACATATTCAACATGATAACTGAAACACAATTGTGGATCCAAGATCACTCCCAAGTACCTAATTTCGGAAACAAATTCAATTTCTTTTCCCTGTATATTCACCGAACACCCTGAGTCGTAGAATTTTTGACAATTTGCTCTTGATCCAATTATCATACATTTAGTTTTTGAACTATTCAATTTTAATTTATTTTGACAAAGCCATTCATATAAACACTGCAATTCAGCATTCAGTATGGAAATTATTTCTTCAACGTTCCTTCCAGATACTGAGATAAGGGTGTCATCAGCAAATAGGTTCACAAAAGAGTTTTCCAATACCTTATACATATCATTTATATAAACAATAAACAAAAGTGGCCCTAGCACGCTTCCCTGTGGAACCCCCCATGTGCTATCCCTTTTGCTAGAAATATTATCACTAATTTTAGTCTGATGAGATCTATCTAATAAGAAATTTCTCAGCCATTCTAGGGCAGAACCCTCAATGCCATATAAAGTTAATTTCGCAACAAGTATGTCCCTGTCAATAGTCTCAAATGCACGTTTTAAATCTATAAAAACATTCACAGTCACTTTTGATTCGTTCATGGATTTTCTCCAAACTGCGCACACATATTGCAACGCAGATTCGCACGAGTGCTTGCTCCTGAAACCTGACTGTCCATCGTATAGAAGGCAACTACGTTCTAGGTAGTCTCTTAATTGTTCACACACTATTGTTTCCAGAATTTTATCGACTACTGGTAGTAAGTTAACTGGTCGAAAATCTCCAGGCGTCCTTGGTGTTAACACTTTAGGTATGGGCACTATGACACTTGCCTTTAGTTTATCGGGGACTTTTCCGGCACTCAAAGATGCATTCACCAAATACAACAACGGGTACCCTATCACACAAAATAAATCTTTCACAAGCCTGACACTAAGAAGAGAATCGCTGGTGCTCCTATTTTTTAGATTGATTACAATTTTCTCAAGCTGTGATATCCCTATTCTTTTCAAGCTAGAAAATCTAGCAGAAGTTACGCAACCAACCGAGTCCCATTCTTTTTTTTCAATACTTTGTGCTATTTCATTCAGGCTGTCGGCATAAAAATTATTCATATTTTCTTCTACGTTGTTGTTATACGATCCAAAGTCAATGTTAGTGAAATCGGCGCACTTTCTTCCATTTCCAACAAGCCCCTTTAATGTCTGCCACATTTTCTTTCCATTTCCCTTGCAATAATCAATATTTTGGTTATAATATTTTTCTTTCTCTCTTCTGATCACTGAAATAACGTTATTTCGCTGTCTTTTGTATTCTTTCCAGTCTTCTTCACTCTTGGTATAGTTGAATTTCTTATAAGCTATGTCTCTAGCATGCTGTGCCTGTTTTACAATGGGTTTCAACCACGGATATCTCTTAGGTTGGGTCTTGGATAACGGAGCTATCTTATCAACCACCCCCTGTATAATCTCTATAAAGTCCGAATATACTTTGTTTACATCTGTGGAAGTGTAATTCCAATTTTGACCAATAAGTGCTTCCCTTATATAGTCCATATTTTGAGGATTCAAATTCCTGACATAAACATCTCCTTTTACCAGTTTTTTGCTTACACGCTCCAGTTGAACGCCTACTGGCTCGTGGTCGCTGAGCATAGGAAAGTTTCTTGGGATCTCTACTGCATTGAAGTCGTTTGTTATTATGTGATCGATTAGTGTAGCGGATCTTATGGTGACTCGTGTAGCTTTAGTTATTATTTGCTTAAGACCAGCGGAATTTACAATTGATATATCAGGGCGAGTTGCATTTGCTAGGTATAATAGGCTCCCTACTGCTTGCCTGTAAGGATATACAACTTTATCATATGATTTGCTTTCATCGTTATTGTCGTTCTTCTCATTTTCATACGTCAACATAGGCGTTCTAACATTATTACATCCTTCCATGTTAAATATTTTTAATCGGTGTGAACCTAGCGATGGATCCTTAACGGCAACGGTCCCAGTCTGGCACAGCAGCGCGAGAGCTAGTAGGTACCGATCGGGATGCTCTGTAACTCACCGGCGGCCAGCGGGAGTCTGCGATTAAGCTGAATTCGTTAACTCTCGATGCAAAAATACTAGTTGAGGCTTAAAATTAATAAATTATGAATATGATGAACACATAAGTGAGTACGTAAAGGGGGGAACATATTTAGTCTCTTGAATACATTGAATTTCTAGGAAAATCCTGGAACAGGTGGAGTTTTATTTGAAATAACCCAATCTTTTTATTCAACTTTCTACGTGATTACGTCATCGGAGTATGCGTGATTTGTCAGTTCTCCATTGATGATAAGTATATTTAGAAATTGTTGTCTACAGGGTGAGACAGAAAGAAGCAATGCACGTTACGGTTGGATATCGATTGAATTTCTAAACAAATCTAGAAATATTTCATTTTTTGGCGCGATGTTCTATGAACAGAGTGCCTATTTTCTCCAACTTTTAATGAAATTTTCATTGTGATTACGTCATCATTGTAGGTTTGGTGACGTCATCGATGTTTTTTCAAATGCAATCATATTATGTCGTGTGACACCTCATGTAAAAGGTATTTCAGTCCTCTTTTCACCATACCCACATGCATTAAGAAATTATTTTATGCAGGGTGAGCCGGAGCAAAAATGTAAATGAAACTTGGAAATCCATCGAATTTCGAGAAAAATCCTGATAGTGGTAAATTTTTTGTAATTACCTTGATTAAGTGATCACGACATCAATGTGGGTGTGGTGACGTCATCTTTCTTTTATACAAAGTAAAATATCATGTGATACTTCATTTAAAAGTTCTTTCAATTCAGTACTCCACATTTCTACAGAGTGGGCCAGAAAAAAGCAATAAACGATGAGGTTGAATATCGAATAAATTTCTAGTCAAATCTTCAAACAGCTCATTATATTATTCTCCAACTTTTGATGAAACATTTATAGTCTTTAAGTCATCAGTATAGGTTTGGTGACGTCATTGATGTTTTTTTTAATACAAATAATAATTCATGTGATACCTCATTTAAAAGGTAGTTCCGTACTCTTTTCACCACACCTACGTACTTAAGGGAATTATTTTATACAGAGTACGCAAGAAAATTGAATCTAATTTTAAGATTGAACGAAATCCATGCAATTTCGAGAAAACTCCAGATAGGGATTACTCCTCATTAGAATACCTTTCATTTTCAAATTCGACAATCGATGTATGCCGCTTAATAAAAATTCAGTGACGGCGGAAGTCGAAAAACTTGTAATTTTGTCCAAACAAATACAGAAAGCGGAAGCTATCGACTCGATCAGATATGAGTCCTCATAAGTATACCTTTCATTTTCAAATTCGATAATCGATGTATGCCGCTTAATAATAATTCAGTGACGGCGGAAGTCGAAAATGGGAAGTCGAAAAAATTGTAATTTTGTTCAAAATAATACAGGAAGCGGAAGGTATCGACTCGATCAGGGATGAGTCCTCATTAGTATACCTTGCATTTTCAAATTCGACAATCGATGTATGCCGCTTAATAAAAATTCAGTGACGGCGGAAGTCGAAACTGGGAAGTCGAAAAAATTGTAATTTTGTTCAAAATAATACAGGAAGCGGAAGGTATCGACTCGATCAGGGATGAGTCCTCATTAGTATACCTTGCATTTTCAAATTTGACAATCGATGTATGCCGCTTAATAAAAATTCAGTGACGGCGGAAGTCGAAACTGGGAAGTCGAAAGAATTGTAATTTTGTTCAAAATAATACAGAAAGCGGAAGCTATCGACTCGATCAGGGATGAGTCCTCATTAGTATACCTTTCATTTTCAAATTACAAGTTTTTCGACTTCCCAGATTCGACTTCCGCCGTCACTGAATTTTTATTAATCGGCATACATCGATTGTCGCATTTGAAAATGAAAGGTACGCTAATGAGGACTCATCCCTGATCGAGTCGATAGCTTCCGCTTTCTGTATTAGTTTGAACAAAATTACAAGTTTTTCGACTTCCCAGTTTCGACTTCCGCCGTCACTGAATTTTTATAAAGCGGCATACATCGATTGTCGCATTTGAAAATGCAAGGTATACTAATGAGGACTCTTCCCTGATGGAGTCGATAGCTTCCGCTTTCTGTATTAGTTTGAACAAAATTACAAGTTTTTCGACTTCCCAGTTTCGACTTCCGCCGTCACTGAATTTTTATTAAGCGGCATACATCGATTGTCAAATTTGAAAATGAAAGGTATACTTATGAGGACTCATCCCTGATCGAGTCGATAGCTTCCGCTTTCTGTATTAGTTTGAACAAAATTACAAGTTTTTCGACTTCCCAGTTTCGACTTCCGCCGTCACTGAATTTTTATTAAGCGGCATACATCGATTGTCGGATTATAAAATGAAAGGTCTACTGCTGAGGACTCATCCTTGATCGAGACGATACCTTCCGCTTCCTGGATTATTTTGAACAAAATTACAAGTTTTTCGACTTCCCATTTTCGACTTCCGCCGTCACTGAATTTTTATTAAGCGGCGTACATCGATTGTCGAATTTGAAAATGAAAGGTATACTTATGAGGACTCATCCCTGATCGAGTCGATAGCTTCCGCTTTCTGTATTAGTTTGAACAAAATTACAAGTTTTTCGACTTCCCAGTTTCGAATTCCGCCGTCACTGAATTTTTATTAAGCGGCATACATCGATTGTCAAATTTGAAAATGAAAGGTATACTTATGAGGACTCATCCCTGATCGAGTCGATAGCTTCCGCTTTCTGTATTAGTTTGAACAAAATTACAAGTTTTTCGACTTCCCAGTTTCGAATTCCGCCGTCACGGAATTTTTATTAAGCGGCATACATCGATTGTCAAATTTGAAAATGAAAGGTATACTTATGAGGACTCATCCCTGATCGAGTCGATAGCTTCCGCTTTCTGTATTAGTTTGAACAAAATTACAAGTTTTTCGAATTCCCAGTTTCGACTTCCGCCGTCACTGAATTTTTATTAAGCGGCATACATCGATTGTCGGATTATAAAATGAAAGGTCTACTGCTGAGGACTCATCCTTGATCGAGACGATACCTTCCGCTTCCTGGATTATTTTGAACAAAATTACAAGTTTTTCGACTTCCCATTTTCGACTTCCGCCGTCACTGAATTTTTATTAAGCGGCGTACATCGATTGTCGAATTCGAAAATGAAAGGTATACTTATGAGGACTCATCCCTGATCGAGTCGATAGCTTCCGCTTTCTGTATTAGTTTGAACAAAATTACAAGTTTTTCGACTTCCCAGTTTCGAATTCCGCCGTCACTGAATTTTTATTAAGCGGCATACATCGATTGTCAAATTTGAAAATGAAAGGTATACTTATGAGGACTCATCCCTGATCGAGTCGATAGCTTCCGCTTTCTGTATTAGTTTGAACAAAATTACAAGTTTTTCGACTTCCCAGTTTCGAATTCCGCCGTCACTGAATTTTTATTAAGCGGCATACATCGATTGTCAAATTTGAAAATGAAAGGTATACTTATGAGGACTCATCCCTGATCGAGTCGATAGCTTCCGCTTTCTGTATTAGTTTGAACAAAATTACAAGTTTTTCGACTTCCCAGTTTCGAATTCCGCCGTCACTGAATTTTTATTAAGCGGCATACATCGATTGTCAAATTTGAAAATGAAAGGTATACTTATGAGGACTCATCCCTGATCGAGTCGATAGCTTCCGCTTTCTGTATTAGTTTGAACAAAATTACAAGTTTTTCGACTTCCCAGTTTCGACTTCCGCCGTCACTGAATTTTTATTAAGCGGCATACATCGATTGTCGGATTATAAAATGAAAGGTCTACTGCTGAGGACTCATCCTTGATCGAGACGATACCTTCCGCTTCCTGGATTATTTTGAACAAAATTACAAGTTTTTCGACTTCCCATTTTCGACTTCCGCCGTCACTGAATTTTTATTAAGCGGCGTACATCGATTGTCGAATTTGAAAATGAAAGGTATACTTATGAGGACTCATCCCTGATCGAGTCGATAGCTTCCGCTTTCTGTATTAGTTTGAACAAAATTACAAGTTTTTCGACTTCCCAGTTTCGAATTCCGCCGTCACTGAATTTTTATTAAGCGGCATACATCGATTGTCAAATTTGAAAATGAAAGGTATACTTATGAGGACTCATCCCTGATCGAGTCGATAGCTTCCGCTTTCTGTATTAGTTTGAACAAAATTACAAGTTTTTCGACCTCCCAGTTTCGACTTCTGCCGTCACTGAATTTTTATTAAGCGGCATACATCGATTGTCGCATTTGAAAATGCAAGGTATACTAATGAGGACTCATCCCTGATCGACTCGATAGCTTCCGCTTTCTGTATTAGTTTGAACAAAATTACAAGTTTTTCGACTTCCCAGTTTCGACTTCCGCCGTCACTGAATTTTTATTAAGCGGCATACATCGATTGTCGGATTATAAAATGAAAGGTCTATTGATGAGGACTCATCCCTGATCGAGACGATACCTTCCGCTTCCTGGATAATTTTGAACAAAATTACAAGTTTTTCGACTTTCCATTTTCGACTTCCGCTGTCACTGAATTTTTATTAAGCGGCATACATCGATTGTCGGATTATAAAATGAAAGGTCTATTGATGAGGACTCATCCCTGATCGAGACGATACCTTCCGCTTCCTGGATAATTTTGAACAAAATTACAAGTTTTTCGACTTCCCAGTTTCGACTTCCGCCGTCACTGAATTTTTATTAAGCGGCATACATCGATTGTCAAATTTGAAAATGAAAGGTATACTTATGAGGACTCATCCCTGATCGAGTCGATAGCTTCCGCTTTCTGTATTAGTTTGAACAAAATTACAAGTTTTTCGACTTTCCAGTTTCGACTTCCGCCGTCACTGAATTTTTATTAAGCGGCATACATCGATTGTCGGATTATAAAATGAAAGGTCTACTGCTGAGGACTCATCCTTGATCGAGACGATCCCTTCCGCTTCCTGGATTATTTTGAACAAAATTACAAGTTTTTCGACTTCCCATTTTCGACTTCCGCCGTCACTGAATTTTTATTAAGCGGCGTACATCGATTGTCGAATTTGAAAATGAAAGGTATACTTATGAGGACTCATCCCTGATCGAGTCGATAGCTTCCGCTTTCTGTATTAGTTTGAACAAAATTACAAGTTTTTCGACTTCCCAGTTTCGACTTCCGCCGTCACTGAATTTTTATTAAGCGGCATACATCGATTGTCAAATTTGAAAATGAAAGGTATACTTATGAGGACTCATCCCTGATCGAGTCGATAGCTTCCGCTTTCTGTATTAGTTTGAACAAAATTACAAGTTTTTCGACTTCCCAGTTTCGACTTCCGCCGTCACTGAATTTTTATTAAGCGGCATACATCGATTGTCGGATTATAAAATGAAAGGTCTACTGCTGAGGACTCATCCTTGATCGAGAAGATACCTTCCGCTTCCTGGATTATTTTGAATAAAAATTACAAGTTTTTCGACTTCCCAGTTTCGACTTCCGCCGTCACTGAATTTTTATTAAGCGGCATACATCGATTGTCGGATTATAAAATGAAAGGTCTACTGCTGAGGACTCATCCTTGATCGAGAAGATACCTTCCGCTTCCTGGATTATTTTGAATAAAAATTACAAGTTTTTCGACTTCCCAGTTTCGACTTCCGCCGTCACTGAATTTTTATTAAGCGGCATACATCGATTGTCGAATTTGAAAATGAAAGGTATACTTATGAGGACTCATCCCTGATCGAGTCGATAGCTTCCGCTTTCTGTATTAGTTTGAACAAAATTACAAGTTTTTCGACTTCCGCCGACACTGAATTTTTATTAAGCGGCATACATAAATTGTCGGATTTGAAAATAAAAGGAATACTATTGAGGAGTAATCCCTATCTGGGGTTTTCTCGAAATTGCAAGGATTTCCTTCAATTTTAAAATTACATTCAATTTTCTTGCGTACTCTGTATAAAATAATTCCTTTAAGTACGTAGGTATGGTGAAAAGAGTACGGAAATACCTTTTAAATGAGGTAACACATGAATTATTATTTGTATTCAAAAAAACGTCAATGACGTCACCAAACCTATACTGATGACTTAAAGACTATAAATGTTTCATCAAAAGTTGGAGAATAATATAATGAGCTGTTTGAAGATTTGACTAGAGATTTATTCGATATTCAACCTCATCGTTTATTCCTTTTTTCTGGCCCAGTCTGTAGAAATGTGGAGTACTGATTGAAAGAACTTTTAAATGAAGTATCACATGATATTTTACTTTGTATAAAAGAAAGATGACGTCACCACACCCACATTGATGTCGTGATCACTTAATCAAGGTAATTACAAAAAATTACAAAAAAATCGGTGACGTCATCAAAACTACAATGATGACGTAATCACAATAAAGATTTTATTAAAAGTTGGAGAAAAAATGAAATATTTCTAGATTTGTTCAGAAATTTAATCGATATCCAACCGTAACGTGCATTGCTTCTTTCTGTCTCACCCTGTAGACAACAATTTCTAAATATACTTATCATCAATAGAGAACTGAAAAATCACGCATACTCCGATGACGTAATCACGTAGAAAGTTGAACAGAAAGATTGGGTTATTTCAAATAAATCTTGACCTGTTCCAGGATTTTCCTAGAAATTCAATGTATTCAAGAGAATAAATATGTTCCCCCCTTTACGTACTCACTTCTGTGTACATCATATTCATAATTTATTAATTTTAAGCCTCAACTAGTATTTTTGCATCGAGAGTTAACGAATTCAGCTTAATCGCAGTCTCCCGCTGGCCGCCGGTGAGTTACAGAACATCCCGGTCGGTACCTACTAGCTCTCGCGCAGCGGTGCCAGACTGGAACCGTTGCTGTTAAGGATCCATCGCTAGGTTCACTCCCGTATATTTTTAACATCTTCCTAATAAATTCCTCCTGATTTAAACGTAGGGTACATTTGTCTAAATCTCTTGATATCTGTATTCCTAGAAATTTTTCAGGAGTACCCAAATATGTTATTTCAAATTCTTTATTTAAAACATCATTTATATTGTAGTATGTATCAGTAGGAACAAGCTGTATATTTTCATACGTAAGAGGTATAACCTTACATCATCTTAAAAACGTGCCTCAGATAGATCCAAGTGATATTGAGAAGACACGTTTGTTTGTAACCATTGTCGTTCATGTTTATCAATACAATAAGCAAACAATATTATAAATATATACATAACATTTGGCTGGAAGAAGATGAATTCAGTATTGATTGATACTTCATTGATTATTAAACTTACATCATAGTAGTCGAGTCTTTTGTGATCCGTTCAGTATGGCTTAAGAAATAAACACCCTTCGATGAGTCTGCTGTGTATTATTCGCCATCCCTCTACTGTATAACGATTGAGCGAACCTACCCTAGCGGGGTACATCACATGGCGATCCTGCCAGTCCTATGCAGTTAGAGGTCCAGATGGTATTCATCAGGATATGGTTATGTGATCCCACTTGAAGTTCATAGTTCGACCGCCAAACCAAGATGGGATCGGGGCCATCCAATCAAGAAGAGGTGATCATGGCCCGTCAGACAGGGAATAGTGCAGCCACTTCATCAGTTGCAGCAAGGTCCCTATCTTCATATATCTTCATGGGAGAATCAAGGAAGCAATTGGAAAGAAGGTGCAGCTCGAGGTCAGAGAAGAAGCCACCAGGATTTGGTATGAAACCGTAAGAATTTTTCCTCTTCCGTGTTATGTCTGATTGTCCATGGAAAGTGATGAACTAATTGCAGAGTTAAGTGAGTTGAGTAGTGTGAAATGTAGCTAAATGAAATTGTCAAGTCGGATCCAAATTTTCTCGAAGCATCAAGTCCTCACCAAACAGTTATAGAGAATTCACTTGCAGAAGCTAGTAAATTGCTTCTCGATAGATATAAATTAATTGAAGATAAACTTTATTCTAGAGAACTCATGAAAAATTCAGCCCAACCAACTAGCCAGAAAATGTTTCACATGAAAAATAATAATCAAAATGGTAAATCATTTAGTCGTGGGAAAAATTTCACTATCCAAATCGAGGTCGTTACCACAAAGGAAATCCGAATAACAAACAATATTTCAATTCAGCAGTAAGAAATCATGGTCAAGGTCGCGCTCGTCCATTCAATCGAGGTCCCATAAATAATAACAACAATTATTCGAACTCGCGTAGAGCTTATTTCGCCGAAAACTCTTCAAACTCGGTCGAGGAACAAAATCCCCAGCCTGAAAAATTTTTTCGTGGCCAATAATCATGTAAACTTCAATATAAATGCTTTAAATTACGTTTCAGTTCAGTATGACAAATCCATCTAGTAGATTAACTAAGTTTCGCTTGATTTTGGAAGAATATGATTTCACTGTTCATTATGTGAAAGGTTCAGAAAACGTTACAGCGGATGCCTTATCGCGTATTAGGTTAGAATCTGACGAACTAAAAGAGATGAAAAATCATGTAGGAAAAATTAACGTTCTAACGCGGTCTCGAGCAAAAACCGAGGTAGGTTCCCAACAACACGAGACGAATACCTCCGATAGCAAGAGGATTGATCACCCTGTAGTTGTCGAAGTGTTGAAACGTCCAACAGAAAGTGTTGAGTTGAGGCCACTTCATGAAATAGAATTTTCCAATTTAAAAACGAATCAACACACAGTTCAGTATAATAATAATATGATATACGATGTGAATTCACAAATCATTTTTATTAACCAGACAATCCGATCGGCGCACGACTTAGGTATAACGTTGAGGACTCTGGAAAACTTGTGCACAGAAAATGATATAAAAGAAGTATATTTAATGAAGCTAGCTAGCAATATTGAATTTCTGAACGTGTTGATGAAATATAAAAATGAAATTTTAGGAAAATCATTGAAGATAAACGTTGTTAGAGACGCAAGACATATAGAAGATAAGGAATTGAGACAAATTATTCTTAATGATTTCCACATGTTACCTACAGGTGGACATGCGGGTATAGAACGCATGTATAATAATATTAAAAGAGAATATTTCTGGAACAATTTGAAAGCAGACGTTCAAAAATTCGTCAAGAAATGTGATGATTGTCAAAGGCATAAACATTCTTTACCGCGGAAAGAACCGATGACAATCACTACAACCGCTTCTTTTGCTTTTCAAAGAATTTTTTTAGATCTAGTAGGTCCTTTACCTGTCGATATCCAAGAAAATAAATACATACTCACAATTCAATGTGATCTTTCCAAATTTGTCGAGGGATATGCTCTGCCGAATAAAGAAGCCGAAACAGTCGCTAAAGCTTTTGTTCAAAATTTTGTATTAAGGTATGGTATACCTTCTGAAATTGTTACCGACCAAGGCACCGAATTTTTATCAAAAATATTTAGTGAATCGTGTGATCTGCTCAAAATTAATCATTTCAATTCAACCGCTTATCATCACGAAACACTAGGTGCACTTGAAAATTCTCATAAACATTTGGGAGCTTTTCTTCGTATGCACGCAGCTAAGGAAAGTAACAGTTGGAGTAATTGGGTTCCGTACTGGTGTTTTTCATACAATAATACCGTAAATTCTTCAACTCGCTATACTCCTTATGAACTTGTTTTTGGTATGCCCAGTAGAATTCCCCAAAATATTCAGAAACAGATCGATCCTATTTACAATTTCGACAACTATCCTATAGAATTAAAATATAGATTGCAAAGAGCATGGCAAGACGCAAGAGAAAATTTGGAAAAGAATAAATGCAAAAGGAAAGATACTTTTGATAAAAAGTGTGTTAAGAGTGACTATAAAGTAGGAGATAAGGTACTTATGGACAATAAAAATAGTGAAAGTAAACTGGACCCTTTGTTTCACGGTCCCTACGAAATAGTGAAAGTGGACAATCCAAACGTGGTCGTGAAACTAGACAACCGTAAACTGAAAACGGTTCATAAAAATAGGGTGAAAATTTATAACTCTTAACAGTGCTTAGAATTAAGGAATGTAGTGCATTTATTTTAATTTTAGTTTTCTAAATAGAGACAATTAATTGTATATATGTATAGGCTTAAGTGATTCTGTGATATTAAGTATATGATAGATAAGTCAAAAAAAAAAAAAATTATAATTGTGTAGAAATTTTTTTTTTCTCTCAAGGAGGGAAGGTGTAGTATGTATCAGTAGGAACAAGCTGTATATTTTCATACGTAAGAGGTATAACCTTACATCATCTTAAAAACGTGCCTCAGATAGATCCAAGTGATATTGAGAAGACACGTTTGTTTGTAACCATTGTCGTTCATGTTTATCAATACAATAAGCAAACAATATTATAAATATATACATAACATTTGGCTGGAAGAAGATGAATTCAGTATTGATTGATACTTCATTGATTATTAAACTTACATCATAGTAGTCGAGTCTTTTGTGATCCGTTCAGTATGGCTTAAGAAATAAACACCCTTCGATGAGTCTGCTGTGTATTATTCGCCATCCCTCTACTGTATAACGATTGAGCGAACCTACCCTAGCGGGGTACATCACAATATGTTTTATTTTACTTTCTGAATTACCAACCATCAGAATATCATCAACATAAACAATTATTATAACAAACTTTTTATCTTTTCTCCACATGAACATACAAGGTTGGAAAACATATGACGTGAAGTTATAGTTTTCCAATGTACTTTTTAGTTTTTCATACCAACGCTTGGGACTAACTTTTAATCCGTATAGAGCTTTATTCAATTCACATACATACTGTTCATGCATTGCTTCTTTGTCTTTGATACCATCTGGTATTTCCATATACACTTTCTTTTCTAGAACCCCATTAAGAAAAGCAGTTTTTACATCCAATTGACGTATTTTAAGATTGAATTTATTTGCTACAGCCAATAGAAATCGTACATCTGTTAATCGTGCTACTGGTGCATATGTTTCTGATAGATCGTATTTATTTCTATCCATGAACCCTCTAATTACAAGTCTAGCTTTAAATCTAATTTTGTTTTTCATTTCATTCTTGCTTTTGAAGACCCATTTTGTATTCATAACTTTTGTGTTCTTTGGCATTTCTTCTCTACGAACTAATGACCATGTTTCATTTTTCGATAATGATTCTAGTTCAGATTTTATTGCAATCGACCAGTTTTCACTTTCCGCCCCATTTATAGCTTCATGATATGTTTCTGGCTCGCCATCAACATATGTACTTAAATAGGACTCATGTTCATCATTATACATTTCTGAATTATATTTAAAGTTTTCCAAGCAATCACAGTCTGAATAGTAATCACAAAGTTAACTCAAAACTTGATCGTCTACATTTAACGTTTGTTTTGTTACCCCAGGAAGTAACCAATCACTTGCATTACTTGGATTTTGATTTTCATTTAGAATGGTATTTCGTTTATTTCCAAAATAATTTTTATACGTCTTTGACTCAATAAATTTCACATTTTTTGATCTGATGATTTTACCACTTTCAGGTTGAATTGCAAGGTAGCTGTCATCATTGCAAGCTACAAGAAAACATTCAGTACTTCTATCGTTAAACTTAGTTTTAATGTTTGTATTTAAAACGTAACAAACACATCCAAAACGTCTGAAGTATTTTATTGTGCATGGTCTTTTGAATATTACTTCGTAAGGTATTTTCTCTAATATTGCCTTCTTAGGTGTATGTTTGTAAATTTTAACTGCCATTTGTAATGCATATGCCCAAAACGAGATAGGAAAGCCAGAGTCAAAAAGCAAGCATCTTATTTTTGCGCGCGTGTTCCGCAAGGAACAGCGTGCTATCATTTCGTCACAATGTCTGTATTTTTAGAATTTTTTTTCGAAAATGGTCTCAAACGATTGGGTTCGACTCCCTGATGAAGAATTCGAGGTCAAATTCAATTCTGTCTGGCCGGCCGGCCTGTCCGGCCGGCCGTTAGCACGATAACTCTCGAACGGAACGACTTAGAGCGTTGAAATTTGCAGGGTAGTTCTGTAACGTAAATATCTCGGACAAGTTCGTTAACGGGCGAAATCCACCGAGCGGTTTTGGAGTTAAGGCCGTTTTTAGTCAAAACGTTTTTTATGAATATTTCCGGAACCGATCACTCGATCTTTCTGAAATTTGGCATTAAATTGTAGAATCATGACCTTTATATGCCTGCGAAGTTTTGTTTTGATCAAACGGCCCTAAAGTGGCAAAAAAAAATTTCAAAAATTTTAAAATTTTGTTTTCAGGATAACTCGAAAAATACTGATCTGAACAAATTGAAACTCAGTAGTTAGATGCAAAAGACCAATGCAAACACTTTTGCAAAATTTCGTGAAGATCACGTGACATGAAAAAAATAAAAAAATTACTACTATTTTGCGGAATACTTTGCTTAAAATGCCGAAACCTATTTTTTTGAGGTTCATGCTGTCTTTCCGGGCATTTTTCGTTGTGCGCATGCGCAGATGAGAAGTCATTTAACTGCTGTAGGTTTCGTCAGAGAGGATTGGGGTTTTGGGGTGGCGGATGCTATTCCTCCATAGAATCCAGATCGCTGATGAGGGTCTGCGCATGCGTGGATTAAAGATGTGATATCTCCCGAACCACTAGTGTTGGAGAATCGGAGTTTTTTGTATGGTGTGTGATTTTGAGAGGACTTTTAGCTGTGAGTAAATTGCGCATGCCCAGAAGAGAAGTGACTGTTTTTGGGTTGGATGGGTTATATTGAGAGTGCTGAGTTGATATTGTGAGGTTTTAAGAGAATATTCATGGCAATTCATAGTAAGGACAAGATAGTTTGGGGGATGTAGCGTTGTTTCCGAGTTTAAGTGTCCGTACCGTGGCCCTGGGGCTAATTTTAGAAATTGATGTTACAGGTATTTTTCGTTATGCGCATAAGCAGACCTGATTTTGACAGAGCTTGTTATTTTGAATTCATACCTACTGAGTTTAGTGTCAAAAACTTTGCGGAAGATCTACTGAACTCACACAAGGCTGCTCGATTTCCAACAATATATATCCGATCGTGTTCAAACTTAAAACTTGCTAGTCGTGTTAGGTTCTGAAGGCTCTCGCAAAATTTCTGCGAAATCGGATGATTAGTTTTTGCGCGCGTGTTCCGCAAGGAACAGCGTGATATCATTTCGTCACAATGTCTGTATTTTTCGAATTTTTTTTCGAAAATGGTCTCAAACGATTGGGTTCGACTCCCTGATGAAGAATTCGAGGTCAAATTCAATTCTGTCCGTCTGGTCCGGCCGGCCGTTAGCACGATAACTCTCGAACGGAACGACTTAGAGCGTTGAAATTTGCAGGGTAGTTTTGTAGCGTAAATATCTCGGACAAGTTCGTTAACGGGCGAAATCCACCAAGCGGTTTCGGAGTTAAGGCCGTTTTTAGTCAAAAGGTTTTTAATGAATATTTCCGGAATCAATCACTCGATCTTTCTGAAATTTGGCAGCAAATTGTAGAATCATGACCTTTATATGCCTGCGAGGTTTTGTTTTGATCGGACGGCCCTAAAGTGGCAAAAAAAAATTTTCAAAAATTTTTAAATTTTGTTTTCAGGATAACTCGAAAAATACTGATCTGATTAAATTGAAACTCAGTAGTTAGATGCAAAAGACCAATGCAAACACTTTTGCAAAATTTCGTGAAGATCACGTGACATGAAAAAAATAAAAAAATTTCTACTATTTTGCGAAATACTTTGCTTAAAATGCCGAAACCTATTTTTTTGAGGTTCATGCTGCCCTTTCCGGACATTTTTCGTTGTGTGCATGCGCAGATGAGAAGTCATTTAACTGCTGTAGTTTTCGTCAGAGAGGATTGGGGTTTTGGGGTGGCGGATGCTATTCCTCCATAGAATTCAGATCCCTGATGAGGGTCTGCGCATGCGTAGATTAAAGATGCGATATCTTCCGAACCACTAGTGTTGGAGAATCGGAGTTTTTTGTAAGTTGTGTTATTTTGAAAGGACTTTTAGCCGCGAGTAGATTGCGCATGCGCAGAAGAGGAGTGACTGTTTTTGGGTTGGATGGGTTATGTTGGGAGTGCTGAGTCGATATTGTGAGGTTTTAAAAGAATATTCATAGCAATTCAGTGCTCGGACACTAGTCAGTTTGGGGGAAATACCGTTGTTTCCGAGTTGAAGTGTGCATACCGTGGCCCTGGGGCCAATTTTGAAATTGATGTTACCCCTTACGGGCATTTTACGTTATGCGCATGAGCAGACCATCAGTGATTTAACTGCTGAAGTTTTCGTCAGAGAGGATTGGGGTTTTGGGGTGGCGGATGCTATTCCTCTACAGAATCCCCTGGTCGGGGTCTGCGCATGCGTGGATTCAAGAGGCGATATCTCCTGAACCACTAGTGTTGGAGAATCGGAGTTTTATGTAAGGTGTGTGATTTTGGGAGGACTTTCAGCCGCAAGTAGATTGCGCATGCGCAGAAGAGAAGTGACTGTTTTTGGGTTGTATTTGTTATGTTGGGAGTGCTGACCCGATATTGTGAGGTTTTAAAAGAATATTCATGGCAATTCAGTGCAAGGACAAGTCAGATTGGGGGATGTAGCGTTGTTTCCGAGTTAAAGTGTCCATATCGTGGCCCTGGGGCTAATTTCGAAATTGATGTTACCCCTTACGGGCATTTTTCGTTATGCGCATGAGCAGACCATCAGTGATTTAACTGCTGGTGCTTTCGTCAGAAAGGATTGGGATTTTGGGGTGGCGGATGCGATTCCTCTATAGAATCCCCTGGTGAGGGTCTGCGCATGCGTGGATTCAAGAAGCGATATCTCCTGAACCACTAGTGTGGGAGAATCGGAGTTTTTTGTGAGGTGTGTAATTTTGGGAGGACTTGCAGCCACGAGTATATTGCGCTTGCGCAGATGAGAAGTGAATGGTTTTGGGTTGTTTGGGTTATGTTGGAAGCAATGAGCCAATATTGTGAGGTTTTAAAAGAATATTCATGTCAATTCAGTGCACGGACACAAGTCAGTTTGGGGGAAATAGCGTTGTTTCCGAGTTGAAATGTATGTATGGTGGCCCTGAGGCGAATTTATAAATAACTATATTCGGTAGATCTATATTAAAATACGTTCGGATTTGGAGAAGAGGCAATTGCGTTCCACAACCGCATTTTTTTTCGATCTACGGTAAAGCTAACAGCCAAACTGTATTGATAGCTATATTTGTTAAAGGAACTTGAAAAAAAAAAAAAGCACTGACGTGTAGTCAGTACTCTTTGGCGCACGTGTTCACGCTGGCTAATTTGAATTGAATGATGAGTACTTCAAGCTCAGTATATAGAGCGAGCCGAAGGTCTACCCAAAGGATAGTGGACACCATTCACTGTCGGTTCAAAAATTAACAGTGCTGTATCTAAGCTGCCATCAGGATAGATTAACAAAGTTGGAAAAGAACACAAGTGACTCTCCTTAGTCGCACAAGCTCCTAGAATATTTGGGAGGGTCAGTATAATCCTAATCATGTTAATCGCACGCGCGCAAAAGCAGATTGACTTGGATTGACTTAGGATTATACTGACCCTCCCAAATATTCTAGGAGCTTGTGCGACTAAGGAGAGTCACTTGTCTTCTTTTCCAACTTTGTTAATCTATCCTGATGGCAGCTTAGATACAGCACTGTTAATTTTTGAACCGACAGTGAATGGTGTCCACTATCCTTTGGGTAGATCTTCGGCTCGCTCTATCTACTGAGCTTGAAGTACTCATCATTCAATTCAAATTAGCCACCGTGAACACGTGCGCCAAAGAGTACTGACTACACGTCAGTGCTTTTTTTTTGTTGTTGTAACTCTAGATTAAATCTTTCTGCTACACCATTTAAATTAGGAGTATAGGTTGGAACATTTTGCAAACTTATTTTCTCTCTTTCAATTAATTTCTTCATTGATTCTGTCATATACTCAGTTCCGTTATCTTACCTCAAGAAAGTAATCCGAGCATTCTGTCCATTAATATTTCTTATGTCTTCTAAAAGGGTAGCAAGGGCTATATGTACCATTGACTTTTCAGCCAAAGGATATGCCCAAGCATACCTCGAGAAATCATCAATAAACATAACGATATATTTATTTCCATATTTAAATGATCCAGGATTAATTGGTCCCATTAAATCTGTATGAATCAGCTTAAAAGCTTCTTCATGTTTGTACCTTGAAGTTTTACTAGGTTCCCTAACAATTTTGCCCCGTTTACAAACCTCACATTCAGTTATTGACTCATCAAACTTTACTTTTGTCAATTCCGGTATAATATTTGAAGCCTTTTTCAAATAACCTTTTGATACGTGCCCTAATCTGTAATGCCAGAGTAAACCAATATTTTCTTTGAGAGCCTTTATCTTATCTTCATTCAATTTTTCTAAATCATCCTTTTGCATTTCTGATACACAGTCTAAATATTCCTGAAGAGTGTTTTGGTCTTTCAGGTTATCATTATGTCAGCTCATTTTTACAGTAATCATGATCACTTAATTTATTTACATTTTCAGGATTCGTATTATTCGAACAATAATCGTGGTCAGTGACTTGACTAAAAACATTTTCATTGCTCCCTTCGTTTCTAATCCCAGTTTTTGAATTCCTTACATTAACTAGTTCGAAATCAAGCCACCAATATTTTCCATCGTAACACCCAGTCTTAACAATTTTGTTATTTTTGTTTCTAATAAATATGCCTTGTTTATTGAGCTTAACTTTAGCACCCTTATTGATTATCTTTCGTAAAGAGAAAAGATTCCTGGTCAGATTTTTATTGTATAAAACATTTTTCAACTTAATAAACTGATTATTCCCAATTTGTGTGTAAATTTCACCTTTGTATTTCATTTCTAAGTCTGCTTTAGAGTCTATATTAGCTCCTTTAATTTTAATTGATTTATGAACCTTTTCCACATTGATCAAACTTTTTATTTCATTAGTCATATGCTCACTTGCCCCTGAATCTGCCAGAAATCTTATTATTCCTTTATTATTTTTAAATTCATACATACCTTCAACATTCAAAGCGTCTGCATTTATTTCTTCAGCGAAGTTACCAACTGGGTCATCTCCCACGTCCTCTACTGCAACAAAAGCATGTTTCGATTGATCACCACTTTGTATTTTAATTCTTTTATATAGGTTTGCTCCCCTTTGTCCACGGCCAGCACCACGTCCAGAACCTCTTGGAGCTCCTCTATTTTGTCTGCCTCCTCTTATGCCTCGTCCAGGCATGGCCATATAGCGTGCACCTCTGAAATTCTTGTTGAAGCCTCGGAACCCGAAACCAACTTTATTGGGTCCGACAGCTTTGGGTTTGTAGCATGTGGCTGCTGTATGGTTTGGATTGGTTGTTAATTCTTTATAATTGTAGCATATATATGCTTTTGATGTACATTCTTTACTTGAGTGGTTGGGTTTGTCACATCTAAAGCAGATCATACCTGATTTTTTATCTGAAGTATTTCTTTCAGAATGTTTCCTTTTATTTCTCATCTCGGTATTGAGAGCTTCTGGCTCTCCCTCCATTCTTTTCTTCGCCTCTGCTTCTGTGGCTTCTTCATTTAAAAGAACTATTTTAAGTTCGTCATAAGTCATTACCCCATTTGAGGCATCAAACCTTCGCACAACTTCAGGCACATATTAGGTATTATGATTTTATTGCCATCAAAATATTTTCGATAACTTCTTCAGGTTTTACCTCCGTGAAACGTTTTGTTAATCGCAGTTTTTCTTCAAACCTCTTAATAAACTCTTCCACGGTTTCCTTTCCTTTATTATACGTTAAATTCAGCCACTGTCGTTTTATATCGAATTTCATTGAGGGAAGCTTAGGGTAGGTATTTAACCTGTTCTAATTTCTCCATTATTTCTCTAGGTTTTTTAATGTCGCTCATACATTGTTTGTATTCGTCGCAAAGACGAGTTATCAAATAGGTTATGACATATCCTGTCTTACGCTCCACTTCTTCTTTCGTTATATTGTCTGGTACGGTTTGTTTTTCATCAATCAAATACAGCAAATTCATGGATTTCAACTCATTTTTGACAATTTGTTTCCATGTCTCGAAGTTCGAATCCTTTTCTAATATCATTGGTGGATTCGACGTTGTCCTTATTTCTCTACTGCTATCAGACGATTTTTCCATCTTATCCTGCAGCTCTCGTATGATCAGCTTCATGCTTTCTATCTCTTCTAACAATGCAGACTCACTTGCCATTTCTGTGAAACAAAACGTTTTCTACATATGTGTATTCTAACAAGCACCTGTTTTCTGGTAGTATATGAAACTTTAAGAGTACTCTTATCCACTTTAATCTTTCTAGTAAATTTAATAAACTTCAAGAAAATGAACCTCAGAAAACCTTTTATAAATTGGGCTGTACCTTTGAAGGTTTACAGACCTGCCTCAAAGCATTTCTGATCAATTTTATTGATCAAACATAATTCTGAGATTCAACATCATTCATACTACCAGGCTACTATATTATTCATTAGAAATTTTTGTTTGAGTTTATTTGTTATTATTAGCAATTATATTGTTTGAACATTTACCTACTTAAACTTAGACTCATCGTCACAGTTAATTTTAAAGTGCACTCTCATGCTTTACTTGAATGAATACTACTGAGCTCAATTTAATCCTTTTTAATTTTTTTAATTTTACATTCCAGATATGCCCGGCGCCTCCACCACGACAGAATAAATCTATATTCTAGTTTTGTTGGGCTATTTTGTGTGAGAAATAAATTTCATAAAATACTGGAATCTACTTTTATATTTCACCTTTTATACACTCGTTATTTTACATGTACACGTGCAGAACAGAAAATCTTCTACTCCGGAACACTGGAACACTGAAGAAGCATCACCTCGAGTCATTGGAGGACAACCATAGATGTTTTCTTTTTCTTCGTTGTTGGTCCCCACAACAGAGTCGGAACGCCACTGTTAATTTATCTGCTTCATTTCTAATTCTAACGTGCTCTTCGATGAATACGCACTACAGCGCAAACTAGTGGATAGTTTTTGAATTACGCTGACGCACGGAGTTATCAACCGCGTGGTATTATCCAACTCTCCCCTATAAAACAAGTTTCTTACCTGTTGCTTCGAAAGGACAATGATGGTGCAATTTCTTGAAGGAGTGACATTACAGTTGGTTTTGTTAGACGAAATCGATCGAAGAATTCCACATCATCCAAGGACGAAAAACGTTGTAGATTTAGGGCCTTCATTTCCCTGAGCATTTCCGCTTTTTATGGAAAACAACTTCAAAGTTTTTCAGATCGACGAACGACTGCGAATAAGGTCTAACGCACACGACAGGCAATCGGTGGATGATGTCAACGCACACGGATGACAGTCTACCAGTAAAATCGGTGGTCAAGGCACACGAACGATTCAGCCGGTGATTGTTACGCTACGAGAGATGGATACGGAAACGGTGAGATGTGTTGCGGTTCATTTAAGGTATCGAAGAAAAAAAAGAAGTAATAGAAATTCTGGGTGCATCCAGTCATTTCTCAGCGCTTATTGAAAATACAATTTCATACCCTTTTCGAATAGACGTAACAAGTTCAATTAAACACAAATGACACAAATTTCAGGAAATTTTCACAACGAAACAAGGTTATGTTTACTAGTCATAGAGCATGAGCGCCCAAGAAGTATCCTTTTCTTGTCGTAAACTGCCAATAATGGGACTTTATGATAAAAGACACTTTAAAGCTTCCTTTATCCTTAAAATGGGTTTATGGAACACGTTTCCTCAGTAAAAGGAGACTTTGTCGAAAAAGTAGACTTTACTTTCTATTATGGAACTGGGTCTAGGTGCAGCTTACACGGTTAATATTATTGACTCAATATTTGGCGAAAGGCGGTGCCCTCACACGGGTCAATAATATTGCTTCAATATTATTAAGTTAGGAACTACCTTCTAGGGGATGTACATCTAACGGAGTAATTTTTCGGTGATTGCGAATGACATCGTGATAGCATTGATCTTCAATGGTATTAATTGAATTATTAGGTGTTTGTTGATCCGCAAGGAATGTCATTGCTTCAAAATACTATAAATTGGATTCATACACATAATCCGTTCGTACTACAGGTTCATTTTTCAAGCTTTAATTTTTTAATTTCAGTCAAACTCTCAATACCTACTCAATAGAAAGTGAAATATATAAAATATACTATATATTGAAGGGGCATATGATTTTGGGGATTTGTAATATTTTTTCAATGAGATAAATAGCGTATTGATAGAAGGCAGGCTGTATAACGTATGGTTTCCATTGGAGAAGAATTTATTTCAAGAAAAAATCCTAAAATATAAAATACTATCTGAGTGTACTGTTTTATTCTGCCACTTTAAGTTAGTAACGCCGAATTGCACAATAAATATGAGATATTTTTTCCACTATAGTTCAATAAATATATTATATCCGTATTATATGAATCGCGGTAATTATGTCATATGCATGAGAGACTTCGACCTTGACAGTTCTATATACATATTATAATTTCGACATGGGTCCCTCGATGTCTTCGATAAATACTGCACTTACGTGTTTCAATGAATATTATCCATCGATAATTACAAATCTGAAGAAAACCCAATGCTAATAGGAATGGTACTCGACGAACCTAAGTATACTCATCCACGCTATACAATGAATCTTTGCGATGAATGTTGCAACAAGATTGATCAGTAGTGAGATGAAGCAATTTTAGGGTGCCAGTGGATGAGTTATCAGTAATATGTTAAAAGTTGAGCATACCATAATACCACGATACTATATTTTATGGATCACCATGTCTTATTTGACATGGTGGCTTTTCTGATAATTTATTCTAGCAGTAGCTCTTATTGTGGTGCAGTTCGGTCGGAACCCAATGAATGGTTTTGTACCTCAAGGAATACGTTTTTGAGATGAAAACAAACGATTACACCATGAACCTTGTTATTCAATCCTCTAGTCTCAATGATCAGATATTTACCAAGGTTGCATATCTAAATATTCAAGATTCGAAGAAAATTGGAGCATAACCCATCCCTGTTAACTGCCTCCCTTCTTAGGTACTCAAGAATTCACTGAAAACATCATATATATTTCCGGTGATCTTAAGCTTATGTTCCGACTCAAGGTTATATGCCCCAAAAAATATTAATATTCAATAGAGCGATAGCTCGATTTCATATGACCATTGAGTATATTGAGTGATGACTTTAACTAACTAAGATCAAGGAATATAATTTAGTTAGGCTTCAGTGCTTGAATTGATATACTTCTTTGTACTTATGAATGATTTTCTTGACAGCGTGTATCTTTGTTTATTTTACTCTCACTTTTAGTAATTAGAATTAGAAATTCATTTTTGATTTCATATACACATTAGAATATCAATTCATATCGATTAAGATATTGGTATTGTAATAACTGGGATAAGGTACGATGTATCAAACACAAATATTCGGTTTTATTTTATTCTCCCAATAAATCCCAAATAATAATACGCTGCATAAATTGCGATACACATATGTGAGGAGCGATAACAAATTAGGTACAGGTGTTTACTCAGTTGGCATCTAACGAAGAATGGATATCGATGGAAACGAAGTACGCATGTTAAGAAATCCCTTCTTATTTAAAATTCAAAACATCACGGAATACATTACAAATATCTCCTGCCCAAGTTAGAATCCAACTGATCAAATTCCACAAAATGATATTCCTCATATAACCAAAAGCAAAAGAACATACATTATACATTCATTACACTCAAATTATAAAAATTACTCATACACTTTATTTATGAATCAAAAATCAACCTAAATTATTTACCATAGTAAAATAAACGATAATCTCAATAATTTAGATCTACAAATTAAGTGTAATTCAGTCTTTCTGGAGCTTTTATGTTTCTTTTAGGTCGACAAGAAACAGAAGCTGATACAGGAGAAACGATCTTACTTGAATCAACATCAGGTGAAACAGAAATACTAGTTTTCATATTCAGATCAGGCACAATTGAATTTCTTTGCGAAGTTTGAAATTCCAGCGGTGGAGTTATTGAATTTCGTTTAGGTATTGACGACCTTTGCGGTGAAATAATCAATTCAGTATTTTCTGCCACAATATTCGGCGAAGTTGAAATTTCAGCGGTAGATTCTGAAGAAATTTCATTTGAGTCAAAACCAGAATTATTCAAATATGTTTCATCTGAAGGAAAGTCTGAACCTTCTAAACCTACCCCAGAAAATCTATCTTCAGTTTCATTAATGATTTCCTTACATGGAAATTCGGTACTACTAATGTATTTATCAGCATTTTCAGCGCTAACACCTATAATCTGGTTCAAATGTCTGCGCCAAATAAGTGGTTCATACATAAGCTGGATTCTATACAAACGGTTACCTAGAGCCTTTACAATTATTCCCTTAGCCCAAGAGGGTTTCAAAGTGTTACGATAATCTCTCACATGAACTACATGTCCAGGAAGAAAATTAACATTTCTTTTACCCTTATAATATTTTTCTTGTTTTCCGTTAAAACTTTTCGGATCGTCCCTCAGTAAGTCGAATCTAGTTTTGAGTTTTCGATTGAACATTATCTTTGCCGGACATTCACCGGTTTCTGAATGGGGTGCGTTTCTGTAATTGAGTAAATATCTACTCAAAAGGGTTTCTAAGGAAATCCCTTTATTGAGGGGATCCTTGAGCGCCTTTCGCAGCCCACTTTTAACGGACTTAACCGTATTTTCCGCAGCACCATTAGAACTGGGATGCCAGGGTGGAGACATCATATGCCTGATGCCATTTAACTTACAGAAATTTTCAAATTCTGTTGAAGTAAATTGTGTTCCATTGTCTGATATGAGAACATTAGGTAAACCGTAGCGAGCAAATGTTTCCCTTAACTTTTCTATGGTTTCCTTACTAGTAATTTTTGTCATTATAAAAACTTCTGGAAATTTTGAATAAGCATCGGTGATTACGAGGAAACTTTTGGAGCAAAATGGCCCCATGAAATCAATGTGAATCCTGTCCCAAGGTCCTTGAGCTGGATTCCACTTAATTAGCTTCGCCCTGGGAGGCTCTGCTCTTTCACTCATACACACCTGACAACAATTTACCCATTTTGTTATGTGGTCATCCAAATTTGGTTACCAAAAATATTGCTTTGCCCTTTCTTTCATTTTTGAAATACCCATATGGGTTGAGTGAAGCTCTCGTAATAAATGTTGCTGTAATGCTTCTGGAATTATTATCCGATAACCCCACATCAGTACACCCCTGTTACAATACAGTTCCTGTTTCCGCAAATAATAAGGTTTTAATACCTTTGACATATTTGAGGGCCAGGTACTTTCCAGGAATGTCACAACTTGTCCCAAAACAGGATCCTTTCTCGTCTTGTCCCTAATTAATTCAAATTTGACCGGCAGTCCTTCTTCAATAAAGTTGAAGTGGCTGGCTCCTTCTTCTATATTTTCAGACAATTGAAGAGGCAAACGAGAACACAGGTCAGCCATGTTTGTAGGACCGGGAATATATTTTAATTCGTAGTTGAATTCAGCCAAATAAACTGCCCATCTCTGAACTCTCCCCGAAGCCATTACCGGAATATTTCTATTTTCTCCAAATAAGGCTAAAATAGGTTTATGGTCTGTACAAATCCTAAATTTCTGACCCAACAAATATTGATGCAACTTTTTGACTGCCCAAAATATAGCCAATGCTTCTTTGTGAATCACAGCATAATTGTTTTCAGCTTTCGAATATGTCCTCGATATAAAACATATAGGTCTTTCTTTATTTTCGGGAAAAACATGTGAAAGTACAGCACCTATACCCTTATCACTGGCATCACAATACAAGCGAAGGGGAAGAACAGGATCGAAATGACAAAGAACTAAATCTGATACCATTTCCTTTTTAGCACTGTTAAAAGATCTATCACAATCCTCTCCCCAACAAAAGGTTTTTCCTTTCTTTAATGAGTCATATAACGGTGCTAACATCAAAGATATATTCGGAACAAATTTTCCATAATAATTGACCAACCCAATGAATGATCTCACTTCACTTACATTATTAGGTCTTGGGGCATTCAAAATTGCATCAACCTTTGCAGGGTTTTTCCGCTATCCTTCTGTGCTAATAATATGACCCAAATAGCATATTTCTTTTTGAAAAAACGAACACTTTTTTAAATTGAGTCTAAAACCTGATTCTTTTAATCTTTCAAGCACCGTCGCCAAGTTGTTGAGATGATCTTGCAAGGTAGATCCGGTGACTACAATATCATCAATAAAAACAACAACATTGTTAAGACCTTGCAGCACCTTTTCAACAATGCTTTGAAATTTCTGACAAGCCGGCTTTGTACCATAAGGAAGCCGTTTAACTTGAAAAATACCCTTATGAGTGCTCCAACTCAAAAGCTCGGACGTTTCATCATCTAACTCTAACTGATTATAGGCATTTAGAAAATCCAACTTTGTAAATAATTTTCCACCTCTCAGTTTTTGAAATAGTTCCTCAATTTTAGGCAAAGGATAATTGAAATCTTCTAAAAACTTGTTGATTGTGGATTTATAATCAGCGCAAATTCTTATTTCTCCGTTTGGTTTGACAACTGGTACCAATGGTGTACCAAATCTACTGTTACTCACCTTAAAAATGACACCTTCTTTTTCAAGTTTTGCGAGTTCATGTTCTATTTTCTCTCTAAAAGCAAACGCTATAGAACGAGGTTTACAAAAAATTGGATGTGCATTTTCCTTCAATGAAAGATGTAGTTTTTCAAACTTATAACATCCTAATTCTACTCTAAAAACTTCTTCATACTTTTTCAAAACATTTTCTAACAGTATATCATCATTTATACAAACCGAGTCAAGACTGTTCACATTGATTTTGAATAATTTCATGAAATCCCGACCTACGAATTCCATTTTTTATGATAATCACATCTAAATTTTTAGTTAGCTGATTGTATGTTACTGTGGAATTAATTTTACCTACTGGATTGATTACTCCACCATTATAGGTTGTTAACTTCAATTGAACAGGCTTCAACATTCGCTGAAAATCGCTGAAATGTTTGAGGAAAAATGTTTCTGGAATCGCCGTGATTCCTGAGCCGGAATCAATTTCCACCAATACGGACCTACCGTTAAATTTTACTTCCGTAGTAAATGGTTCAATAAAATTGATTCGGTTTGAAATCTCAAAAATATCCATTTCATTCATTGATTCTTGCATTACCTGAGTTTCTCCCGTACCAACTTCTTTCTTTTCAATCTCAACAAAATTAACATTCTTACAAGCCCTAGTAATGTGTCCCAGATGTTTACATTTCTTGCATTTGAATTTTTTATAACGACAGTAAGAGAAATTGTGATTAGATTTACCACATGCATTGCACAATGATTGTTGAAAATTTGGAATTATACATTTTCCTTCATTCTTTACATTTAAATTATTTTTCATATTAGAATTTGACAAATTTTGCCTATTAGTTTGTTTGAATAATTTGATTTTGTTGATTGGTATCTCAGAATGAGAAGAATGTTCAGATACTGCTTCACGATTTAAAGCTAATTCAACTAAATCAAAAAGTTTCTTTACTATGGTAAATTCGAATTAAGTGTCCAATACAGGATAATGGACAACATAATTTACCATGGTAAATTCGATTAAGGATGTCCAATACAGAAGAATGGACAATAGAACATACGCGCAAAAGCTTCTGACTTCACGTCAGTGCTTGAACCAATTTTTTTTTTCGTGATTTTTTTTTAATTTTCTAGGGGTACGGTTCTTAAAATCTTTTTTTTTCGTCATTTTTTTCAAATTTTCTAGGGGTACGCTTCTTACAAAATTTTAAACACGTCTTTATGTTGATTTTCTACTACTAGTTACCAAGCACCAATTCGATCGAATATTTATTTTTTGAGTTATTAAGGAAATAATATTCCAGGTGGGTATAACTCGGAAACCGATTATGCCCAAAAACGAACTCAACTCTCCCTTTCGGATACGCAACCTACCCTGAAAATTGCAAGCCCCTATCTCCTTTCGTTCGAAAGTTATCGAGGCAACGGTCACACATCTACTGAACTCACACAAGAATGCTCGAATCTCCAACAATATTTAACCGATCGTATTAAAACTTGACACTTGGCAGTAGAGTTAGGTTATGAAGGCTCTTGCAAAATTTCAGCAATTTCAAACGATTAGTTACTGATATATAGAATTTTTTTTTAAATTTTATATGATTTATTAAAAATTTTCTCCAAATGCTATCCTCACCAAATTTTGCAAACGTTTTGGCGTTGGCATTCTACAACTAATGACCATGTTTGACTTCAATCGGTTCAGTATTTTTTGAGTTAATGAGGAACAAAAATCCACCAAATTTCAGAAAATTTCAGATGGCTATAACTCTGAAACCGTTTGGCCGATTATGCTCATAAACAAACTGAAATGTCGCGTTCTGGTGCACATCCTAACCTGAAAATTTCAAGCCGCTATCTCATTCCGTTCTCAAGTTATCGTGACAACAAAAATATTTTTTAATCATTTTTTAAAAATTTTCTAGCCATACGATTCGCACAAAATTTCACAAACGTGCTAAGGATCATATTCTACAACTACCCACCAAGTTTCAATTTGATCGGATTTATATTGGTTGAAAACAAAATTATTACTCGGAAACCACTGGGCCGATTATGCCCATTAACGAACTTGTCCGCCGTATTGGGATGCGCCACCTACCCTGAAAATTTCAAGTCGCTAGCTCTTCTCGTTCTCAAGTTATCGTGGCAACGGCCGGACGGTCGGCCGGACAGAATCAAATTTGACCTCGAATTCTTCATTGGGGAGTCGAACTTAATCGTTTGAGACCATTTTCGTCAAAAAATTCGAAAGTTACAGACATTTGGGCAAAACTATAACGCGATGTTCCCCAGACATACGCGCAAAAACAACTCATATGATGAACAATATGATTTAATAGATTCTCAAAATTTGAAAATTTAACTCATGCAAATCACTTCAGCTAAAATTTCACTTCAACTTTATTAAATACATTCACTGCATTGATAATTTCATTGAAAACTCCAAAATTTTCTTTAACCCTTTCCAGCCCAAATTACATTTTCATGTTGAATAAAATTTCTCTTCACAATTTATGCTTTCTAGGAAGTCTAATAATACAAACCCATTTAAAAATCTGCCAGTTTTTGGAAGGGGGTTGGTTTTCTCAAGTGATGCCATATGGCATTATTGGGAACCGGCGTGAAGTTAGCCTGAAAAGTTATCCTGTGAAATCGCCGAGTTCGCCCGAAGGCTCATTGGCGTGCACTCTCACATTGCTGTATGTCGGAAATTTCTTGGAAGTAGAAGGGAATATTGAATGTTGAATCTTTCATTCGTGGTCCAGTGGTCAACTCTTCAAGTGAATTACAAACGTGATCATGAAGGAGCAAGTAAACTTCGTTCTTACGAATATACTGCATAATGCCACCCGAACTCGACCTTGCAACATAATAAAATTGCCAGAAAAAATCATAATATACTTTGTTGTGATAATCTCTTAAAATGGGGACTAGGGGGTGAAAATCACCCTTATATGTGTTTTTTGCGCTTTTACATCTGAAGTCGGTCTTGTATCAGAATGAGATTTTCAGGAAAGTTCTGCTATCGTATATCCATTCCTTTGATATGACTCAAAATTTCTTAAAATGGGGACTTGGGGGTGAAAATCTCCCTTATATGTGTTTTTTGTGCGTTTCAACCTGAAGTCGGTCTGGTATCAGAATGAAAGATACAGCAAAGTTCTGCTATCGTATATCCATTCCTTTGGTATGACTTAAAATTTCTTAAAATGGGGACTTGGGGGTGAAAATCTCCCTTATATGTGTTTTTTGCGCGTTTTCACCTGAAGTCGGTCTTGTATCAGAATGAAATTTTCAGGAAAGTTCTGCTATCATATATACATTCCTTTGATATGACTCAAAATTTCTTAAAATGGGGATTTGGGGGTGAAAATCACCCTTATATGTGTTTTTTGTGCATTTCAACCTGAAGTCGGTCTTGTATCAGAATGAAATTTTCAGGAAAGTTCTGCTATCGTATATCCATTCCTTTGATATGACTCAAAGTTTCTTAAAATGGGGACTAGGGGGTGAAAATAACCCTTATATGTGTTTTTTGTGCTTTTCAACCTGAAGTCGGTCTTGTATCAGAATGAAATTTTCAGGAAAGTTCTGCTATTGTATATCCATTCCCTTGATATGACTCAAAATTTCTTAAAATGGGGACTTGGGGTTGAAAATCACCCTTATATGTGATTTTTGCGCTTTTACATCTGAAGTCTCTCTTGTATCAAAATGAAATTTTCAGGAAAGTTCTGCTATCGTATTTCCATTCCTTTGATATGACTCAAAATTTCTTAAAATGGGGACTTGGGGTTGAAAATCACCCTTATATGTGATTTTTGTGCTTTTCATCCTGAAGTCGGTCTTGTATCAGAATGAAATTTTCAGCAAAGTTCTGCTATCGTATATCCATTCCTTTGATATGACTCAAAATTTCTTAAAATGGGGACTAGGGGGTGAAAATTACCCTTATATGTATTTTTTGCGCTTTTCCACCTGAAGTCGGTCTTGTATCAGAATGAAATTTTCAGGAAAGTTCTGCTATTGTATATCCATTCCTTCGATATGACTCAAAATTTCTTAAAATGGGGACTTGGGGTTGAAAATCACCCTTATATGTGTTTTTTGCGCTTTTACATCTGAAGTCTCTCTTGTATCAAAATGAAATTTTCAGGAAAGTTCTGCTATCGTATTTCCATTCCTTTGATATGACTCAAAATTTCTTAAAATGGGGACTTGGGGTTGAAAATCACCCTTATATGTGATTTTTGTGCTTTTCATCCTGAAGTCGGTCTTGTATCAGAATGAAATTTTCAGCAAAGTTCTGCTATCGTATATCCATTCCTTTGATATGACTCAAAATTTCTTAAAATGGGGACTAGGGGGTGAAAATTACCCTTATATGTATTTTTTGCGCTTTTCCACCTGAAGTCGGTCTTGTATCAGAATGAAATTTTCAGGAAAGTTCTGCTATTGTATATCCATTCCTTCGATATGACTCAAAATTTCTTAAAATGGGGACTTGGGGGTGAAAATCACCCTTATATGTGATTTTAGTGCTTTTTCACCTGAAGTGGGTCTTGTATCAGAATGAAATTTTCAGGAAAGTTCTGCTATCGTATATCCATTCCTTTGATATGACTCAAAATTTCTTAAAATGGGGACTTGGGGGTGAAATTAACCTTATATGTGTTTTTTGCGCTTTTTCACCTGAAGTCGGTCTTGTATCAGAATGAAATTTTCAGGAAAGTTCTGCTATCGTATATCCATTCCTTTGATATGAATCAAAATTTCTTAAAATGGGGACTTGGGGGTGAAAATCACCCTTATATGTGATTTTTGTGCTTTTTCACCTGAAGTGGGTCTTGTATCAGAATGAAATTTTCAAGAAAGTTCTGCTATCGTATATCCATTCAATTGATATGGCTCAAAATTTCTTAAAATGGGGATTTGGGGGTGAAAATCATCCTTATATGTGTTTTTTGCGCTTTTTCACCTTGTATCAGAATGAAATTTTCAGGAAAGTTCTGCTATCGTATATCCATTCCTTTGATATGACTCAAAATTTCTTAAAATGGGGACTTGGGGGTGCAAATCACCCTTATATGTGATTTTTGTGCTTATCAACCTGAAGTCGGTCTTGTATCAGAATGAAATTTTCAGCAGAGTTCTGCTATCGTATATCCATTCCTTTGATATGACTCAAAATTTTTTAAAATGGGGACTTGGGGTGAAAATCTCCCTTATATGTGTTTTTTGCGCTTTTTCACCTGAAGTAGGTCTTCTATCAGAATGAAATTTTCAGGAAAGTTCTGCTATCGTATATCCATTCCTTTGATATGAATCAAAATTTCTTAAAATGGGGACTTGGGGGTGCAAATCACCCTCATATGTAATTTTTGTGCTTTTCAACCTGAAGTCGGTCTTGTATCAGAATGAAATTTTCAGGAAAGTTCTGCTATCGTATATCCATTCCTTTGAAATGACTCAAAATTTCTTAAAATGGGGACTAGGGGGTGAAAATTACCCTTATATGTATTTTTTGCGCTTTTCCACCTGAAGTCGGTCTTGTATCAGAATGAAATTTTCAGGAAAGTTCTGCTATCGTACATCCATTCCTTCGATATGACTCAAAATTTCTTAAAATGGGGACTTGGGGGTGAAAATCACCCTTATATGAGATTTTAGTGCTTTTTCACCTGAAGTGGGTCTTGTATCAGAATGAAATTTTCAGGAAAGTTCTGCTATCGTATATCCATTCCTTTGATATGAATCAAAATTTCTTAAACTGGTGATTTGGGGGTGAAAGTCACCCTTATATGTGTTTTTTGCGCTTTTTCACCTGAAGTCGGTCTTGTTTCAGAATGAAATTTTCAGGAAAGTTCTGCTATCGTATATCCATTCCTTTGATATGACTCAAAATTTCTTAAAATGGGGACTTGGGTGTGAAAATCTCCCTTATATGCGTTTTTTGCGCTTTTTCACCTGAAGTCGGTTTTGTATCAGAATGAAATTTTCAGCAAAGTTCTGCTATCGTATATCCATTCCTTTGATATGACTCAAAATTTCTTAAAATGGGGACTTGGGGGTGCAAATCACCCTTATATCTGATTTTTGTGCTTTTCAACCTGAAGTCGGTCTTGTATCAGAATGAAATTTTCAGCAAAGTTCTGCTATCGTATATCCATTCCTTTGATATGACTCAAAATTTCTTAAAATGGGACTAGGTTGTGAAAATCACCCTTATTTGTGTTTTTGCGCTTTTTCACCTGAAGTCGGTCTTGTATCAGAATGAAATTTCCAGCAAAGTTCTGCTATCGTATATCCATTCCTTCGATATGACTCAAAATTTCTTAAAATGGGGACTTGGGGATGAAAATCACCCTTATATGTGATTTTAGTGCTTTTTCACCTGAAGTGGGTCTTGTATCAGAATGAAATTTTCAGGAAAGTTCTGCTATCGTATATCCATTCCTTTGATATGACTCAAAATTTCTTAAAATGGTGATTTGGGGGTGAAAATCACCCTTATATGTGTTTTTTGCGCTTTTTCACCTGAAGTCGGTCTTGTATCAGAATGAAATTTTCAGGAAAGTTCTGCTATCGTATATTCATTCCTTTGATATGACTCAAAATTTCTTAAAATGGGGACTTGGGTGTGAAAATCTCCCTTATATGCGTTTTTTGCGCATTTTTCACCTGAAGTCGGTTTTGTATCAGAATGAAATTTTCAGCAAAGTTCTGCTATCGTATATCCATACCTTTGATATGACTCAAAATTTCTTTAAATGGGGACTTGGGGGTGCAAATCACCCTTATATGTGATTGTTGTGCTTTTCAACCTGAAGTCGGTCTTGTATCAGAATGAAATTTTCAGCAAAGTTCTGCTATCGTATATCCATTCCTTTGATATGACTCAAAATTTCTTAAAATGGGGACTTGGGGGTGAAAATCTCCCTTATATGTGTTTTTTGCGCTTTTTCACCTGAAGTCGGTCTTGTATCAGAATGAAATTTTCAGGAAAGTTCTGCTATCGTATATCCATTCCTTTGATATGACTCAAAATTTCTTAAAATGGGGACTTGGGTGTTAATATCACCCTTATATGTGATTTTTGTGCTTTTCAACCTGAAGTCGGTCTTGTATCAGAATGAAATTTTCAGGAAAGTTCTGCTATCGTATATCCATTCCTTTGATATGACTCAAAATTTCTTAAAATGGGACTAGGGTGTGAAAATCACCCTTATTTGTGTTTTTTGCGCTTTTTCACCTGAAGTCGGTCTTGTATCAGAATGAAATTTCCAGCAAAGTTCTGCTATCGTATATCCATTCCTTTGATATGACTCAAAATTTCTTAAAATGGGGACTTGGGGGTGAAAATCTCCCTTATATGTGTTTTTTGCGCTTTTTCACGTGAAGTCGGTCTTCTATCATAATGAAATTTTCAGGAAAAATCTGCTATCGCATATCCATTCTATTGATATATATTTTTTGCAATTTTCCATCACCACTCAAAATGACCTTTCCAACGATGTATCACACTTTGTATTTTACATTTGATTTGATGGAGAGAACGTCAATTAAAATTTCAAATTGAAATAATTGCAATAGACTACGATATGTTGGGCAATCTTGCTTTTGACTTCAATAATAATTAACCTCATGAAAAATTTTGCTTTCGAGATGATGAAGATAATGTCAAATTTCAAATTATTAGAATCGTAGTAGAACCTAAAAAATGAATAATTTTTAAATGATAATCATGGAAACATTCGAATATATTCGTTTGCAACTTTTAATGTATATTCTGAAATATGAGCGAAGTGAGAAAGAACACAGAAGTTTGTTCCGAAATTGCTTTATCTCAGCCGTTTTCCCAGAAGATTCTTATATATCGGTACCGACTATAGTTTTCTCAGATCTCTTACTTCGTGTTCTGTACTGCAATATAAGAATCTTCTAAGAAATTGGTGAGAGAAAATAATTTCAGAACAAGCTTCTGAAATTTTTCTCACTTCGCTTACATTTCAATTGACATTTTCTCCATTAAGTCAAATGCCAAATACAAAGTGTGATACATTGTTGTGAAGGTAATTTTGAGTAAAATTAAAAGATTGAAAAGAATATATCTGGTGCTATTTGAGATAAAAAGGTCTAAGTCACTTCCGGCTAAACCGAAAGTGACTTTCAATTTTCGTTTTCCTCAGTTGAAGGTTCATCGAACCAATACAGTTGGTGGGTGATATATTAGAAGTTTTTTATACTTAGATTGAAGAATTTTTAATTGTATATAAAATTTAACTGAATGTATGTTTAATTTTGTTTGATGGTAGAAATTCAGTGGATGTTTATATTTGGGTGATTAGCTTATGCTATCAATAATTTATTATACAACTCGTACCGCTGTATTCACAAAGCATTCAATCTCCTTTAAGTCCTACCTGAGGTCCTCAGTTAAAAATAAATTTGAATCGCAACCTCAGTTAACGTATTTAACGGTGGAGAAGCAGGTTTATTTAAAATGTATCCTTAACTGTGGACCTCAGCTAGGAAGCAACGGAGATTGAATGGTTTTTGAATAAGGCGGTATATCTCTTAAATCCCTTATAACTTTTTATTGTGGTTTCAGCTACTAGAAATGATATTTTATAATGTTCCGTGGATATATTGATTGATTATTACTTTTCGTAATACAAAGAACTCAGAATTTTCTGAGCATCCATATTTTTATTCATTCGGCATAAATCACAAATTCCGTTTATCATTTTATCAGTAGCCTTGATATTTTGTTGGCGTTCAGTTACTGTCAGCAGACAGTTATTCCGCCGTATTCACAAAGCATTCAATCTCCGTTAAGTCCTAACTGAGGTCCTCAGTTAAGGATAAATAAGAACCGCAACCTCAGTTTAAGTGAAAATTAACGTGAAACAGGCCTGTTTCAGCACCGTTACATACGTTAACTGAGGTTGCGATTCTTATTTATCCTTAACTGAGGACCTCAGTTAGGACTTAACGGAGATTGAATGCTTTGTGAATACGGCGGATAATGTATTAGGCGATAACAACTATCGCATCAGAGGGAACCCTCAAAGGAAAAGTCATTGCAGCAGAATAAACATTTATTTCTCATATCGTCTGAGTTTCGGAGCAAAAGTTGTTTTAGCTCCTGCCTAAAGTCGTTCATATCATAACTATTTTCGAGATTTAGGTTGTTCGTAATGCATTTAAAAAAATAAATTAAATAAACTCCACAGTTGAAATTATCTTTTTGAATTATATGTTTAGGAACGATTGCTTTCATGTCCTTGTAATCGATCTGTTGGTGACGGAAAAATATTTCGAATTTTTTTATGAAATATTTTAACATTGTACTCTCATTTCCCATCGGATCGATGAATGAAATGGTGTTATTTTTTATAGATGCATAAAATAAAATGAAATGGTTATTTCTGTGTACCGGAAATATTATGTCGTTCTTTTGAAGTTTAATAGATTTAAAAAAACTAGAATCCAGATAGTCATTATTAATTATTATGGATGATTTTTCTACAGACACAATTTGGTATCTACTTCCAGACAACTTGTTCAATAAATGAAGGCAGTGGTCGATGAAAAAATGCTCAAATAATTTTATAGATCTAGAGTATTAAAATCGGAAAATAATAGTTCTCGAATAGAAAAATCGAGATCTGATTGCCTTGAAACCACATATTCTCTTCCATTTGGAAGGCTCTTATAAAAATTCGGATCAATCACAAGACCATTCTCTAGACACGAAATATCATTTAAAGTTCTCCATTTGCGAACAGCTCCATATTCCAATTTCTTCTCGGGATGAACTATTTTGGGCAACAGATAATAAAAATAGAAATATTTTAATGGTGTAAGCATATTATTCTTGAAAAATTTTGGGTTGCACTCTTATTATTTTCAATCCTCTAAACGTATAAATGACTAAATCACACCAGAGACGGTTAGATATCTCCAGTTGTCCTTGTATTTGATAATGGATGTTATTATTAATCCGAAGCTGACCATTCGAATCTATAAAATTGAATGAGAAATGTTCAGGATCTATTTCTCTTGCATTATATGGACATTTTATTTCTATGAGACCGTCATTATTCACTAAACCATCTGGGAAAGCAGCCAAATATTGATAATTTTGGTGGATCAATCCAGACAATTTACAGATCGTTCCCGTTTAGTGAGCCATGGAGATTCCTGGAATGATAATGGGATAACAGAACAAATAGAGCATACAAAAATCCATCGAACCACTCGGATCAACACATTTCTGGTGGTACCAACGGTTACATTTCTCATTGCCACACTGAACCCAGGACAGGGTTTGGCTATTCACCCCTTGTCCACAATGTGCACAAAGAGCCAGCTCTTCGTCATCTTCTGGGAAGACGATGTTTGTGGGCATCGAATTTGGAAATGGATCGTTTGATTTATACGTTTTTAGAAATCGTCCACTCAAATGGGACGTGACATGAGAATTTATTTTCTTGGACCACGTTTCCTGGGAAGTTTTCTCGTCCGTCTCATCGAATTTCGTGAGACGATTTTTCTTTATTGCGCGTATGTTCTGGGGAACATCGCGTTATAGTTTTGCCCAAATGTGAAATTTAATTCTGTGGTGCCGTACGGCCGTACGGCCGTCCGGCCGTTGCCACGATAACTTGAGAACGGAAAGAGCTAGCGACTTGAAATTTTCAGGGTAGGTGGCGCATCCCAATACGACGGACAAGTTCGTTAATGGGTATAATCGGCCCAATGGTTTCCGAGTAATAATTTTGTTTTCGACCAAAATAAATCCGATCGAATTTAAACTTGGTGAATAGTTGTAGAATATAGACCTGAGCACGTTTGTGAAATTTTGTGAGAATCGTATCGCTAGAAAATTATTAAAAAATACTTTTGTTGTCACGATAACCTGAGAATGGAAAGAGATAGCGGCTTGAAAATTTCAGGTTAGGTTGTGCACCTGAATGTGACATTTGAGTTTGTTTATGAGCAGAATCGTCCAAACGGTTTTAGAGTTATAGCCATCTGAAATTTGGTTGTTTTTTGTTCCTCATTAACTCGAAGAATACAAAACCGATTGAATTCAAACATGGTTATTAGTTGTAGAATGCCAACGCGAAAATTCTTGCAGAATTTCGTGAGGATGGTATAACTAGAAAATTAAAAAAAAAAAAATTAAAAATTATTGAAAGAAATCTATATATCATAAACTATTCGTCCGGCATGGCTGAAATTTTGGAAGAGCCTTCAGAACCTAACTCTACTGCAGAATTCCAAGTTTGAACACGATCGGATATATATTGGATATATATTGTTGTGAGTTCGGTAGCGGCGCTACCGCTTCGCGTAGCGCCGGTAGCGGATGCGAATCGTCGTATGATATGTTGTCTATGGTCGTATTTTTGCGAGAACCTTCAAAAATAAAAATATGAATGTCATGATGACATATCTTTTACGCGTATGTTATGGGAAAATCGTGTTATTTCATCACAAATCTATGGGAGATGATATATATATTCTTTTGAACTTGAGCATTACAATTAATTTTTCATCTAACAATAAAGCATGTGTATGAAAAATGTGTTAGCAGAGGTTAGTGTAAAGGGGTACCATATAATTTGATATATGATACTAGAGCTTAGGGAAAAAACCTCAGCAAAAAAACCCTATCTCCCCGTTAGTGTTGTGATTTATGAAAATTGAAATTGTTAACAAAATATGGGGGATATATATATATATTCTTTTGACTGAGAGCTGTATATGTGTTAGCAGAGGTTGGTGTAACGGGGTACCATACAATTCGACGTATGATACAAGAGCTTAGGGAAAAACCTCAGCAAAAAAACCCTGTCTCCCCGTGAGTGTCGTGATTTGTAACTATTGTTCACAAAATTTACTGCAATTTAAAAATATTGATAGGCATTTATTTCTTCAATATGGACTCCTTCGTCAAAAAACGGAGAGGTTTCTCCAAGGTACCCGAAACTCCTGAAAAATGAAAAGACAAGAGGAGAAGAACGAACAAATTATAAATACTACATAACCTTTCAAAAGTCTCCTATGGGGGATGATAGCCCTACATTAGTGGTCAGACCTGGTTTTGAAAGAGATCCTCCTTAGGAGGAGGCAACTAAATATTGAAGGGATTTCTATGAACAAGAGTGAATATCTTTGAGAAATAGAGACGATGATTCTTCTTCAAGAGATCCATGTGCCTTCAGAGGAGTATATTTGTGAGAGGGGACTTTTGAAAGGTTATGTATTATTTTTAATATGATATCGCTGAAATTTTGTTGAAGGCTTCTGATCTTGTAAGGTGAGAGGCTCATTTGTGGATATTAAATCTCGTGATGGGTAGAGAGGAATTTTAGGGCCAGTTTTTCTATCACTAATGAGAATATATCTTTATGTTTCACCTCATCACCTTTAGATCTATCAATGGACATTAATTGGTTAAGAATAAGTAATTGAATATTACTTTGAATTGAATTTCATTCAATATGTTAGTAACTGAACTTATAATTTTCTTTACTTTGATTATTTAAATATCACATTAATTCCAGTAATATTTTTCAAGAATAATTATATATTCTTCTCCTAAAGAAGAATTGAAGGTAGACAATAATGTGTTAATTTTTTCATCATTTCTTTCTATCCTGACTTCACGAAAAAAAAAATTGTTTCAAGCACTGACGTGAAGTCAGGAGCTTTTGCGCGTATGTTCTATTGTCCATTCTCCTGTATTGGACACTCTTAATCGAATTCACCATGGTAAATTCGATTAAGAGTGTTCAATACAGGAGAATGGACAATTGAACATACGCGCAAAAGCTCCTGAATTCACGAAAAAAAATTGGTTCAAGCACTGACGTGAAGTCAGGAGCTTTTGCGCGTATGTTCAATTGTCCATTCTCCTGTATTGAACACTCTTAATCGAATTTACCATGGTGAATTCGATTAAGAGTGTCCAATACAGGAGAATGGACAATAGAACATACGCGCAAAAGCTCCTGACTTCACGTCAGTGCTTGAACCAATTTTTTTTTAGATCACTTTCTATAATCAATGCGGAAATATCGTCACGTAAAGTGAGAATAAAACGCGAACATTTCATGTTTCTCTGACCGTCGAGTATATATTTTTTTAATTGTCCAAAATATGCTTCTACTATGGAGTTACTTAAGCGAGATGAATTTCCCAGCATTAGAGCACTCCAAAGTGGACTAAAAGGCAGATATTTTCCAATATCACCCCATAATTTCTCATTTAAAAATATATTTTCTTTTTGAAGTTTGCAATCCTCTAGTGGAACGTTTCGCACCATAAGTAAAAATCTTTGATAAAAAGGACTCGATTTATATAAAGCCGTTTCTTCTGTACAGCTGTTTTCTTCCGATTTTTCTGTATGAATCTGTTCAGACTGCAAGAGAAACAGCGGACAAATGAGTCTTAGTTGGTTTTCTGCCTCTTTTGTGGATATATTCATGAAATGGGAATTCATTAACAGTTATATATTCAACACGAATGAATCAAACGTACATAGGTCGTGGAACTGTACAGCGGCGGCAAAGATATCCTTATAATATTTCTTTTGGAAATCATTTATGGCTAATCTGTCGATATCTTTACATAACATTTTCATAAAATGCGCACAACATAAATGTACTGTAACCAGGTTTTTAGGATTCGGTTTATCATAATCATTAAAGGATACTGTGGGAGGTATACTCATTATTCAACGGTTTTTTTCTGGGTTTTCTCTCCCAAACTCTGAAAAATATCTATAAAATAAAAATTAATTATTTTGTGATTTGCTTCTGCGTAAGAAACACAGGATATTTGTCAGAAGCAATCAATTGAACAATGTTGCCTAACAAACAACAACGAAACAACATCAACGAAGAAACAACTATAGCGTAACGTTTCGGAGTCTATATCAGACCCCTTCTTCAGACGTTCAACGAAAATCGAGAGAATTATTTTGTTGATAGTTATTTGGTGAAATTCAAGAATTGTCACATGTTTATCATGTGTATCAAGAATTTGATAACATATATTTAAATAATGCTTCAATGAACATCTATTTAATGCTCTGCAAATAGCATGAATGTTAGCGAACGAAAAATCAGTTACAATTTTTGAAAATGCTGGCCAGAAGTGTTGTTCTTCACAGGCATACCTGAAATAACTAAAAAGTTTGAAAATGGAATTGGAATCGTGTACTGCCGAGATCATGGATAAAATCGGAAAAATTCTCTGTGACTCCTCAATTTCCACAACAGCCGTATCTTAATATATATATATTTCTTGTGTGCGTGTGTATGTGACTGAACTCCTCCTAAACGACTGGACCGATTTTGATGAAATTTTTTGTGTGTGTTCGTGGAGATTCGAGAATGGTTTAGATTTACTAAAAATGACGGGGAGAACCAAAGTTTTCATTGCTCACCAAAATTATCCTTTCTTTGATGGTATACCTGGCACCTCCGCCAATTTGCAACGCGATGTGTAACTTCGACTAGACCGATTTTGATGAAATTTTTTGTGTGTGTTCGTGGAGATTCGAGAATGGTTTAGATTTACAATTTGGTCTACTGGAGAATGTTTTTTCAAGTAATTTCTTATTTATAAGGAGTTGTTGATTTTGGAATGTTTTACATTAGATCCGGCGGACGGCGCTATCATCGCATTCAATTTTAGTTTGTCCCGACAGATGGTGCTACGATTAATTTGTTATTCAATTCATGTGCTGATTAAAATATTAAATGTAATTATTTTTTAAAGAGTTTTGAAGTGTGTATAAATAATTTTGTGAATTCAGATGTTTTTTTTTTGTAAGGAGTTTTTGATTTTGGAATGTTTTACATCAGATTCGACGGATGGCGCTATCATCGCATTCAATATTATTCTATTTTAATTTTAGTTTGTCCCGACAGATAGTGCTACGATCAATTTGAATTGGAGTTGGCGTTAGGGTTGGAGTTGTCGTTGGCGTTGAGGTTTGCATTGACGTTGGAGTTGGAGTTCACGTTGGAGTTGGAGTTCACGTTGGAGTTGGAGTTCGAGTTGGAGTTGGAGTTGGAGTTGGAGTTGGAGTTGGAGTTGGAGTTCGAGTTCGAGTTGGAGTTGGAGTTGGAGTTGGAGTTGGAGTTGGAGTTGGAGTTGGAGTTGGAGTTGGAGTTGGAGTTGGAGTTGGAGTTGGAGTTGGAGTTGGAGTTGGAGTTGGAGTTGGAGTTGGAGTTGGAGTTGGAGTTGGAGTTGGAGTTGGAGTTGGAGTTGGAGTTGGAGTTGGAGTTGGAGTTGGAGTTGGAGTTGGAGTTGGAGTTGGAGTTGGAGTTGGAGTTGGAGTTGGAGTTGGAGTTGGAGTTGGAGTTGGAGTTGGAGTTGGAGTTGGAGTTGGAGTTGGAGTTGGAGTTGGAGTTGGAGTTGGAGTTGGAGTTGGAGTTCGAGTTGGAGTTGGAGTTGGAGTTGGAGTTGGAGTTGGAGTTCGAGTTTGAGTTGGAGTTGGAGTTGGAGTTGGAGTTGGAGTTGGAGGGCAGTACGAAGTCTGCCGGGCCAGCTAGTAGAAATATATTCTTTTACATGAGGTGGTAGGTTTTCTGACCACGGAACCGGTTGCATCAAAAAAAATTGTTTGCAAGCCATTCACACACTTTGTGCTTTTAGAACTTGAATCTGTTGAATGCTGTAGAGTGTAATACAGAATGGTAAGCTAATTTCTTTTATGAAATCAGGATGTTGTTGCTGTAAATTGATGACATCTATCAAATCATTTGTGCTTGTGTTGTTGCGAGAAAGATACTTAGACCTCATTTTTCTACATACGGCATCAGATTTTACTTGTTGCAGATTCTTTCCAACGGTGATCAGCTTCTGGCTGACATTTCTTAATGCTGTTTTCTTAAAACTAAATGGTTTCACATGCTTCAAGTTTCTTTTCATAATAAGTCTTTCAACGCCCCGGACTTGCAGGGTCATATATTGAGGATGACAGAAATTTTGCGAACTACTGAATACTCGAACCTGCCCACATTTGGACAAAAATATTTTGAATTTCTTGCATTGATTTTTATTTTGTTTACACATGCCCAATATTGTGAATTCCTCACGTTTTTTTGAAAACCATGAATCTTTGAAAACTATCAGACAACTGTTATTGATGTATTTTGTTATTCTGTTTCTCAAAACGGTGGGATAATACTCTTTTAGTAATTTATTTCCCTTACTTATAACTGCCAGAAGTCCTCTGTTAAGAGTGAAAGATCCTTCAAGAACATTGCATAACTTAAAATTTGATTTGGAAATACCGAAAACATCAACGTTCTCAGAATCTTTTGGTAAAATTGAAGTGACGGATTTTCCTGGAAAGAAAGGTTTAGAATTTCTGTAGGAATATCCTCTGTTTTTTTACAGTCGGGTGAATGTTCACTACCCTGGTCAGGACATGCAAACGAAAATAAGTCTTCGGTTACATTCTCATAAGGTATACTTTTTCCAGTGATTTCTCCCTCAAAATAATTATCAACTTGGACAGAAGCGAACATCGGACTTAGACCTTCTCCATATGTTGATATTTTATCATCTAAAATATCAGGACTTATACCTTCTTCATGTGCTGATAATTTATCATCTGAAATATCAGGATTGATCTCATTCTCTTTTGAATGAATGTTATCTCCAATTTCACTAAATTCAGTACAGTCTCTTCCATCGACAATACAACTTTAAACGATTCTTTTCGCTGTTCTTAATATGTAGCTCTTCACACAATAACCTATACACAGACTGTTTTTGCCTGTAAGAAGTGCAGATGTTTTCCATGGATATATTCAAAGCCATTAGTGCTCGTTTCAACGAGCTCGTATCAGAACGCAAACTAGTACTTTTTTCCGTCTCATCAACGAAAAACAACCTAAAAGCTTTACTTTTCGTTATAATGTTGAAAACTACGCTAGGATATCCAAAGTTGGTCGATTTTAGAACGAATGCAATTTTTTTCGATAGCTCCCTATTAACTTTTTCATCCGTTGTAAGTGAATAATTGTCCTTCCTCAACTCTATATGAATTAAATGGAATGCTTGCTTTGTAGATAGCTTTTTTACGATCATTTTTGGATAGTTTGGTTTATAACAAATGAACGAAATATAATATGGAAATAAAACAAAAATAAAATCAACGAAAAATGTTCTTCAACTATTCAAAAAAAATAAGGATAATCCTGAAAGAAACGAAAAAGAAAATCAACCCAATCAAAAATACGCTCCACTTCATCCAACAATAAATTGTAAATTGAAACTCTATCAGTAATAATATCGATGAAATAATTCAACAACAACAGAATACAGTAGTCCAAATGCAAATGCAATGAAAATATCTGTATATGTATAAGGAACTAATACACAGAAAGTATCAATTTCTATCGAAACGACGTGCCGCGGTCCAAGCCAAATACATCGAGCGATATGAGTTAGTTCCCTAGATGCGGCGATTCATAAGGTAGAGGTATGAGTCGACGGAATATAGACGATACGTAAACGTATTATGAGCAAAGAGCTACTTAACGGAATTATTTCGGATATATTCTTTTGTATTTTGGGAATCTGTGGATATGTTGATGAGAGCATAACAGGTTGAACCTAATAATAATGAAAATTGTTTACAGGATAATCTTGAGGTGATTAAGTAATGGAAAGTTATTGAACAAGGCAATCAAGATCAAGCGGAGAAAAATGGCTCCGTCGAGCACATTTGCTCAGGACGAGTTCTCTAAAGAACCGTTTTCAGTCGCCTCCAAAATAGAAGTAACTGCATTTCGAGAGTTATTGTGATTATTTGAAACATAGAGCCTGGGTTTATTTTACTCTACTCAAAATTGACATCCATCGGACGGAAAATCTCTCATCTTTGTCTCACTGTTTTATAAACAGTATATTTTGGGTTCTGTGCAAGGCCGTCTTAAACTATGCGGGGGTGCTTGTTCACACAATAATTTGGGACCTTTTGGAAAGTAAAAAATTATACATTTTTCTACCAGGGTAACTCTTGATCGGAATGAACTAGCTAGACAATTTTCAGGGTAGGTTTGGGATATAAATATCTCAGTTAAGTTTGTTATTCGGCAAAATGGTGGTTTCGGAGTAACGAAAAAAAAAATTCCCACTTTTTGCGCGTATGTTCTGGGGAACATCGCGTTATCAAATTTCTGTAATTTTCGATTTTTTTGCCGAAACTGATTGGGTTCGACATCCTGATGAAAAATTCGAGGTCAAATTTGATTCTGTCCAGCCGACCGATAACTTGGGAACGGAAAGAGATAGCGACTTGAAATTTTCAGGAGTGGTGGCGCATCCCAATACGACGGACAAAAGTTCGTTGATTGGCATAATCGGCCCAATATGGTTTCCGAGTAATAATTTTTGTTTTCAACCAATACAGATCCGATCGAATTTAAACTTGGTGAATGGTTGACGAATTCAAACCTAAGGACGCTTGTGAAATTTTGTGAGAATCATATCACTAAAAAGTTTTGAAAAAATTTAAAAAAAATATTATTTATGTGACGATAACCTGAGAACGGAAAAAGATAGCTAATTGAAATTTTCAGGTTAGGTTGAGCATCTGAATGCAACATTTGAGTTTATTTATAGGCATAATTGGCCAGACGGTTTTGGAGTTATGCCCATCTGAAATTTAGTTGTTATTTCCTAAATAACTCGAAAAACACGAAACCGATCCAATTCCAACATGGTTGGACTGAAACTGGAATTTTGCGTAAAAGGAAGACAGGAGATAGGGACTTGTAATTTTCAGGGTAGGTTGCGCTTCTGAATAGGAGGGGTTAATATTATTTTTGAGCATATCTGTCTAACGGTTTCGAAGTTATTTCCACCTGGAATATTATCTCCACGATAACTCAAAATATATAGACTCGATCGAATTGAAGCTTGGTAACTAGTTTTAGAATATCGACATAAACACGTGTGTGAAATTTTGTGAGAAACGTACCCCTAAAAAATAAAAAAAAAATACGAAAAAAAAATTGGTTCAAGGTCCTGACTACAAGTCAGTGCTCGAACCAATTTTTTTGAGTTATATTGAGCCAAATACAAGCCAAGTTTGATCTTATATGAATTTTTTGTCTTAAATCGATCCTCACTAAGCTGATTAAATCAAAATCAAGTCAAATGTTAGGGACATTTCATACTTCAAAAAGAAAAGAGGCAAAGTTTGACTTTATTTTGTCTTAATTTGGTTAAACAAACATAATTTTGATTTAAATTTTAAGACAGAAGTAAATGTTATTTTCGACTCGGGTGCTAACTGTTACTGAGCCCGACAAAAATGTTTTTAGAATAAATGAGAGAGAAATTGTCTGTCCTTCGAGGCCCCCCTAAGGATGGGGCCCCTGGGCATGGGCCCCGTGTGCCCTTATGGTAAAGACGGCATTGGTTCTGTGAGTACTTTTCCTGAAAATTTCATTCTGATACAAGACCGACTTCAGGTTGAAACGCACAAAAACCACATATAAGGGAGATTTTCACCCCCAAACCCCATTTTAAGAAATTTTGAGTCATATCAAAGGAATGGATATACGATAGCAGAACTTTCCTGAAAATTTCATTCTGATACAAGACCGACTTCAGGTTGAAAAGCACAAAAAACACATATAAGGGTGATTTTCACCCCCTAGTCCCCTTTTTAAGAAATTTTGAGTCATATCAAAGGAATGGATATACCATAGCAGAACTTTCCTGAAAATTTCATTCTGATACAAGACCAACTTCAGGTTGAAAAGCACAAGAAACACATATAAGGGTGATTTTCACCCCCTAGTCCCCATTTTAAGAAATTTTGAGTAATGTCAAAGGAATGGATATACGATAGCAGAACTTTCCGCAAAATTTCATTCTGATACAAGAGCGACTTCAGGTGTAAAAGCGCAAATAACACATATAAGAGATATTTTCACCCCCAAGTCCCCATTTTAAGAAATTTTGAGTCATACCAAAGGAATGGATATACGATAGCAGAACTTTGCTGAAAATTTCATTCTGATACAAGACCGACTTCAGGTAAAAACGCGCAAAAAACATATATAAGGGAGATTTTCACCCCCAAGTCCCCATTTTAAGAAATTTTGAGTCACACCAAAGAAATGGATATATGATAGCAGAACTTTGCTGAAAATTTCATTCTGATACAAGACCGACTTCAGGTTTAAACGCACAAATACCACATATAAGGGAGATTTTCACCCCCAAGTCCCCATTTTACGAAATTTTGAGTCATATCAAAGGAATGGATATACGATAGCAGAACTTTCCTGAAAATTTCATTCTGATACAAGACCGACTTAAGGTTGAAAAGCACAAAAAACACATATAAGGGTGATTTTCACCCCCTAGTCCCCTTTTTAAGAAATTTTGAGTCATATCAAAGGAATGGATATACGATAGCAGAACTTTCCTGAAAATTTAATTCTGATACAAGACCGACTTCAGGTTGAAAAGCACAAAAAACACATATAAGGGTGATTTTCACCCCCTAGTCCCCATTTTGAGAAATATTGAGTCATTTCAAAGGAATGGATATACGATAGCAGAACTTTCCTGAAAATATCATTCTGATACAAGACCGACTTCAGGTGAAAACGCGCAAAAAACACATATAAGGAAGATTTTCACCCCCAAGTCCCCATCTTAAGAAATTTTGAGTAATATCAAAGGAATGGATATACGATAGCAGAACTTTCCTGAAAATTTCATTCTGGTACAAGAGCGACTTTAGGTGTAAAAGGGCAAAAAACACATATAATGGTGATTTTCACCCCCTAGTCCCCATTTTAAGAAATTTTGAGTCATATCAAAGGAATGGATATACCATAGCAGAACTTTCCTGAAAATTTCATTCTGATACAAGACCGACTTCAGGTTGAAACGCACAAAAAACACATATAAGGGAGATTTTCACCCCCAAGTCCCCATTTTAAGAAATTTTGAGTCATATCAAAGGAATGGATTTACGATAGCAGAACTTTCCTGAATATTTCATTCTGATACAAGACCGACTTCAGGTGAAAACGCGCAAAAAACACATATAAGGGAGATTTTCACCCCCAAGTCCCCATTTTAAGAAATTTTGAGTCATACCAAAGGAATGGATATATGATAGCAGAAGTTTGCTGAAAATTCCATTCTGATACAAGACCGACTTCAGGTTGTAACGCACAAAAACCACATATGAGGGAGATTTTCACCCCCAAGTCCCCATTTTAAGAAATTTTGAGTCATACCAAAGGAATGGATATATGATAGCAGAAGTTTGCTGAAAATTCCATTCTGATACAAGACCGACTTCAGGTTGTAACGCACAAAAACCACATATGAGGGAGATTTTCACCCCCAAGTCACCATTTTAAGAAATTTTGAGTCATATCAAAGGATATACGATAGCAGAACTTTCCTGAAAATTTCATTCTGATACAAGACCGACTTCAGATGAAAAAGTGCAAAAAACACATATAAGGGAGATTTTCACCCCCAAGTCCCCATTTTAAGAAATTTTGAGTCATATCAAAGGAATGGATAGACGATAGCAGAACTTTGCTGAAAATTTCATTCTGATACAAGACCGACTTCAGGTTGAAACGCACAAAAAACACATATAAGGGAGATTTTCACCCCCAAGTCCCCATTTTAAGAAATTTTGAGTCATACCAAAGGAATGGATATATGATAGCAGAAGTTTGCTGAAAATTCCATTCTGATACAAGACCGACTTCAGGTTGTAACGCACAAAAACCACATATGAGGGAGATTTTCACACCCAAGTCCCCATTTTAAGAAATTTTGAGTCATAGCAAAGGATATACGATAGCAGAACTTTCCTGAAAATTTCATTCTGATACAAGACCGACTTCAGATGAAAAAGTGCAAAAAACACATATAAGGGAGATTTTCACCCCCAAGTCCCCATTTTAAGAAATTTTGAGTCATATCAAAGGAATGGATTTACGATAGCAGAACTTTCCTGAATATTTCATTCTGATACAAGACCGACTTCAGGTGGAAACGCGCAAAAAATACATATAAGGGTAATTTTCACCCCCAAGTCCCCATTTTAAGAAATTTTGAGTCATACCAAAGGAATGGATATATGATAGCAGAAGTTTGCTGAAAATTCCATTCTGATACAAGACCGACTTCAGGTTGTAACGCACAAAAACCACATATAAGGGAGATTTTCACCCCCAAGTCCCCATTTTAAGAAATTTTGAGTCATATCAAAGGAATGGATATACGATAGCAGACCTTTCCTGAAAATTTCATTCTGATACAAGACTGACTTCAGATGAAAAAGTGCAAAAAACACATATAAGGGAGATTTTCACCCACAAGTCGCCATTTTAAGAAATTTTGAGTCATACCAAAGGAATGGATAGACGATAGCAGAACTTTGCTGAAAATTTCATTCTGATACAAGACCGACTTCAGGTTGAAACGCACAAAAAACACATATAAGGGAGATTTTCACCCCCAAGTCCCCATTTTAAGAAATTTTGAGTCATATCAAAGGAATGGATATACGATAGCAGAACTTTCCGGAAAATTTCATTCTGATACAAGACCGACTTCAGGTTGAAAAGCACAAAAAACACATATAAGGGTGATTTTCACCCCCTAGTCCCCTTTTTAAGAAATTTTGAGTCATATCAATGGAATGGATATACCGACTTCAGGTTGTAACGCACAAAAACCACATATGAGGGAGATTTTCACCCCCAAGTCACCATTTTAAGAAATTTTGAGTCATATCAAAGGATATACGATAGCAGAACTTTCCTGAAAATTTCATTCTGATACAAGACCGACTTCAGATGAAAAAGTGCAAAAAACACATATAAGGGAGATTTTCACCCCCAAGTCCCCATTTTAAGAAATTTTGAGTCATATCAAAGGAATGGATAGACGATAGCAGAACTTTGCTGAAAATTTCATTCTGATACAAGACCGACTTCAGGTTGAAACGCACAAAAAACACATATAAGGGAGATTTTCACCCCCAAGTCCCCATTTTAAGAAATTTTGAGTCATACCAAAGGAATGGATATATGATAGCAGAAGTTTGCTGAAAATTCCATTCTGATACAAGACCGACTTCAGGTTGTAACGCACAAAAACCACATATGAGGGAGATTTTCACACCCAAGTCCCCATTTTAAGAAATTTTGAGTCATAGCAAAGGATATACGATAGCAGAACTTTCCTGAAAATTTCATTCTGATACAAGACCGACTTCAGATGAAAAAGTGCAAAAAACACATATAAGGGAGATTTTCACCCCCAAGTCCCCATTTTAAGAAATTTTGAGTCATATCAAAGGAATGGATTTACGATAGCAGAACTTTCCTGAATATTTCATTCTGATACAAGACCGACTTCAGGTGGAAACGCGCAAAAAATACATATAAGGGTAATTTTCACCCCCAAGTCCCCATTTTAAGAAATTTTGAGTCATACCAAAGGAATGGATATATGATAGCAGAAGTTTGCTGAAAATTCCATTCTGATACAAGACCGACTTCAGGTTGTAACGCACAAAAACCACATATAAGGGAGATTTTCACCCCCAAGTCCCCATTTTAAAAAATTTTGAGTCATATCAAAGGAATGGATATACGATAGCAGACCTTTCCTGAAAATTTCATTCTGATACAAGACTGACTTCAGATGAAAAAGTGCAAAAAACACATATAAGGGAGATTTTCACCCACAAGTCGCCATTTTAAGAAATTTTGAGTCATACCAAAGGAATGGATAGACGATAGCAGAACTTTGCTGAAAATTTCATTCTGATACAAGACCGACTTCAGGTTGAAACGCACAAAAAACACATATAAGGGAGATTTTCACCCCCAAGTCCCCATTTTAAGAAATTTTGAGTCATATCAAAGGAATGGATATACGATAGCAGAACTTTCCGGAAAATTTCATTCTGATACAAGACCGACTTCAGGTTGAAAAGCACAAAAAACACATATAAGGGTGATTTTCACCCCCTAGTCCCCTTTTTAAGAAATTTTGAGTCATATCAATGGAATGGATATACCGTAGCAGAACTTTCCTGAAAATTTCATTCTGATACAAGACCGACTTCAGGTTGAAAAGCACAAAAAACACATATAAGGGTGATTTTCACCCCCTAGTCCCTATTTTAAGAAATTTTGAGTAATATCAAAGGAATGGATACACGATAGCAGAACTTTCCTGAAAATTTCATTCTGATACAAGAGCGACTTCAGGTGTGAAAGCGCAAAAAACACATATAAGGGAGATTTTCACCCCCAAGTCCCCATTTTAAGAAATTTTGAGTCATACCAAAGGAATGGATATACGATAGCAGAAATTTGCTGAAAATTTCATTCTGATACAAGACCGGCTTCAGGTTGAAACGCACAAATAACACATATAAGGGAGATTTTCACCCCCAAGTCCCCATTTTAAGAAATTTTGAGTCATATCAAAGGAATGGATATACGATAGCAGAACTTTCCTGAAAATTTCATTCTGATACAAGACCGACTTCAGGTGAAAACGCGCAAAAAACACATATAAGGGAGATTTTCACCCCCAAGTCCCCATTTTAAGAAATTTTGAGTCATACCAAAGGAGTGGATATATGATAGCAGAACTTTGCTGAAAATTTCATTCTGATACAAGACCGACTTCAGGTTGAACGCACAAAAACCACATATAAGGGAGATTTTCACCCCCAAGTCCCCATTTTAAGAAATTTTGAGTCATATCAAAGGAATGGATATACGATAGCAGAACTTTCCTGAAAATTTCATTCTGATACAAGACCGACTTCAGGTTGAAAGGCACAAAAAACACATATAAGGGTGATTTTCACCCCCTAGTCCCCCTTTTAAGAAATTTTGAGTCATATCAAGGGAATGGATATACAATAGCAGAACTTTCCTGAAAATTTCATTCTGATACAAGACCGACTTCAGGTTGAAAAGCACAAAAAACACATATAAGGGTTATTTTCACCCCCTAGTCCCCATTTTAAGAAACTTTGAGTCATATCAAAGGAATGGATATACGATAGCAGAACTTTCCTGAAAATTTCATTCTGATACAAGACCGACTTCAGGTTGAAATGCACAAAAAACACATATAAGGGTGATTTTCACCCCCAAATCCCCATTTTAAGAAATTTTGAGTCATATCAAAGGAATGTATATATGATAGCAGAACTTTCCTGAAAATTTCATTCTGATACAAGACCGACTTCAGGTGAAAACGCGCAAAAAACACATATAAGGGAGATTTTCACCCCCAAGTCCCCATTTTAAGAAATTTTAAGTCATACCAAAGGAATGGATATACGATAGCAGAACTTTGCTGTATCTTTCATTCTGATACCAGACCGACTTCAGGTTGAAACGCACAAAAAACACATATAAGGGAGATTTTCACCCCCAAGTCCCCATTTTAAGAAATTTTGAGTCATATCAAAGGAATGGATATACGATAGCAGAACTTTCCTGAAAATCTCATTCTGATACAAGACCGACTTCAGATGTAAAAGCGCAAAAAACACATATAAGGGTGATTTTCACCCCCTAGTCCCCATTTTAAGAGATTATCACAACAAAGTATATTATGATTTTTTCTGGCAATTTTATTATGTTGCAAGGTCGAGTTCGGGTGGCATTATGCAGTATATTCGTAAGAACGAAGTTTACTTGCTCCTTCATGATCACGTTTGAATTCACTTGAAGAGTTGACCACTAGACCACGAATGAAAATCACATCAACATTCAACATTCAATATTCCCTTCTACTTCCAAGAAATTTCCGACATACAGCAATGTGAGAGTGCACGCCAATGAGCCTTCGGGCGAACTCGGCGATTTCACAGGATAACTTTTCAGGCTAACTTCACGCCGGTTCATTGGGAATAGAAGGCAATATGAAGTGTGAAAGATTTTATACAGAAAATGATAATCACTGTTTAATATGGAAAGTTTGAATGGAATTTCTGTCTTTATTTAAGCACAGGGCAATATCATACATAATTCCATAACTCTATCAAGCTCTAGCAAATAGCTTCATTCCCCATTTGTGAGGTTTATTTTTTATTGAATTGACATCAATATTTTTCCGAATCAACGTTGAATCTTGTTGAGTTTGTGAAATGCTTGTTATGTATGTATGGCGTTGACCATTCTCAAACTGCAGAGGACTTGGGTTGCGGCGGCATCCATGTTGCTGCCTCATTGTTGCAAATAAATTCTCTAATGGATCTTGTTTCAACTTCCTTGTTAATAATTTTGGAACGGAATAATTTGAACGCAAATCCTCTGCAAGTTGTAGAATACCATTAATGGTAAGGATAAGGCCATTAATGCAAGGAGGGAGAGATCGCTTGGATAGTAGAAACCTAGCAATTTTGAAATTGTCCCTCATTCGTAAATGAAATTGCTCATAAGGCGAACCCTATCTCATTGCATATCTCATCTTGAGCAGATCAGTCCCGAGTTTGCTACTATTCAAACAATCAAAAAGTTTATCCATATCACTCCCTAACCCAGCTTTTGCTATGGAATCTGCTAGCTACTCTCCAAACTGGTGTAAAACAAGCATTGCTGAACTGATAGATTCACTAAGAATTTGTGTTGCATATTTTATACTCATTGCATTAAAGCTCGTCACATTGAAATGCTCATCTGTAATTTTTGGGAGTAAACGTAAGCGCATAGGGTTTGTAGATCTGCCAGCTTATGGTGTCATTTTTGTATATCAGGTCATATTTTGCTAAATTGTTGAGGACACTTTTTACCAGGCGAGGAAAATCATATACAAAATTTGTTCATTGTTTTCACAGGACTCTGATCACAAATCACAGATTTCACTATGAGTCCTCTTTGAACTGATTCAAGTGAATCAAGAAAAATTGATGGCAAAAATTCATTTGTGGCAGTTCGCCCCAAAAACCAGCATCCCAAAGTATATTTCCAATTCTATACGATGCCCTATACACACAAGTGCAGAGGAAGCTTCCTCATTTTTCCTTATTTTTCCAGTATCAATAACCCCGACTATTTTGTCTTTCGAGCTATCAAAATGAAGCTCATTTCATTTCATCAAAAAGTAAACTACAATTTTTTTTTTCGGATTGCACAATTTTGAAAGAGTATTTTGAGGGATTCCTCTATAGCTTGGCTTATACCAGGAGAAATTTTAAGCTTTGCTTCGCAATTTCTCAAGGTCGTGACTGTGGGTAAGTTGAATGATTTAGAAAATGCACATTTCCTTCAAGTAATCATCATACCTCCTATTGAATTTATTTGCAAAGTTGGCTTTCAACTCATTGGTAAAAATAATGTGAGCATCCTTAGAAAGATATTTCTTAGATTTACATATCAATCTAGAAATATAGGCCCTGTTTGTTGCCTGGATGGGTCTTCCTTTGCAGAAGCAGTGGGGTACTATCTGCCTAAACAGCCTGCACCTCAAGGAATTTATAGTGGCCCTCATTCTTTGCAGCTTTTTATTCGTTTTGGGGGTTAGCCTGCTTCCACGACTTTTGGTAGGAGTCACTACATTTTTTCCCTCTTCTGATAAATCCTTCGATTCAGGAGATACATCTATAAATATCAAAAAAATATATCATCAAATAATATTTCGGATATTCGCTCAATTTTATTGTCATTCTATATCTCTCGACTAACTTCACACTGTCTGTACAGGAGTAACCATGATACAAAAAGATTGCAACTTATTTATCTCTACAAAATAATATTGATAGATTAAAATTGTTCGTTATTAGTTCCAGAGAAAGCATTGTCTTTCTGTGGGATTTACCTTCATTATCTGACTGTCCTGGGGAATATGCTATCTCTCGAGTAAAGAGATAGTCGCTATTATTATTCACATATTCATTGAACTCAGTTTCATTGAAAATCAAGGGTGACTGGACCGACTGGCTACTTTTTAAATTTTTAGTGGTTGCTCTATAAACTATGAAATTGCAATAAGTACAAATTTATTGTAAAGTATGCGGAAATATGTTGATGCAGTTTCCGGACTAATGCTGGCACGATAAGCCGAGTCCTTAACATCAGTTCGCATCCGCCTTTGTGGTGTAAGTGAAGAAGTCGATACTTTCCTTTTTAAGATCGTTTATTGAAGTCCTGAAGTCACTAGCGTCGGTTGTGTGCGCTTTGGTTTCATTAGTGTTATACTTCACAGTATATTTATGTTTCAGGAGAGTTTTCAACTTTTAGTGGAACTGCTGATAGCTTCCGATTTTCTGCGTTATATTAATTGGGGGTAATTTCTGAAGATTTGGGGTAGGTCGTGCTGTCGAAGTGGGATTTTTCGATGTTGAAGCTTCGGTTTCCATCGGACTCATCAGACTCGGGTTCCAGGATTCCATAAGAATTTGTCGTCTTGGTGGGAGCTGCTTGGATCAGGGTGGGCTGAGGAGACGTCTTCTCCGGAGTTGCGAAGTCCATGGCTTCAACTTCTGACATAGTTGACATATCGAAGTTGTATGGGACTATCTCGTTTATGCGCTGTATGCGGCTGACGAAGTCTTTTGAGACACATCCGTCCCGGGCAGAGTTGTATTTCTTTTTTAAGTCCTTAATTTTCACATTTCACTGTACGCACTTCCACACACTCATTGCACTTTTCTTGGTCAAGGGACAACCGTTCGCTTCGGAGTCTCGACTCGAATGATCCTTAATCACGACGGTGATCATTGGTTGTTATGAGTTAGAATGAAGCATACTCTTACTCTATGATCTCTTATGTTGTGCTTCAGTGTGGGGATGATATTTGGTGGTATCTTTCTTCTTTTTACACTGTTAGAAGCGGAGTTTACCGTTGTTCTCCGTCAAGTAGAGCTAGTTTTGGTCTTTTGATTTTTGATGGTTGGTTTGGGTCATAGTCCATTATTTGGGCGATGGTCTGATTTGTGTGGTTCAATGATCTTTCTATTATTTTTCTATTTCGGACTTTTATTTGATCTTCTATTGTCTTTATTCCTAGGTTTCTTCTTATGGCATTGTTTCTGATATACCAGGGGGCATCGGTTATCTGCCTCAGGATTTTGTTTTGGGTTATTTCTAGGGTCTTTAAGTGAAAGGCAGCGGCTTGTTCCCATACTGTGGAACAGCATGACAGGGATCATAGTTGATTTGTACAGTTTCAATTTATTACCTATGAGCTTGATGTTTCTGGATATTGATGGATTGTTTTTCCATGAAATTTTTGTGCCATCGATGTCTATTTCCTCAGTCGGTCTTGTATTTTTCCGGCTTAATACCACATCTTGGCTCTTATCTGGATTCACTTTTATCTTCCATTTCTCCATCCATTCTTGTATTGTGTCCGTAGCTGTTTGTATAGGTATCTTCTAGCAAGATTTGTATTTCTTGAGTGGGCTAAAATGGCAGTATCATCAGCATAGGTAAACATTTAAGTGTCATTTTCCAGGTTGTTCGGAATGTCTGCCGTGTAGATATTATATAATTCGGAGGACAGTACTCCTCATTGGGGAACACCACCTGTGATTTTGGTTTTCTTCGTCTTTATGGTCCAATTTTGACATGGAAGGTTCTTTTTCTCAAATAGTTTTTAATCAGGATCGTGACGGGTGCGCTGATGCCGGCCTGGGTCATTTTGTAGATTAGCCCTTCGTGCCACATTATTATCTGACTGGGGAATATGCTATCTCTTGAGTAAAAAGATAGTCGCTATTACTATTCCGCTATTCATCGTACATTTCCTCTTCAGTTTCATTGAAAGTCAAGAGTGACTGAACTGACTGGCTACTTTTTGAATTTTTCGTGGTTGCTCTATAAACTATGAAATTGCAATAAGTACAAATTTATTGTAAAGTAGGCGAATATAATACCTCTTCTCCTGTATATACTCACTTAGAAAATTCAAGTAGTTATACCACCATGGCCATTTAGACATTTCAGATGCTTCACTACCAATCGGAGTATGCTTCAGTTTTGGTGCTTTCCGTGGTATATTTATGTTTGAGAGCCTCAAAATATTTCTTGTCTGTGGTATAATTGGTGGAGACAAATTAATCAGTTCACAGCATACAATAACAATTTTTTCCAGCATAGTATCAGTATCCCCCTGAGAAATTAAAGATATAGGCATTTTATAACTCAAAATTTTGACGAATCAATTATTCCAATTATACCAATTATTCGTTCAACTTGTTTTCGAACATGTGCAAAGGATCTTGTTTTCTCAAGCTCGATAGGTTCTATCTGTTTCTTCCCCTTGGTAAAAGCAGGCATCTGAAAGGAAGTATAAAAATTAAGCTGACTAAATGAGCATGCTTATTGGCTTATTTCATGATCATAAATAAAGACTGACCTGTATTGTAGCATTCAAAAACTTGAATGATAAACCCTCTATCTCCCATTACAACCTCGCCTGTGAATATTAAGAATCTAATAAGTTGAAATTTTATCCTGAAGCCACAACCAGAATTTGAATATGTGTAAACTACTCACCAGCATTGATGTGGTCAAGAAAGTTTGAATGAATTGTAACATGTTTATCGGACGTTCTACCTCCCCAAGCTTCACTGATCTGTTTGATAGTTTTCCATGCACTAAGACTCTGCCGGTTGAAGTGTTGAATCTTTTTCGTTTTCCAGGCGTTCGGAAGGAAATGAGGGAATTAAAATGCTACTGTTATTGGTAAACGTTCAAGTATATAGGAAAGAATTATGATTCAAGAAGTGTACAAGGTTCTTAAGCTGTATTCAGCAAAAGCAGACACTATTCTTGATAATGTGATTGTCGGCACATCAGGACCTGAACTACTAGAGCCAGTAACCTTGCTCTTAACTTGGAATTCTTTGATGAGGGGGGACATTCTGTTTATGAACTGAGGAGAAAATCTAGTTTTATCCACCATCTTCTTTGTATTGTTTCCCCTAAGCAAGCCTCAGATTAGGAGAGATGTTAAGATGTTAGGCTTCACTTAGAAAACAGATAGATCCTTGAGGTATTATTCCAATTAAATATTTAAGCGTGTGATGGTGTTTATAGTTTGACTGCGCTAAAGAGTAAATCTGAGTGTTTGACAGTTAACAGCTCAAAACAGTCAATTATTACACTGATTTTATCACCAAAAGATTCTTGGAGGCATTCAGGCATTGCGAGCCTCATTATTTCCCTATTTGGCCATATTTAGAGTTTTTTAAATCTTGCATACATTATTTCTTTCGTATTCCCCAAATATGTTGATGCAGTTGGCGGACTAATGCTGACACGATGAGCCAATGAGAATTTGTTCATATGCTGGTAACCTTGTATTGTGATGAATAACAATGTAACATTCACATGTTTTGATGATGATATTTAGCTTTCGAAATGTATGAATACCTGTAAAATATTTGGTTTTGATATCACTTTCTTCCAAGTATTTGTACTCTGTCTCCAATATTTCTACTTTCATTTTCAGTTGCTTTGAAGGTTTTGAATCTTGTACCTACCATATTACTGAAATCTTTAAGGGGCCAAGATGTACTTGTGAGAGATTACACAAGTAAATCCCGCTGGATTCGCGGAATCTTAAAGGAAAAGCTAGGTAAATTCGTTTTTCTTTGCGAGATTCCTGAACTAAATAACGTTAAGTGGAAAAGACATGTCAATCAGATAATAGAACAAAACGGAGTTGTAACAAATAATGCCAATTCAAATTTTTTGCAAGTTTCCAAAACTCAAGCATTAGATATAAACAGTAGCGAAAGTTCACAGTCAGATTTATCCGATAATTTAGTGCTTGAAAAATCTTTAGTTCTGAATAAGAAGGATCATGATTCTCCGGATGTGTTTGTTTCCGAATCCAATGTTATAACGCGACCCAAGCGCAATGCAAAACCACCAGAAAGGCTTGCATACGAATGATCAATAGTGTTCTATTTTTTCCTTTGTTATAAGATTTTAATTTAATTTGTTATTATTGCAATTAATATGTTTGGGATATTTGTTCCTTTCAAGGGAATAGGTCGGAAGGATGCTGTATATCGATTATTGAATATCTGGATAACATGTGTTATTCGGAATGTTATTTGTTAAGCGGTCAATCAAGGTTGGCACGCGAACGAGTATGATCAATAAATGCAGTAAGAAGTTGAACACATTGTTTCAATTGAGATATATTACATTAATTTTTCTCAACTTTGTATTCTTCAACAGTAAATTGTCTTCTGACTGACCCTGAGTAACATGATTTCCGTGGTCCACACTGAGATGTACCTAAGCATATCTGGTAAGTTCTCGTATGTTTTATCTCAAAATCAGAGGTGTAGTACATTAGCTGGTATCTATCCCTATAATAAGCATTACTCATTTTAGTGTTGAACATTGAACCATTCAGGTCTCTATAACATATTAACTGACCAGTCATTAAGGGGAATGATGCCATAACTGAGTCAAAGCAATTGTTTTTGTCACAAACCCTTCCAGCTGAGTTTAGATATATATTCTTATCACATGTGCTCACAGTTGTAGGGCCAAGTAGTATTTCTGCAGTTAATGCTGCCATCATTTTAGTTGTGTCAGACTTAGATCTCAATTGTGTTGAGTTTATTGTCCTAGGTGGTGGTGCAGGCAATGTGTTCACTGATTTAAGGCCATTTAATTGTATGTATGATGGCAACCTGAGCTGTTTCTCTTTTCTCTCGCCCATCTTTAATCTTAGTTGCAAGTTAAGTAATTACATTCTTAATTGAAGAAAGAAGTCCATTCTCAAAGTGGAGTAGTAGGTATAGAAGGAGTGAAAAAAGGCCTCTAAGTCATCTCCACAAATACGAAGAAAAATACTTTTATTGATTTACATGATTTTAATACATGTTTCGAACTCTGCAGAGTTCATCTTCAGTGACTGAAAGAGAAAAAATAAAGTTGTAGAAGCTGGTAAAATTGAATTTGAACAACCACGTGGTGAAAAATACTTACAATTTGAAGGAAGTGAAAACTTAAAATTATCTTAACAGTATGAGGGCACCTACAACATGGTAGGGCTATTATGGTGGTTCCCAACCCCCATGAGGGGAGCACAAGAACAATACGATGACTAACAAGAATACATATGACCACGGAGTCTCCATTTTGTAACTGGCAAACAAGAGAGAGGAAATTGCGACTGCGTAACAGAATTATTGTATCACGGATAAACAAGGACAATACGAGACCTCTATGATTAAATGGAATAATTAACATAATAGTTAACAAAGATATTGGAGACATCTATGTAAACATGAAAGGAAAGTCAAAAACACCTTGCGACATCTGTGACCAAATGGAAAAATGAACATAATGGCTAACAAACTGTAAAGAAATTGAGACATCTGTATGAGAATATGATAACTAGAAACAAGAACAGTCAAAGCGAAGGTGAAGCATCATTTTATATCCAAATAATTGAAGGGCAGAGCAACGACAGTGAAAACAGCATGTATGGAGGAACTAAAAGGAGAGTGAATCGAAAAGTTTTATGCAATCAAAATTAACTTGTTCGTTAAGAAATGTGATATCAGGGTTATTTTTAATAGAATTAATTTCAAAAATTTCCAAAATGTTCATAAGAGAACCTTTATTGGCATGATGAAGTATTTTGATGTATTTATTGATATCGAAAGAGTGGTTGGCATTAATAACGTGATTAGCAAAAGAAGTGTTAGAGTTTATTTCAGGAAAAGGGAAAGTGGAAAATTTAGTTTTATATTTGTCAATAATTTTTTCGACCACTTTGACCTATATATTTTGCATTGCAATCTGGAGTTGAACAAGATATTTCATATATGCCTGATTTCTATAAGGGATTGATTTTATCTTTATTATTGACCAATTTATTGCGAATAGTATTGTGAGTATAAAAACAAACATTAATATCAACCAAATGTCTTCGAAAAATGTTTTTTGCATCTTGTGATACTTTGCCAAGGTAGGTAATTGAACAAAATTTAGATGGTGAAGAGGGATAAAGTAAATTCCTATTGGAATATTTTGCAAGGTGTCTGAAGTACAATTTATTAATTAGGTGTGGAGGGAAACCATTATTATTACCCATTTGTTTAATTATGTTAAGTTCTTTGTTAAAATTATCAAGACTCAAAGGAATGGAAAATAATCTATGAAAAAGGGCATTAAAAGCGCTAAGCATTTGCGAGAAGGGATGACAAGATGTGAAAGGTATGATATTGTCAGTATGGGTGGGTTTTCTGGATATTGAAAAATCAAATTTATTATCTGATCTCGAAATGAGGATATCTAAAAATGGCATACAATTGTTGGATTCGATCTCCATTGTGAAGGTGATAGAAGGATGAAGTGAATTTAAAAAATCTTGGAAAAGGGTGAGTTCATCCATGTTACCATTGAACAGAACTACACAATCGTACACATATCTATAATAAAAAACAATTTTGTTGTAATATATAAAATCTTGAAAATGTTTCTCCAAATTCATCAAGAAAATTTCAGCTAAAAGTGGGTAGAGGTTACAACCCATAGCGAGACCAGATTGTTGACTAAAGAACTCATTGTTGAATTTGAAGAAATTTTGTTTCAAAACTGTGTCTAAGAGATGGCAAATATTCAAGCAATGGTAGGTAGATATACCAGAATTGAAGAGGAGATCTCTCTCATACCTGATACAGTCCTCAGGTGGGATGCTTGGGAAAAGGTTAACTACATCCAAAGAGAGTAATATAGATCTTTCAGGAATAACGACATTCGAAATCTTATCGGTTAAGTCTTTTGAGTTTTTCAGAGACAAGGGATTATTAAAGTCAGTTAGATCTCTTATGAGTCCGTTTAGCCAAACTGACAGTTTAGAGGCAGGAGATTGACAGTAGGAAACAACTGGCATTAATGGGGATGTCTAATTTATGGATTTTCGGTATTTGTGGAGATGACTTAGAGGCCTTTTTTCAGTCCTTCTACAATTACATTCTTACTATACCCAGACATTGGGAATATCTCCTCCTTGGCTTTCTTAAACAGTTTATAGTCATTGTCTGCTATCACAACACCTTTTCTCTGCATATTATCTTGAACCATAACCTTATGCTTGGCTACCATACCACAATCAGTTGGTGTCATAAGCCGTTTATTTATTCTCATGTCAAGTATTACCTCATTTCCAGTAACTTTAGAATACCTTGTTGCCCTTTTAGCTCTTTTATTTAGGTTTATCATGGATTTAACCATCACTAACCTAGATATCATCATGTCAAACACTGTATGCCATTTTAATAAGTATCATGAATGGTATCATTAATAATGTGCCAACTATAAATCCGATAATGGAAAACTAATAATAGTGGTCAATTCATGCAGAATCACATATCTAGATATAAATCTGATCCCAAAGTAGTTGTTTTAAAGCAGAAACTTGATGTGCTTTTTATTATGTCCCAGCAGAAGCCTGAATATTCTGAACAGTACAAACAAACTAAGAAGGATTATGATCGACAAATAACTAAACTAAAGCAGGACTATATTGGTAATAACATTGTGAATACTGTTTTGGGTCAGTCCCGTTTGTATTCCTCCTTAAAAAAAAAATTATTGAGTCAGACAATAAAACAAAGACATCTTGGGGTCTAATAAAATCTTTAACTGGTAAATGCGATTCTAAAAAGCTCATATTTCCTCCCGGTGATCCTCAGGTAATAGTAAATGATTTCAACCAATTTTTGGTAAATTCAGCTTCGAAAAATACATCGAGCTCTGCACATAGTCAATCATTTTTTAAGTTAAAACGCTCACAAAAGTCATTTTTTGTATTTGAAATAGAAGCTATGGAAGTTTCAAGAGCTGTTGGAATACTTAAAAATTCGACTTCATCAGGATATGACCCAATACCTAGCACAGTAATAAAAAAGTGTAAAGGTTTTGGGTTTTCTTTATGATATTCAAACAGCACTTATTAATATTATAATCATCTATTAAGCTTCTGTACCGCATACTACAATGAAAGAGAGGAATGTCAATGTGTGATATTCGGATTTATATGTAGGATCACAGAACCTTATTGTGATCTCATCTTCTTACTTATACATCGTACACATATATAACCTAAATTACATCCCCCCTTTTAACCTATTTATGATACAATTTTATTTTTATACAACTTAAATTATTTATATCAGTTAGGATTAGGGTTGTCAGATGTCCGGTTTTCGACCGGACAGTCCGGTTTTTTCTATGTTCGTCCGGTCGAAAAAATCTGGGGAAACCGGACAGAAGATTGTCCGGTTTTTAAATTTTGCGAAATATCCGACAAACAACAATATTGTTTGTAGCTACGTAGATAGATATCGCGCACGTCGCCACCCCTAATTCTACAACTGCACATCCCTTCTGTATTTCGGGCAGTCTCGCGGGTCGGCGGTTCTCGCATGACGCATGCTCTGTTCAGTCGCTAATTAGTTTCGAGAGGAGTCACGTCGCAATCTGGCTAGTAATATTTATCGATTTTTGATTATTTTGTTGCTGTCCTGCGTTTGTGTGTCAAAATGGAAAATGAGATAGCATCTAATAGCAAAGAAACTCCTCCTAGGAAATGTTGACAGAGAATCTCATTTTTCTTGCTTGAATAAATGTGAAGAAGACAACAAGAAAGCTAATTGCAAAGTTTGTAAAAGTGAGTTCACTGTTGCTTTCGACGGCCCAAAAGCAATAGCCCATAACTCTGCTTCAAAGAAGCACAAAGAAAGTGGAAGTGCTTTAGTCATCTCTCAGCAATAGAAGTCCTTCTTTACACCAAAAGTGCGCAAAGTGAAAAGGTAGCTATTGCCCTATTGACTGAGGTTTACCAGTATCAAGTATCATATTTCTTATGTTGCTTAATTTTGTTCATTAAAAGTATTGAAACAAATAATTAACAATTCAAATATCATGAAGCTAATGATAGGAGGACGCACTAAAAATACGGCTTTGGTCAACCAAGTTTTATTGTCATATTAAATGCAACTGGTGCAGGAAGATTTGAAGGATGATTTGTCATCAAATATTGAATTTTTACGAAGATTCTTTCGAAGATTCATTATCTATTAAGAAACATTTATGTGAAGTCATTGTAAAATCACGTCTATCATAAAGCAGAGTGACTGCATATGGAGCGGACAACGCCTCTGTAATGGCGAATTCCATTGGCAAAACCAGTGGCATACTGAGTGCAATAAATGTTGCACTGGACGTCAAAATGTGTCAAAATGCTCGATAAATTCTCCAATGGAATATGATTCATGCACTCAGTGCGCACGAGTTCTACCAATGAAATTCGCTATAAATTTCGGAGTCAATCCGTTTTTCAAAAATTGAAATCCGAAGAAAACTACCACATAATTATTGCTCACTGCAATGACCATATATTTCATTCATTACATTTTTTTCAAAAAAGCAGAAGCTCCGAATTTATTGAAAATTGTGCAGTTTGTCTACAGTATTCCTGTATCCAACGCTTTTGTGGAACGAAAGGAATTGTCCTGCCGTGAACACTGTAAAAAGTGAATTGTGTGTTTATTTTAATATAGTTGCTAGTTGCACTGAATTCAATGATGCCATCTCAAGCAATAAACCATTGTTGAAAGCAGTCTCATCAAATGCTACTAGGTATATAAAGATGTAGACTGAAAGATTCAATGAAAAATTATATACGATTTACACTTATTGTGTAAATCGCGTAAATGTGCAAAGTGTAAATCGTATATAATTTTTCATTGAGTTAATATGGATTTGCATCAAGTAAAAGCCACAAGCATTAAAAAAAAAGACTGATAGATTTTTCGTCATTTTCTATGTAATATGAAGTAATGAAAATTCAATTTTGTCCGGTTTTTTCCTCAAAAACATCTGGCAACCCTAGTTAGGATATCCAACAGGTTCCCTTATCATATGTACCCTTATCATATCTCTATTTCTAAGATTATATGTACAATTGATATCATTATTATTATCTACATAATCATGGTTATAATCCCTTGAATTCAAATGTTCCCTATTGCGTCTAAATATTCTATTATTTCCATCTTCAACTAAATATGATCGAGGTTCTTTACATTTATCTACAATTTAACCTTTCTTCCATACATTGTTCAATCTAAAATATACATTGTCATCAATCATCACATCTTTCAAAGTTTTACTAGAGTGGTTGTTTAAACATTTTTTCTTTCCAATCATCCAATTTAATAATTTCCGGAGTTAGTAGACAGTTTTTAGCTGGTAAATTATCTTTAAGGCGTCTATTTAATAATAGCTGTGCAGGTGATAAGCCAAGATTAGGTGCAGGATTATCACGATACTTCAATAATTAAAAGAGAATATTGCCTTTATCATACATGGCCTTCTTCAAAATATTTTTACATATACTCACTGCTTTCTCTGCCATACCATTGCTTTTCGGATAATTGGGACTTGAAAAAATTAATTGAATATTATAAGTTTCAGCAAATTGTCTAAAAGCATAAGAATTGAATGGACTATTATCTGTCATGATCCTGTTTGGAAAACCAAAAATCGCAAAAACCTCCATAAGAGATTCAATTACATGATTTATTTTTTACTATGAACATGAATTTGGTCAGGTTCTTTGAAATCTAGATCAACAATACTAGCACGACTTAACGTATCCGCAATGAACATCTTACTTCCAGATATATATTCAATTTCCAAATCGTATTTCATTAATCTATACATTAATCTTTGTAACCTAGATGAAATTTTATTTATATCTTTTTTGAAAATATTAACCAAAGGGATCAGTGTTAATTAAAACTTTTCTACCATAAACATAGTAATTGTACTTTTCTACAGCGAAAACTATTGAACTTAATTCTCTTTCAATGTTTGAATATCTCTTCTCAGAATCTATTAACGTCCTAAAGGCAAACGATACTGGCTTACCATCTTGTAACAAACATGCCCCAAAACCTTCCATTGAAGCATCGCATTGTATATCCACATTTTTGTCACCATCGAAATGTGATAATATTGGAGCTTCAATTAGTATTTTTTTTATTTTATTAATTGTATCTGTATGTATTTGTTCCCACTGAAATAAATTATCATTTCGCGTAAACACTCATAAATTTGGAAAAAAACCTTCCTAAATAATTTATCATACCCAAAAACCTAAGTAATTCTTTTTTACTAGACGGTATTCTCATTTTCTTTATAGCATCCGTTCTCTGAGGATCCATTTCAATACCTTTTTCAGAAACAATAAATCCTAAGACTCTAATTTCCTTAATTTTATATTGGAATTTATTCATATTAAAAGTAATACCATTATTTTTAGCAATTTCTAAAACCTTTCTCAATTTCATGTCATGTTCTTCTTCTGTAGCACCTGCTGTAATTAAGTCATCAATTTATATCAATTTATATGTCGTGCGATTGGCTCAGTGGTAGAGTAATTGACTTGGGAGCGGAAGCCCCAAGTTCAATTCCGAGGCTAGGAAAGACATTTTCTAGTCACGGTAATCGCCACCATTCGCTGTTGGGTAAAAAATTAACAGTGCTGTGCCTAAGGTGGCGTAAGGACACAGTAACAAAGCCTACACAGAACACAACTGGTTCTCCTAACTCAGGGCAAGCTCTTAGAGCTTATGAGGGGTCTCCTTGTGGAAGACCCAGGAGGATCAGTATAATAATAATAATAATAATATCGAATCATTCAAAATGTCACCAAAGATTTCTACATTCTTTCTCTGAAAAATTTCAGCAGAAGTATTAATTCCAAAAGGGAGACGAAAAAATCGATATCTCCCAAAATGTGTCGCAAATGTACATAATTTCGAAGATTCCTCGTCTAATATTATTTTTTGATAAAATGAATCTTTCAAATATAATGATGAAAAGTATATTTTATTGGTTAAAGTGGACAAAATTTGTTAGGAGATGGTATCTGATAATGCTCTCGTTTCAAATATCCATTCAAGTCAGAAGGATCCAAACAAATACGTAACTGTTTTTCTTTCTTCTCAGTTATAACTATGTTATTAATCCAATCAGTAGGCTCAATTTGCTTACATATTACTTTAGCTTGAACTAATTTATCCAGAGACTCTTTAAATTTTGGCATTCATTTTCTTGGAATTCTACGTGAAGCATGAATTTTCGGAACATGCAAGGTTTACCCGGAAAAGTACCTAACTTATTGAACACTTCTTTATAAGATGCAATTATATCATTTCTTGAACTAAAATTAGAAATCGAATGAATATGCTTGATTAAATTTAGATTCAAACAAGCGCTTAATCCTAATATTGGCTTATCTGCATTGTCCACTATGTAGAATTGAAGACGTGACTTTCTATTTCGTATAATGCATTCCAGCTCTATATAACCTCTTACTTCAATGACTTTTCCACCAAATGCCATCAAGCTAATATTCGCCTGTGATAAGTGCTTCATCAAACCCAACTCATAGTAAATCCTTGAAGGAAGTTTGTTGCACTCTGCTCCAGTATCAAGCTTAAAAACAATTTCTGAATTATTAATTATAATAACTTCAGATTTAAAATTACATTTAAGGCAAGGATTACACATATTGCCCTTTTTGAACTTATGTGCTGATGAATTATCATTAAACTTCGAATTATTTCTAACATTATTACTTAACTTATATTCATTTGTCTTCCTGTCAATTACATCGATTACCATCCCTGTTTTCATTCTTCCATTTATCTCATTCATTTGCTGCTCACTTATTTCCATGACATTGCAAAGTTCTTCAGTTCTCTTCAATGACAAACCTTCCTGTTGAAGGAGTTGTTTTCTTAAGTGATCATCTTTGATTCCTAGGACTATCTTGTCTCGAACCATTCCATCTTCATCGTCGTATTCGCAATTCTTGACGAGTGACTTGATTTCAGTAATGAAATTTGAAATAGACTGACCTTCCTTCTGACTGCAGGTGAGGAATTTGAATCGGTCGAATACCACATTCTTCGTCGGCTCACAGTGCTCTTTAAATGCTGCTTTAACATTATCCAATTTTACAGTCGACATCTTAAATTTCAACGTGTTGAAAATCTCAATTCCTTCATCACCGATCAAGTTGAGAAATATCGCCACCTTTCTTTGTTCGGAAGCCTGAGGATCAGCTGCAGCTAACATATATAAATCGAATTTTTGAATCCATGTGGACCAATTGAGGGTCACGTGTCCTTCGAAATTCATGGTCGGAGGCGTTCTTAATCCATCCTTATTTAGGTAATCAATTTTTTATAATAACCAAATCTTCGGTTTACAATGCTGCTGTATTTCACTGAATATATTTTCAAATATATTTCCACACCTGACACCATGTAATGGTTTTGGGTTTTCTTTATGATATTCAAACACCACTTATTAATATTATAATCATCTATTAAGCTGAACTGAACAAAAATCTACATAATTAAACCATTGTCCTGACCACTGCCATGCCTCTGTGTTCAAAACTCTACCCATTCTTGACTCTCTATTTATAGGATACATTAAAAGTTAAGAATGCCTACCCAATCAGAAACGACCTCGTCCGAAGTGCTGTCGGTCTGAGTCGTGCAACATCGTGAAAATTAAATTTCGCGCCACTAGTAGCGATCTACTGCAAATTTAATTGGACATTAATAATATTCGTCATTATTATTTTACTATTTTACATTTCTGTATTCAAAACAATCTTTCAATTGATAATAATTAACTATGACAATTTATTGTAGGAAAGCACAAATATTCTTTAATTAATTGTTTAATTTTTAATTACTCAAAAACAGTTTTTTTTACCAACTTAATTTAAATATTGATGAATACAGTTTTTGTCAATATCACAAACTTAACATCCAAAATGATTTCTACTCACATGTAAGTATGATAGAAATATATTGAGCCATTGTCGAAATTTGATTTCTTGTTAGAAATGTGGAAGTGGGATGTCATATTAGAACTCAAGCAAATATATTTTTCAATAAAATAAATTGATTTTTTTTAAATATGTAATAATATTACAAGAGATATTGTATTCATTCTTCTTCTTCTTTCAACTCCTTGATTTGGTGCTGCCTCAGGGAGGTTCTTCGGGTCTTTCTATTTTTCTTCTCATCCTGGCATTCCTATGGAGTTCTTACACCTTCATCGCTATGGAAAGATTATTGATATTGAAATATGAAATACAGGCATATCAAGCGAAACCTCACCTTAACGAATCAGTGGAATATTGAATTATTACAAGATAGCTTGTATCCAATTTTCTTCTTCTTTCAACTCCTTGATTTGCTGGTGCTTCACAGGGAAGTTCTTCGGGCCTTTCCCTTTTTTTTTCTTCTCATCCTCGCATTCCTATGCAGTACTTTCACCTCCATAACTTTCAAAAGATTATGGATATTGAAATATGAAATATAGGCATATCAATCGCAACTCCACCTTAAGGAATCAGTGGTATATTGAATAAGTTACGTATTATAATCAACTCTAGCCTATTATAGGTTTCTCACTACTGGTAAGAGGAACATTCATCCTAGGTATTTAGAAATAAGAAGGATTGAGCTCTATTAAGTACAATACTGTTAGAAGAGTCTTTAGCATATTGGCATTTTCAATCTTCGTAAAGAAGAATATTCACTCATCTCAGATATTTTGAAATAAGAATTATTGAGCTCTGTTATGTGCGGTGCCCCACTTTGTTCTTCCAGTTGGTCTGTCCTCCTTAGTCCTCAGATCCATGGTTTGTACCATTCCTGTGAACCAAATTGGGTATGTTATTAAAGGATCCAACTTCCAAATATATTTTGTTTTGTGATTAGCTGAATTAAATCAGATATTATGTTAATAAATTTCAGTTTACATTGATATCATGAAAGATATATACTTGAATAGTTCTCATAAAAGTTATGAGGGGTATTATCAACCCAGTTATTATCATTATGATGAAATTTAAATTTGAATATAAAAAAATATGAATTTAGCGTACATGTACCATCTATTTTTTTCTTGGATAATATGTTTGTTTCTCATGTTTCCTCTTCCTACATAATTCATTTTGATCACAGGCCATACTTTCTACAGTTGATATTATTAGGTCCAATTGCTCCATGTTAAGAAATTTTGCATAATGAGTCAATTGTGCAATGCGAATCTAGAAATTGAAGGTAGTTACTAAAATAGCAACCATATTTAAAATTGAATTACTTCTTGTTCTTTCGAATTTGGCAAGGTTCTTGACTCTTGTGTCTTGGACATCTCTTCAATAAAGTGATCAACATCATTATTGTAATGTACCCGGCTTGTTGATGGCTCATTAATCTCCAAATTATGATCCTCTCCTACACTCACAGCATTTGAGTCATAATCACTCATCCTCTTCCTGAATATGCCTACAGAATGTATATGTTTACAGAGTACAGTTTTGATACTGTTACTAGAACAGTTGCACCTATATCTATGTAAACAAATTTTGCATTCACTGCAGTAACCAGATCGACAATCTGCATCACATAATTCATTTGAGGAAATAGTATAAAACTTATCCCTTTCCGAAGTTGATTTCACTTGGAAATTTCCACCTTCAACAATTTCCACATCTCTTTCCATGTTTTCAGCCCTTTCATGAGCACCCATATTAACTTTGTGTTGATACGTGTTTGCATTTGGTCTTTCCTGTTGAACAATTTTCTTCCACATTTTTTCATCCACAATTTCTTCGAGTATATCCAGTAGCTTCTCAACTCTAGATTAATACATAATAATTTGTATTTAAAGGTAGAATTATACACAAATATAAAATATATCTAACTACCTTAAATTTCGTTTTCCATTCATTTTGTTATATTTTAGATATTTATTTAGGCTCTCAATTGCCATGTTGGTGTTGATTCCAGCATTGACTCTGTAGCAATGTGCCCACATCATTATCCTTTCGTTGGTTTGGAAGTAATATCTGCAAAATATGATAAGATTGGTCTTAATTTTTTTATTAAATGTTTCCTTTATTAATTTTTTAATTTTTTTTTATTCAATATGAATTATATGAATAAATAATTAATTAAGTATCCTCTCTGATATTTCCTCTGAGTCACTGCACAAATTTATATGATGTATACTCACGTTTTTAGATACTTTAGAAAATCATTTTCACCCACATCTTCTAAGAATTTCAAATAATCATTCCTAAATCTTTCAAATTCAAATGTGCTAGTTTCTTGAAGTATCTTTCTCATTTCTGTCTTCATTCCTTTACGAACAGTTTCATCTCTTATTTTTATGCGACCCTGTATGTTCCAATTCTTTACAACGTGCCAGGTACATAAAAGTCTTCTGGATTTTTTTTGTGGGTCCATTACTTTAACCCATGCATTGTAATATTTTGGATCATCATCGCTCATTATATATTCAGCTTCAATTGATCTGCCCAATCTAGATTGAAGCGCCGTTAAGAAAACTTCTTGGATCTTTTGATCCAATCTGTTGCTCAATAAATAAGCCACAGGAAATCCCTTATTCATTTCATCCTTAATTAATAGAGTTGTCAAATCCCAGTTCCTCTGATTCGTACCATGTGTGCCATCTATGCAAATAGTTTTAGAATTTTCAATAAGCTTCTTTTCCATAATACCATTCATAAATCCTACTGCAAAGTCTTCATTTCGTAAATCTGGGTAACTATCACCTACAATAAAAAACTCTACTTCTACCACCACCACCTTCTAAAACTACTTAAAAAAATTTCAAGATTGACAAATTAACAGACAATGCACAGCCTGAACCTGTAGGTCTAGAAGCCTTAAATTCTACATAGCAACTTCTTCATGTTGTTATAATTCTTGAATACAAAATCTACACCTTCAAAATAAATAATGTTCCTTACCAATCTTTTTGAACAAAAAACCATAATTTTTTCCTTGTCGATTCCACTCCTCAACTTTCATTGATGTGGCTATCATATCATCTTCATGTCTCTGATTATCAATATTGAACTTTCTCTTCAAATAAGACAGGTCTGCATCAGTCATCAAATTTCTTCTCTTTAATTCATTGTTATGAATTTTTCTGGCATCTTGAAGAATCCTATTTGTTGAAATACCTGCTATCAGTTGATCAGCAACATGTTTTACTTCAGTCTTCGACAGCCTTTTACTACGAAGCTCATTTTCATGCCCCACATGTGTTTGTGTGAAATTGACCACTACTTCACCTATAAAATTTAAAAGTTAATGATATACAAATAATAAATGGGCAGTTAGTAAACACCATTTTTTAAAACTTTTGCTTCAATTCTTGAGGGGCATACTCCATTTATTTTGATAGTGCCACCTTCTTTCATCCTACGTTTTTTACAGGTCGAAACAAATCCTATAAACTATATCAGTGAATATCAACTTCCGAAATGCAATATATTATACAACCTTTTGTATCACTCCTATTGCAATTGTATACAAAATATTTGGTGCCTTTATTTGCTCCTGAGGTATTCTGACATGCATAATCTACTTCCCTATCCTCCATTGCCTTCCATGCTGTGAATTCTTCAAAGTTCGGAAAATTCAGAAGGGACTTTCACTCCATGATGATCAGTTAAATGTTGAACAAGACATCTATGAAATGAGAATTCTTCATTTCTACATAAAGGGCAAACAATTCGCTTCTTTCGTGGAGCTGCCAGTTCAATTTCAGGATGGATCTTTTTAATGTGCCTGTTCCTAACTGATGTAGATGAAAAAATTTTCCCACAAGTTTGGCAAATAAGTTTGTTGTCCCTGAAAAGTTTTGAATGCAGAAGACCACAGGCACGTTAGAGAAGAATATTACACATTACCTCTGATCTTCCATAACTGGTTGGGATTTTGAGAACATTTATTTCTGATAATTAATTCCAACTATGGTTACCCCAACTATTGCTAGAATTAATAGAAAAATAATTGTTATTATAGGTAATAATTATAAAGTTCAAGAAATAATAATTATTTTTCGAATTTTGACTATACTCACTTGTAGTTCTTACCAGTACACCAATAATATAATAACTGGCACAACTATCAAGATAAATTCCTATTTTACACGCTGACGCTATAATTGTTACCTGATAAACAAGAAATAAGAAAACAGACAATTTACCAAATATACACGTAGTAGTTAGTAGTTTAATATGCAATTTACGCGCGAAATTTAGACTTGACAGTCGACAACCGTCCAGATGCGGTCGATTCTGATTGGGTAGGCATTCTTACAGAAGTGCCGAGACCAAAGAAAAGACGTTTTTGTGTGCTTCGTGGATTTCGAGAAGGCATTTGATAGGGTACAACATGTTCAGATGATTAAAATACTGAGGAGCAGGGGCATTGATGGCAAAGATTTGCGTATCATAGCAAACTTATATTGGAATCAGACAGCGAATATCAAAATTGGAAATAATAATCTCACCAAAGAAATATCTATACAACGAGGTGTGAGACAGGGTTGTATCTTATCCCCAACTTTATTTAATGTATACTCGGATCGATTATTCAAGGAAGCATTGCGAGACCAACCTTATGGAATAAAAATCAACGGGGAAACTGTCAATGTACTGAGGTATGCGGATGATACGGTGATTTTGTCGGACTGTCTTGAGGGTCTCCAGATAATGCTTGATCGTATCCATGAGGTAGGGGAAGAAATGGGCATCAGAATAAATGCAAAAAAGACTAAATTTTTAGTATGTAGTCGCAGCCCATATCCAGATGCTTCACTCAAATTAAACCAAAATCCAATTGAGAGGGTGCACCAATTCCTATATTTGGGGTCTATAATAACAGACCAACTGGATCCAGATATAGAGATTAAACGTCGAATAGCGATGGCCAAGACCACTTTTGCGAAAATGAAGACCTTTTTATGTAATGACCACCTCAACCTGGAATTGAGGCAGAGAATGGTTAAGTGCTATGTTTGGCCGGTGCTTTTGTATGGTGTCGAAACATGGACCTTCAAGTTGTCAACACTGAACCGCATTGAGGCATTGGAAATGTGGATACATAGACGTATGCTCAAAATTCCCTGGACAGCACACAAAACGAATGAAGAAGTACTGAGAAGAGCTAACAAGAGTAGAGAATTGCTGGGTGTCATCAAGTGCAGGAAAATATCTTATCTGGGCCATGTGATGAGGGGAAGTCGTTATCGAATTCTGCAGTTGATAATCAGCGGCAAAATAGAAGGAAAAAGGGGTGTGGGAAGAAGGCAAGCCTCCTGGCTAAAAAATATCCGAGAATGGACCGGGATAAGAAATGCAGGTCAACTTTTGCATGTGGCACAAGATCGAGAAGCCTTCTCACTGGTGATCGCCAACGTCGGACAAAACTGACAGGGCACATGAAGAAGAAGAAGAAGAAGGCATTCTTAACTTTTAATGTATCCTTCTATTTAGATGTTCCTTCTAGACATAAACATCTTGTTCTTTGCGACCGGAACGAAAGTAGTATCACGCCCTGAACCGGCACTCGAACTGTTCGTTCAGATGTTATCAGTAGTAAACCAATGTACAGTTCCCCAGGTATCCGGAATCCCATTCTGGGCCACTCTGGACGCGAGTTCCCGGAGCAAATCACCTAATGCAGTCTCGATTTGCGCAATAGTTTTCGCAGTTTTTTGTTGCACAACATTGCGTTTCAAGTACAGAGAGGGATGTCAATGTGTGACATCCGGATTTATATGTAGGATCACAGAACCTTTTGTGATCTCATCTTCTTATTTATACATCGTACACATATATAACCTAAATACCTTACAAAAGATAATTAATTTTGTAGTTGACCCACTGAGATATATTATGTACAAAGCATTTACAGCAGGAAAATTTCCATCTGCGCTCAAACTGTCAATAATAACGTCTCTGTACAAATCGGGACCGGTGGATAGCTTAGGAAACTACAGGCCCATAAATTTACTCACAACATTTTCTAAGATTTTCGAAAACGTTCTTGTTGACCGTCTGCTCAAATTTTTCAAAAAGCATGAATTATTCTGCTCCTCTCAGCATGGTTATTTAAATAATAAAAACACAAGCACAGCCATTTTTGAGCTGATACAGAGAGTACTTGATGCGATTGAGATAGAAGTCCCGATTGGTCTGTTTCTAGATTTGTCTAAGGCATTTGACTGTGTAAATCATAGTAGATTGTTGGAGAAACTAGAAGCATATGGCATAAGAGACAACCAGCTCAAACTGATTCAAAGTTATCTAAAGGGCCGCAAACAGAGACTACGTGTTACTTTTAACACGGAATCTTTTGTATCTACTGATGAATAGGTGTTTTCTGGGGTTCCTCATGGTAGTGTGTTGGGTCCGCTACTGTTCATAATATATATTAACGATCTTCCTTATAGTGTAAGTAGGTTGCTTTACTCAATAATCTATGTTGATGATACTAATATTATAAAAATTATCGGTGACATCCTTATGTTAGAACAGGAACTAAATGATGCTTATATAGAAGTGAAAGATTGGTGCTCAAAAAATTGTTTAAGATTAAATGCTAATAAGACAGATTGTATATTGTTTCAAAATGAGAGATCGAAATTAAAGCCTCCTGATTGTATTACACTAGATGGAACTCAGGTTGGAATGACAAATTGTGTTAAGTTTCTTGGCGTTTATGTTGATTCTAATCTGACTGGAAAAATCATGTGGACTACTTGAATAAAAAACTAAATTCTTCCATCTATGCTATCAATGTGTTGAAAAAGTCAGTTGATGTATCCATCCTGGAAATGATTTATTTCTCTAACTTTCAGTCAATCTTATCGTATGGTATTGTGTGCTGGGGAGGCAGTTCCTGCACATCATGCCTGTTTGTAAGACAAAAAATGGCTTTAAGATCTATGCTAAACATGAAATAGAATTAATAGAATAGAATTTTATTGTAAACACAATAATAAACAAGACATAGTTACAATGGCATTCATGTGAATAAACAGTATACAATCCATTTAGCACCGTATTCGGTACTGTCTATGGATAATCATAATTTTTCTCCTACGGGATGAAAAGTTCACTTTTAGTCCCTGTCACACGGGACAAAAGTACCCGATTCTCTCCCGGTGAGATGTCAAATGTGCGCATGCGGGTACTTTACTTTATCTCCCGGTTACCTAGCAACCGCGTGTTTATATCTCAAGTTGATGACAGCTGAGTCTAAAAAAAAAAAAGCACTGACGTGTAGTCAGTACTCTTTGGCGCGCGTGTTCACGGTGGCTAATTTGAATTGAATGATGAGTACTTCAAGCTCAGTAGATAGAGCGAGCCGAAGATCTACCCAAAGGATAGTGGACACCATTCACTGTCGGTTCAAAAATTAACAGGGCTGTATCTAAGCTGCCATCAGGATAGATTAACAAAGTTGGAAAAGAACACAAGTGACTCTCCTTAGTCGCACAAGCTCCTAGAAGATTTGGGAGGGTCAGTATAATCCTAATCATGTTAATCGCACGCGCGCCAAAGCAGATTGACTTTTTACACTTTTTCTTTCATTGTTAAGTCAATCTGCTTTTGCGCGCGTGCGATTAACATGATTAGGATTATACTGACCCTCCCAAATCTTCTAGGAGCTTGTGCGACTAAGGAGAGTCACTTGTGTTCTTTTCCAACTTTGTTAATCTATCCTGATGGCAGCTTAGATACAGCCCTGTTAATTTTTGAACCGACAGTGAATGGTGTCCACTATCCTTTGGGTAGATCTTCGGCTCGCTCTATCTACTGAGCTTGAAGTACTCATCATTCAATTCAAATTAGCCACCGTGAACACGCGCGCCAAAGAGTACTGACTACACGTCAGTGTTTTTTTTTTTTCAAGTTCCTTTAACAAATATAGCTATCAATACAGTTTGGCTGTTAGCTTTACCGTAGATCGAAAAAAAATGCGGTTGTGGGACCTCCGTTTGGAACGCAATTGCCTCTTCTCCAAATCCGAACGTATTTTAATATAGATCTACCGAATATAGTTATTTATAAATTCGCCTCAGGGCCACCATACAGACATTTCAACTCGGAAACAACGTTATTTCCCCCAAACTGACTTGTGTCCGTGCACTGAATCGACATGAATATTCTTTTAAAACCTCACAATATCGGCTCATTGCTTCCAACATAACCCAAACAACCCAAAACCATTCACTTCTCATCTGCGCAAGCGCAATATACTCGTGCCTGCAAGTCCACCCAAAATTACACACCTCACAAAAAACTCCGATTCTCCAACACTAGTGGTTCAGGAGATATTGCTTCTTGAATCCACGCATGTGCAGACCCTCACCAGGAGATTCTATAGAGGAATAGCATCCGCCACCCCAAAATCCCAATCCTCTTTGACGAAAGCACCAGCAGTTAAATCACTGATGGTCTGCTCATGCGCATAACGAAAAATGCCCGTAAGGGGTAACATCAATTTCGAAATTAGCCCCAGGGCCACGATACGGACACTTTAACTCGGAAACAACGCTACATCCCCCAATCTGACTTGTACTTGCACTGAATTGCCATGAATATTCTTTTAAAACCTCACAATATCGGTTCAGCACTCCCAACATAACCCATACAACCCAAAAACAGTCACTTCTCTTCTGCGCATGCGCAATCTACTTGCGGCTGAAAGTCCTCCCAAAATCACACACCATACAGAAAATTCCGATTCTCCAACACTAGTGGTTGAGGAGATATCGCCTCTTGAACCCACGCATTTGCAGACCCTCACCAGGGGATTCTGTAGAGGAATAGCATCCGCCACCCCAAAACCCCAATCCTCTCTGACGAAAACTTCAGCAGTAAAATCACTGATGGTCTGCTCATGCGCATAACGAAAAATGCCCGTAAGGGGTAACATCAATTTCAAAATTGGCCCCAGGGCCACGGTATGCACACTTCAACTCGGAAACAACGGTATTTCCCCCAAACTGACTAGTGTCCGAGCACTGAATTGCTATGAATATTCTTTTAAAACCTCACAATATCGACTCAGCACTCCCAACATAACCCATTCAACCCAAAAACAGTCACTTCTCTTCTGCGCATGCGCAATCTACTCGCAGCTAAAAGTCCTTTCAAAATAACACACCTTACAAAAAACTCCGATTCTCCAACACTAGTGGTTCAGAAGATATCGCATCTTTAATCTACGCATGCGCAGACCCTCATCAGGGATCTGGATTCTATGGTGGAATAGCATCCGCCACCCCAAAACCCCAATCCTCTCTGACGAAAACTACAGCAGTTAAATGACTTCTCATCTGCGCATGCGCACAACGAAAAATGTCCGGAAAGGGCAGCATGAACCTCAAAAAAATAGGTTTCGGCATTTTAAGCAAAGTATTTCGCAAAATAGTAGTAATTTTTTTATTTTTTTCATGTCACGTGATCTTCACGAAATTTTGCAAAAGTGTTTGCATTGGTCTTTTGCATCTAACTACTGAGTTTCAATTTAATCAGATCAGTATTTTTCGAGTTATCCTGAAAACAAAATTTTGAAATTTTTGAAATTTTTTTTTGCTACTTTAGGGCCGTCCGATCAAAACAAAACAGGCATATAAAGGTCATGATTATACAATTTGCTGCCAAATTTCAGAAAGATCGAGTGATTGGTTCCGGAAATATTCATTAAAAACGTTTTGACTAAAAACGGCCTTAACTCCGAAACCGCTCTGTGGATTTCGCCCGTTAACGAACTTGTCCGAGATATTTACGCTACAAAACTACCCTGCAAATTTCAACGCTCTAAGTCGTTCCGTTCGAGAGTTATCGTGCTAACGGCCGGCCGGACCGGCCGGCCGGCCGGACCGGACGGACAGAATTGAATTTGACCTCGAATTCTTCATCAGGAAGTCGAACCTAATCGTTTGAGACCATTTTCGAAAAAAAATTCGAAAAATACAGACATTGTGACGAAATGATAGCACGCTGTTCCTTGCGGAACACGCGCGCAAAAAGGTTAATTATTTCAGTGAATACCGACAAATATAATAAAAAATGGATTTGATTAACTCTGATGAAAGTGAATTAGACGGAGAAGAAAAAAATTGTATACGCACCTAGGGAGAAAAGAAGGACATCCTCACCCGCGATTGTCACCCTCGCCTCCGGCTCGGGTGACAACCATTCGCGGGCGTGAATGTCCTACTTTTCTCCCTCGGTGCGTAATATACTATTTCTTCAATCTTACAACACCATACAGATATACTACGTCTACGCAATAACAAAAATATACAATCTCACAATATCAAAAATCATAGAAAAAAACATGAGCAAAACAATTCAAGAATCCCAGTGAGTCAGTCATCAAATGAGCATCACTTCGCCATTTCCTCTAAAACACTACTCAAATGTCTACCGACCAGCACACATTAGGACGGGTCAACTATCGAGTGACAAAAACTTCTACCCTTCCGAAGAATCCACGCCTTCAGTTCTTTTTTAAACCTATATTTCGATCTTATACCTCTGATATCCTGAGGAATCAAATTAAAAGCTCTAGGCGCAATATATGTGAAGGATCGTTGACCAACTGACTTTTTCGCTCTTGGCAAGAAACAGTTATCCTTCAGCGCTCCACGCGTGTAGTATTGGTGATCTAGTTTGCTGAGGTAAGTTCCACCTTCACTGACAGAAGTAAGTATCACCTTCACAAACAACTGTCGCATGTCCAGAATGTTCAAGTCTACGAACAATTGATTTGAGTCATATCGGGCCGCCCTGAAAGACATTATTTTCAGTAGTTTCCTCTGGACGACCATTAGTGGTTCAAGTATAGTTTTCCTCACTCCCCCCCATCCAATGATCCCATAACCCAACAGGGATTCAGCCAGGGCATAATAAACCACCTTCAGCCGCGACAAAGGTAGTATTTGGTAAAATCTGTAAAACAGTGAACGGATTTTCTTTTTCAGACTAGAAACCTGTATGTCCCATACAGGCAGACATGCAGGGGTGTGTTCAGGGGTAATAATATGCATACTTTTACTGGACTCTATGTTTATAATTGTATCAAATTCCTCGTACAACACAGAGCTTCGTTTGATAGATTCAAAAATAAGAATAGTAGAGCAAGACAAATTGATCAATACCTTCCTATAAACAGCTTGACGCTTACGGAGAATAATACAATGTATGTGCATCAGATTGTATAATGCTCTACCAAGGTATTTTCGTTTCCTGAATAATGATAATGCTTTGATCAAAAATTTGTGTTCATTTATAATGGAGTGTGAACCGTATAATGTGCAAGAGTATCTTGACTATTGCAAATGTTACAGAGATGGTTAAGTTGAGTTAATTGAATTGAATTTATTTTTGACATTTTTTCTATGTATTACATAACTATGAGTACTGTGAAATGAATAAACCTATATCTATCTATCTAATCAATAGGAAATAACTTTGACTACACCCTGGAACGATTTAGTTATACAGGGTGTCCCGTAAAGACCACGTCAAACGAAAACGGAATGTAGATCAGAATGTGCTCTATCTGATGTGAAAACATCGTTCATATGAAAATCTCACAGTTTCCGAGATATTTGATGTTTTATGTAATGGCGATTTCCATTGACCCGCTCGGAGCACTCGAAATCGATCTCATCTGTCATGCATCTGTCCAATTGAACCGAAAATATCTGTCAAATATGACAGTGTGACAGCTCCGACTGATCCGAGCGCGTCAATGGAAATCGCCATAAATGTTGAATTTTTGGGCGTATGTTCTAGGGGAACATCGTCCTATCATTTCGTCCAAATGTCTGTAATTTTCGAATTTCGAGCTGAAAATTGGCTAATAGACTAATTCGGACTCCCTGTGTGTCAGATTTTAGGGTGCCGTCCGGCCGGCCTTCCGGCCGTAGGCACGATAACAGGAGCACCGAAGGTCCTATCGACTTCAAACTTTCAGGGTAGATTTCTGATCAAAATGCGACGGTTAAGTTCGTTAACGGGCAAAATCGGCCGGACGGTTTAGGAGTTATAGACATTTCAAATTTTGAGGTTATTTCCCTGATATTTCAGGAACTAAAGAAGATGTTGAATCGAAACTTGGTACTCAGTTCGAGGATATAAACGCGCAACTTTTGGCAAAATTCTGTTATGATCGAAATGTTGGTAACTTTTAAAAAAATATTTCTTTTAATTTTTTCGAAAAAAAAATTTTTTTTTCGTGAACTATTCATCAGATTGCAACAAAAACTTGTACTAACGTCAATTGTAGTATTTTGCAACATTGTGCAACATTTTGGCTCTATACGATTTCAATTTCTGGAGATATAAGACAAAATGTGTCAAATTTCCTGGGTCTCTCTCAGTATTTTCATCGATTATTATATAATAATCTCAATAATATTAAGGTATTCAACATGATACTGCTTTTTTTCTTTACTGGTCAGTACGGGCCACAAGGAAGATGAACATGCGCCCAATAGCTCCTGTCCACAGGGCTTGAACCAATTTTTACACTTACAATGTTTTCTCTCTTGCGGAAGCTACAATTGAATACATTTTGAATCAGTTTTTTCCGTAAATATTGTTGAATGATTACTTCAATTTATGCAATGAAAAATAGCACATAATATAATACAGGGATTCTGAAAAAAAAATTGAAATTCATGTTCTGAAGGAAGTGTTTTTGCGCGCGTGTTCCGCAAGGAACAGCGTGCTATCATTTCGTCACAATGTCTGTATTTTTCGAATTTTTTTTCGAAAATGGTCTCAAACGATTGGGTTCGACTCCCTGATGAAGAATTCGAGGTCAAATTCAATTCTGTCCGTCCGGTCCGGCCGTTAGCACGATAACTCTCGAACGGAACGACTTAGAGCGTTGAAATTTGCAGGGTAATTTTGTAGCGTAAATATCTCGGACAAGTTCGTCAACGGGCGAAATCCACCAAGCGGTTTCGGAGTTAAGGCCGTTTTTAGTCAAAACGTTTTTTATGAATATTTCCGGAACCGATCACTCGATCTTTCTGAAATTTGGCATCAAATTGTAGAATCATGACCTTTATATGCCTGCGAAGTTTTGTTATGACCGGACGGCCCTAAAGTGGCAAAAAAAATGTCAAAAATTTTAAAATTTTGTTTTCACGATAACTCGAAAAATACTGACCTGATTAAATTTAAACTCAGTAGTTAGATGCAAAAGACCAATGCAAACACTTTTGCAAAATTTCGTGAAGATCACGTGACATGAAAAAAATAAAAAAATTACAAATATTTTGCGGAATACTTTGCTTAAAATGCCGAAACCTATTTTTTTAAGGTTCATGCTGCCTTTTCCGGGCATTTTTTGTTGTGCGCATGCGCAGATGAGAAGTCATTTAACTGCTGTAGTTTTCGTCAGGGAGGATTGGGGTTTTGGGGTGGCGAATGCTATTCCTCCATAGAATCCAGATCTCTGATGAGGGTCTGCGCATGCGTAGATTAAAGATGTGATATCTCCCGAACCACTAGTGTTGGAGAATCGGAGTTTTTTGTAAGGTGTGTTATTTTGAGAGGACTTTTAGCCGCGAGTAGATTGCGCATGCGCAGAAGAGAAGTGACTGTTTTTCAATTGGATGGGTTATGTTGGGAGTGCTGAGTCGATATTGTGAGGTTTTAAAAGAATATTCCTAGCAATTCAGTTCAAGGGCAAGTCAGTTTGGGGGATCTAGCGTTGTTTCCGAGTTGAAGTGTTCCTACCGTGGCCCTGGGGCTAAATTTGAAATTGATGTTACCCCTTACAGGCATTTTTCGTTATGCGCATGAGCAGACCATCAGTGATTTAACTGGTGGTGTTTTCGTCAGAGAGGATTGGGGTTTTGAGGTGACGGATGCTATTCCTCCATAGAATTCCCTGTTGAGGGTCTGCGCATGCGTGGATTAAAGATGTGATATCTCCTGAACCACTAGTGTTGGAGAATCGGAGTTTTTTGTAAGGTGTGTCATTTCGAGAGGACTTTTAGCCGCAAGTAGATTGCGCTTGCGCAAAAGAGAAGTGCCTGTTTTTGGGTTGTATGGGTTATGTTGGGAGTTCTCAGCCGATATTGTGAGGTTTCAAAAGAATATTCATGGCAATTCAGTGCAAGAACAAGTCAGTTTGGGGGATGTAGCGTTGTTTCCGAGTTAAAGTGTTCGAACCGTGGCCCTGGGGCTAATTTTGAAATTGATGTTACCCCTTACAGGCATTTTTCGTTATGCGCATGAGCAGACCATCAGTGATTTAACTGGTGGTGTTTTCGTCAGAGAGGATTGGGGTTTTGGGGTGGTGGATGCTATTCCTCCATAGAATCCCCTGTTGAGGGTCTGCGTATGCGTGGATTAAAGATGTGATATCTCCTGAACCACCAGTGTTGGAGAATCGGAGTTTTTTGTAAGGTGTGTGATTTCGAGGGGACTTTTAGCCGCAAGTAGATTGCGCATGCGCAGAAGTGAGCATGCGCAGAAGAGAAGTGACTGTTTTTGGGTTGTATGGGTTATGTTGGGAGTGCTGAGCTGATATTGTGAGGTTTCAAAAGAATATTCATTGCAATTCAGTGCAAGGACATGTCAGTTTGGGAGATGTAGCGTTTTTTCCGAGTTAAAGTGTCCGTACCGTGGCCCTGGGGCTAATTTAGAAATTGATGTTACCCCTTACAGGCATTTTTCGTTATGCGCATGAGCAGACCATCAGTGATTTAACTGCTGGTGCTTTCGTCAGAGAGGATTGGGATTTTGGGGTGGCGGATGCTATTCCTCTATAGAATCCCCTGGTGAGGGTCTGCGCATGCGTGGATTCAAGAAGCGATATCTCCTGAACCACTAGTGTTGGAGAATTGGAGTTTTTTGTGAGGTGTGTAATTTTGCCACGAGTATATTGCGCATGCGCAGACGAGAAGTGAATGGATTTGGGTTGTTTGGGTTATGTTAGGAGTAATGAGCCGATATTGTGAGGTTTTAAAAGAATATTCATGTCAATTCAGTGCACGGATACAAGTCAGTTTGGGGGAAATAGCGTTGTTTCTGAGTTGAAATGTCTGTATGGTAGCGCTGAGGCGAATTTATAGATAACTATATTCGGTAGATCTATATTAAAATACGTTCGGATTTGGAGAAGAGGCAATTGCTTTCCTAATGGAGGTCCCACAACCGCAATTTTTTTTTATCTACGGTAAAGCTAACAGCCAAACTGTATTGATAGCTATATTTGTTAAAGGAACTTGAAAAAAAAAAGCACTGACGTGAAGTCAGTACTCTTTGGCGCGCGTGTTCACGGTGGCTAATGCGAATTGAATGATGAGTACTTCAAGCTCAGTTGATAGAGCAAGCCGAAGATCTACCCAAAGGATAGTGGACACCATTCACTGTCGGTTCAAAAATTAACAGTGCTGTATCTAAGCTGCCATCAGGATAGAGTAACAAAGTTATAAAAGAACACAACTGACTCTCCTTAGTCGCACAAGCTTCTAGAAGATTTGGGAGGATCAGTATAATCCTAATCATGTTTATAGCACGCGCGCAAAAGCAGATTGACCTAACAATTGAAAAAAAAGTGTAATAAGTCAATCTGCTTTGGCGCGCGTGCTATAAACATGATTAGGATTATACTGATCCTCCCAAATCTTTTAAAAGCTTGTGCGACTAAGGAGAGTCAGTTGTGTTCTTTTATAACTTTGTTACTCTATCCTGATGACAGCTTAGATACAGCACTGTTAATTTTTGAACCGACAGTGAATGGTGTCCACTATCCTTTGGGTAGATCTTCGGCTTGCTCTATCCACTGAGCTTGAAGTACTCATCATTCAATTCGCATTAGCCACCGTGAACACGCGCGCCAAAGAGTACTGACTTCACGTCAGTGCTTTTTTTTTTGTACTGAATTCTATCTGACGTGTTATAAAAAATAGACACTAGACCTTTTCTGCATATTACGTTGAAAAGTTGCCCATTTTGTGAGGATTCCGAAAAGGTAAAATAAAGGTGATCACCTTCTGCACGAAAAAAGATATTCGAATGTTTATCCAAAATGGAGCATTTCTGTGAAAAACTGATTTTTTCACCTTTTCCATAAATAATTCCATTTTGCACTTCCTGCTGAAAATAATCAATCAACAAATCAATAAAATGTTATTAAGTTGCCAATTCACTGACTGAGTTTTTTATTTCTTTTTCTTTGCCTGAAGAACTCTCGAACATCGATATGATGTGATGCGATTCAATGATTCAAACTTAAGGTATCTATGAAAACGTTCATTTTCATCTAGTGGAAGTTTATGCGTATCAGTTTACTGGGTAAAATGTCTACAGAAAATGTTTCGTATACTGCAAGAGAATACGCCGACATGTACCTTATTTATGGAGAAGTACGTCTTAATGCTAGAGCAGCATCGAGGCTTTATTCAGAGCGGTACCCCAATTGCCGATATCCTAATTACGAAGTTTTTATCCGAATTGTCGAAGAAAGAGTTCCTGGGAGTCGTAAAATTAGTGGCCGGCCTTCGATCGTGGAGGATGACACCATTTTGAATGAAGTCGAAAATAATCCTTCAGTATCAACTAGAATGATAGAGAGAGGGTTAAATCATCGTCCGCGGCTTTATCCCATTCGCAGCTAAGCGCGAATGGGATAAAGCCGCGGACGATGATTTAACCCTACCAATCCAACAGGACATACAGAATCCACCTCACACGCGGTTAAAATCAAGGCGACCAATCTGGTTGGATCGAAATCTCCTTCAGCCAATCGACGTCAAAGAAAGATGGAATGCCATTATACAAGCCAATCAAGGTGTGACAAACATCAGTGTCATTCTTGAATCCTCTGATGAGTTTCCTCTACCTGGAACCGAGCTGCCACGTAAAATATGGTGCCAACTAAACAGATTCCGAACCGGACATGGCAGAAGCAATAGCATGCTGCATAGGTGGAACTTGCTGGCGGACCCGAGGTGTGACTGTGGGGATCCTCGACAGACCATGAACCACATTGTTAATGAATGCCCCAGGAGGAGGTTCCCGGGGGGGCTCACTGAACTTAATAAAATCTCCGACCCGGCTCTTCAGTGGCTTCTTGCTCTGGACACTGCAGTCTGAGGATACCTCTCTTTGTACCTCTCTTTGTTTCGACACTGTTAACGTTGGCTCTAAGTGTAAAATTACTTGTATGTTTACTATTTACATTTATGTGTTGTACCTATATCTTGTTTAATCTATGTTTGTATTTAAATTTAAGTGTGTGTTTCATGTTAGCTTCTCATACGAAATATAATATATATAGAGCTCATGACAGGCATATCAAAATCAAGTGCCCATAGAGTCCTGAAGAAACACAAATATAGCCCCTACCATATTCAGCGAGTTCAACAACTACTACCAAGAGACTTTCAAGCCCGAGTAGAATTTTGTCAACAAATGTTGCTGAAATATACAGAAAATCCCGATTTTTTCAATAATATCCTTTGGACTGATGAGTCGTCCTGTACTCAAAGCGGGTATATCAATCTGCATAATCTTCATAGTTGCAACATCGAGAATCCACACAATATAAGGCAAGATAGATCCCAATATCGATTTACGGTGAATTTATGGACTGGCATATACGATGGAAAAATATTCGGTCGGCACCAACTATTTGAATTTTCTAAGGATCAGTGTACCCTTACTCTTAGAAGATGTACCACTGGAAATGCGATGTAATCTATGGTTTCAACAAGAGGGGTGCCCAGCACACTATAGTCGTCATTTTAGGAAATATTTAAACCAAACATATCCTCACCGGTGGATCGGAAGGGGCGGTGAAATTTTGTGGCCTCCCTGTTCACCAGACCTCTGAATTTTTTTACTGGGGTTTTTTAAAAAATTAAATTCATTCGAATCCCATTAGAGATGTATTTCAGCAGCCAAAATAGCAGGGAGAAGTTTGTATGGTTTGAAAAGGTAATTTCTCAATAGATGCAGGGCATGTATTAGAGAAGGGGGTGGTCATTTTGAGCATTTGGTCTAATAAGAATCCTGAATTTTTGTTATTGATATTTTTATAAAGTTTCTTCACAAAAGATTTGTTGATGTTGAAGTTCCTGAGCGTTATTACATTATATCATTGCAATTAATGAATAATTTCACTTTATAAGTAATTTAAGGAGTAACTGACATTTTTCAAGAGAATTATTCAATATGTTACAGCAGAATCTGCAAAATGAAAGGATTTATGGAAAAGGTGACAAAATCAGTTCTTCACAGAAATGCTCCATTTTCGACAAACATTCAGATATCTTTTTTTGTGAAGAAGGTTATCACCTTTATTTTACCTTTTCGGAATCCTCACAAAATGGGCAACTTTTCAACGTAATATGCAGAAAAGGTCTAGTGTCTTTTTTTTATACCACGTCAGATAGAATTCTCTACAAAAAAACACTTCCTTCAGAACATGAATTTTAATTTTTTTTTTCAGAATCCCTGTATAATATTTTGTGCTATTTTTCATTGCATGAATTGAAGTAATCATTCAACAATATTTACGGAAAAAAAACTGATTCGAAAAGTATTTAATTGTAGCTTCCGCAAGAGAGAAAGCATTTTGAGTGAAAAAATGCAACATTTTCATGAAACATCAAATATCTCGAAAACTGTGAGACTTTCATATGAACGATTTTTTCACATCAGGTAGAGCATATTCTGATCTACTTTCAGTTTTCGTTTGACGAGGTCTTTACGGGACACCCTGTATAAGCAAAACAACCCACATTTTTTACATTCGAATTCAGACACGAGTGATCCTCTTATGTGTGAACAATTATACTCAATAAAACCAAACCATAATTCAGGCACCTTGCCATAAGAAACATTTACTTCAACACCATTGCATTTTATTGTACAGTTTGTCTCTTCAGTTATTGTCACTTCCCCATGCTCAATTGTTATTATCTTTGATTGTGCATTAGATGAGAACAATTAATATTGGTATCATCATGAGTACTATATGGATGTACATCGTAACTTTTCTCTTTTTCCTTTTCTCCTGCTTGCTGCTCGTATCAGCCGTAATATATCTCAATTAAAACAATATGTTCAACTTCTTCACTGTATTTATTGATCATCTCGTTCACGTGCCAACCTCGATTGATCGCTTAACAAATAACGTTCCGAATAACACATGTTATCCAGATATTCAATAATCGATATACATCAGTTAACATCGGTTTGGCATTGCATATTATTATTTCTCTTGAACATATCATCATCATGAGTATCAACAAGCATTACCATTCTCTCCTGTGTTTCATCATCATCTGCCCTACTTGTATTGGGTGATTTTTTTTTTAAATCGAATAAAACACTCAGATTTGCATCATATATTAAATTTTTTTATTGGAATCGATAAATTGGCCTTTGCCATTTACGTTTTGATATTAACTTCATATAAATGTTGTCCGCGGCTCCGTTTCAAATGGCCCATTCGGAAGGTCCAATTTTGCATCACCTTTTCGAGCATTTTGGCGTGTATTCCACGAATTACGCTTGTTATGTTATCCTGTAAGGCCTCAATCGTAACCGGCGTGAACTTGGCAGGTTAAACTGGCAGGTAAAAGTTACGGAAATGCCCGATCCCGATCTTCATTGGCGTGCATGAATATATTTCTACTTGAGTATTCGGAATAATTATAAGAGGATGTAATTCGAAGTGAGTCCACATTCCTATAGTACCTATATCAGATTTCAAACCCAGAAATTGAGAGTAGGAATGATCAAATTCAAACGTTCATTGTAACGAAGAGGTAATTTATATCTGCATATGCAATATAGATAATATCCCATGAAAATTTTCAAAGAATATAACATACAAAAATCAGCATCAAATTTTTCCAAAATTTTCTAATTGAATCATGGTCAATAAAGACAATTCTGAAAAATAATAATAAGCATAATGAAATAATAAAAAATTCTAGAGTAAGTATCAGGAAACTAGATGGAACTTTTTAACTTAGTTCAGGATAAACAGTATATTATAAGGTATCTATAATTAAAAGCAGCATAACTGCCAAAGAGTATTAAGTGAGGAGATAAACCCTCGGAATTATGTATGTAAAGATATACCAAATGGTTCATAGGAAAAAAAAAAAAAAAGCACTGACGTGAAGTCAGTACTCTTTGGCGCGCGTGTTCACGGTGGCTAATTTGAATTGAATGATTCAAAAATTAACAGTGCTGTATCTAAGCTGCCATCAGGATAGAGTAACAAAGTTGGAAAAGAACACAAGTGACTCTCCTTAGTCGCACAAGCTCCTAGAAGATTTGGGAGGGTCAGTATAATCCTAATCATGTTTATAGCACGCGCGCCAAAGCAGATTGACTTTTTACACTTTTTCTTTCATTGTTAAGTCAATCTGCTTTTGCGCGCGTGCTATAAACATGATTAGGATTATACTGACCCTCCCAAATCTTCTAGGAGCTTGTGCGACTAAGGAGAGTCACTTGTGTTCTTTTCCAACTTTGTTACTCTATCCTGATGGCAGCTTAGATACAGCACTGTTAATTTTTGAATCATTCAATTCAAATTAGCCACCGTGAACACGCGCGCCAAAGAGTACTGACTTCACGTCAGTGCTTTTTTTTTTTTTTTCAAGTTCCTTTAACAAATATAGCTATCAATACAGTTTGGCTGTTAGTTTTACCGTAGATCAGAAAAAAATTCGGTTGTGGGTCCTCCGTTAGGGACGAAATTGCATCTTCTCCAAATCCGAACGCATTTTAATATAGATCTACCGAATATAGTTATATATAAATTCGCCTCAGGGCCACCTTACAGACCATTCAAATCGGAAACAACGCTATTTCCCCCAAACTGACTTGTGTCCGTGCACTAAATTGACATGAATATTCTTTTAAAACCTCACAATATCGGCTCATTACTCCCAACATAACCCAAACAACCCAAAACCATTCACTTCTCGTCTGCGCAAGCGAAGTATACTCGTGGCTGCAAGACCTCCCAAAATTACACACCTCACAAAAAACTCCGATTCTCCAACACTAGTGGTTCAGGAGATATCGCTTCTTGAATCCACGCATGCGCAGACCCTCACCAGGGGATTCTATAGCGGAAAAGCACCCGCCACCCCAAAACCCCAATCCTCTCTGACGAAAGCACCACCAGTTAAATCACTGATGGTCTGCTCATGCGCATAACGAAAAATGCCCGTAAGGGGTTACATCAATTTCAAAATTAGCCCCAGGGCCAAGGTACGGACACTTTTACTCTGAAACAACGCTACATCCCCCAAACTGACTTGTCTTCGCACTGAATTGCTATGAATATTCTTTTAAAACCTCATAATATCGACTCAGCACTCCCAACATAACCCATCCAACCCAAAAACAGTCACTTCTCTTCTGCGCATGCGCAATCTACTCGCGGCTAAAAGTCCTTTCAAAATAACACACCTTACAAAAAACTCCGATTCTCCAACACTAGTGGTTCAGGAGATATCACATCTTTAATCCACGCATGCGCAGACCCTCAACAGGGGATTCTATGGAGGAATAGCATCCGCCACCCTAAAACCCTAATCCTCTCAGACGAAAACACCACCAGTTAAATCACTGATGATCTGCTCATGCGCATAACGAAAAATGCCTGTAAGCGGTAACATCAATTTCAAAATTAGCCCCAGGGCCACGGTACGGACACTTTAACCCGGAAACAACGCTACATCCCCCAAACTGACTTGTCCTTGCACTGAATTGCTATGAATATTATTTTAAAACCTCATAATATCGACTCAGCCCTCCCAACATAATCCATTCAACCCAAAAACAGTCACTTCTCTTCTTCTGCGCATGCGCAATCTCCTCGCGGCTAAAAGTCCTCTCAAAATAACACACCTTACAAAAAACTCCGATTCTCCAACACTAGTGGTTCAGGAGATATCACATCTTTAATCCACGCATGCGCAGACCCTCAACAAGGGATTCTATAGAGGAATAGCATCCGCCACCCCAAAACCCTAATCCTCTCTGATGAAAACACCACCAGTTAAATCACTTATGGTCTGCTCATGCGCATAACGAAAAATGCCTGTAAGGGTTAACATCAATTTCAAAATATGCCCCAGGGCCACGGTACGGACACTTTAACTCGGAAACAACGCTACATCCCCCAAACTGACTTGTCCTTGCACTGAATTGCTATGAATATTCTTTCAAAACCTCATAATATCGACTCAGCACTCCCAACATAACCCATCCAACCCAATAATAGTCACTTCTCTTCTGCGCATGCGCAATCTACTGGCGGCTAAAAGTCCTCTCAAAATAACACACCTTACAAAAAACTCCGATTCTCCAACACTAGTGGTTCGGAAGATATCGCATCTTTAATCTACGCATGCGCAGACCCTCATCAGGGATCTGAATTCTATGGAGGAATAGCATCCGCCACCCCAAAACCCCAATCCTCTCTGACGAAAACTACAGCAGTTAAAGGACTTCTCATCTGCGCATGCGCAATACGGAAAATGCCCGGAAAGGGCAGCATGAACCTCAAAAACATATGTTTCGGCATTAAAAGCAAAGTATTCCGCAAAATAGTAGTAATTTTTTTATTTTTTTCATGTCACGTGATCTTCACGAAATTTTGCAAAACTGTTTGCTTTGGTCTTTTGCATCTATTTACTGAGTTTCAATTTAATCAGATCAGTATTTTTCGAGTTATCGTGAAAACAAAATTTTCAAATTTTCAAAAATTTTTTTTGCCACTTTAGGGCCGTCCGTTCAACACAAAACTTCGCAGGCATATAAAGGTCATGATTCTTCAATCTGATGCCAAATTTCAAAAAGATCGAGTGATCGGTTCCAGAAATATTCATAAAAAACGTTTTTATTAAAAACGGCCTTAACTCCGAAACCGCTCGGTCGATTTCGCCCGTTAACGAACTTGTCCGAGATATTTACGCTACGAAACTACCCTGCAAATTTCAACGCTCTAAGTCGTTCCGTTCGAGAGTTATCGTGCTAACGGCCGGACCGGCCGGACCGGCCGGCCGGACCGGCCGGCCGGACGGACAGAATTGAATTTGACCTCGAATTCTTCATCAGGGAGTCGAACCCAATCGTTTGAGACCATTTTCGAAAAAAAATTCGAAAAATACAGACATTGTGACGAAATGATAGCACGCTGTTCCTTGCGGAACACGCGCGCAAAAAGTAACACTTTTTAATATGGGATTATTGAAACTGTATAATAAAATGAATCTATGTTCCAAAGCAGAATTACTTCCCAAGGGTCTAAGGAGTGGAAATAACCCCTCGAATATACACATAAAACTATCCAAAATGGGTCTTGGGGAAAAAAAGAACAATTTTTAATATGGAATTTTCGAAACTGTATAACATAAGGAATCTACGTTCCGAAGCAGAATTACTTCCCAAGGGTCTAAGGGGCAGAAATCACCCCTCGAATATATACATAAAACTATCCAAAATGGGTCTTGGGGAAAAAAAGAACACTTTTTAATATGGAATTGTTGAAACAGTATAACATAACGAATCTACGTTCCAAAGCTGAATTACTTCCCAAGGGTCTGAGGGGTGGAAATCACCCCTCGAATATATACATACAACTATCCAAAATGGGTCTTGGGGAAAAAAAGAACACTTTTTAATATGGAATTGTCGAAACTGTATAACATAAGGAATCTACGTTCCGAAGCAGAATTACTTCCCAAGGGTCTAAGGGGTGGAAATCACCCCTCGCATATATACATAAAACTATCCAAAATGGGTCTTGGGGAAAAAAAGAACACTTTTTAATATGGAATGGTCGAAACTGTATAACATAAGGCATCTACGTTCCGAAGCAGAATTACTTCCCAAGGGTCTAGGGGGTGTAAACCACCCCTCGAATATATACATACAACTATCCAAAATGGGTCTTGGGAAAAAAAAAACACTTTGTAATAGGGAATTGTCGAAACTGTATATCCTAACGAAACTACGTTCCCAAGCAGAATTACTTCCCAAGGGTCTAAGGGGTGGAAATAACCCCTCAAATATATACATAAAACTACCCAAAATGGGTCTTGGGGAAAAAAAGAACACTTTTTAATATGGAATTGTCGAAACTGTATAACATAAGGAATCTACGTTCTGAAGCAGAATTACTTCCCAAGGGTCTAAGGGGTGGAAATCACCCCTCGAATATATACATAAAACTATCCAAAATGGGTCTTGGAGAAAAAAAGAACACTTTTTAATATGGAGTTGTCGAAACTGTATAACATAAGGAATCTACGTTCCGAAGCAGAATTACTTCCCAAGGGTCTAAGGGGTGAAAATCACCCCTCGAATATATACATACAACTATCCAAAATGGGTATTGGGGAAAAAAAGAACACTTTTTAATATGGAATTGTCGAAACTGTATAACATAAGGAATCTACGTTCCGAAGCAGAATTACTTCCCAAGGGTCTAAGGGGTGGAAATCACCCCTCGAATATATACATAAAACTATCCAAAATAGGTCTTGGGGAAAAAAAGAATACTTTTTAATATGGAATTGTTGAAACAGTATAACATAACGAATCTACGTTCCAAAGCTGAATTACTTCCCAAGTGTCTAAGGGGTGGAAATCACCCCTCGAATATATTCATACAACTATCCAAAATGGGTCTTGGGGAAAAAAAGAACACTTTGTAATAGGGAATTGTCGAAACTGTATATCATAACGAAACTACGTTTCGAAGCAGAATTACTTCTCAAGGGTCTAAGGGGTGGAAATCACCCCTCGAATATATACATAAAACTATCCAAAATGGGTCTTGGGGAAAAAAAGAACACTTTTTAATATGGAATTGTTGAAACAGTATAACATAAAGAATCTACGTTCCAAAGCTGAATTACTTCCCAAGGGTCTAAGGGGTGGAAATCACCCCTCGAATATAAACATACAACTATCCAAAATGGGTCTTGGGGAAAAAAAGAACAATTTTTAATATGGAATTTTCGAAACTGTATAACATAAGGAATCTACGTTCCGAAGCAGAATTACTTCCCAAGGGTCTAAGGGTCAGAAATCACCCCTCGAATATATACATAAAACTATCCAAAATGGGTCTTGGGGAAAAAAAGAACACTTTTTAATATGGAATTGTCGAAACTGTATAACATAAGGAATCTACGTTCCGAAGCAGAATTACTTCCCAAGGGTCTAAGGGGTGGAAATCACCCCTCGTATATATACATAAAACTATCCAAAATGGGTCTTGGGGAAAAAAAGAACACTTTTTAATATGGAATTGTTGAAACAGTATAACATAAAGAATCTACGTTCCAAAGCTGAATTACTTCCCAAGGGTCTAAGGGGTGGAAATCACCCCTCGAATATAAACATACAACTATCCAAAATGGGTCTTGGGGAAAAAAAGAACAATTTTTAATATGGAATTTTCGAAACTGTATAACATAAGGAATCTACGTTCCGAAGCAGAATTACTTCCCAAGGGTCTAAGGGGCAGAAATCACCCCTCGAATATATACATAAAACTATCCAAAATGGGTCTTGGGGAAAAAAAGAACACGTTTTAATATGGAATTGTTGAAACAGTATAACATAACGAATCTACGTTCCAAAGCTGAATTACATCCCAAGGGTCTAAGGGTTGGAAATCACCCCTCGTATATATACATAAAACTATCCAAAATGGGTCTTGGGGAAAAAAAGAACACTTTTTAATATGGAATTGTTGAAACAGTATAACATAAAGAATCTACGTTCCAAAGCTGAATTACTTCCCAAGGGTCTAAGGGGTGGAAATCACCCCTCGAATATAAACATACAACTATCCAAAATGGGTCTTGGGGAAAAAAAGAACAATTTTTAATATGGAATTTTCGAAACTGTATAACATAAGGAATCTACGTTCCGAAGCAGAATTACTTCCCAAGGGTCTAAGGGGTGGAAATCACCCCTCGCATATATACATAAAACTATCCAAAATGGGTCTTGGGGAAAAAAAGAACACTTTTTAATATGGAATGGTCGAAACTGTATAACATAAGGAATCTACGTTCCGAAGCAGAATTACTTCCCAAGGGTCTAAGGGGTGTAAACCACCCCTCGAATAAATACATAAAACTATCCAAAATGGGTCTTGGGGAAAAAAAGAACACTTTGTAATAGGGAATTGTCGAAACTGTATATCATAACGAAACTACGTTCCCAAGCAGAATTACTTCCCAAGGGTCTAAGGGGTGGAAATAACCCCTCAAATATATACATAAAACTACCCAAAATGGGTCTTGGGGAAAAAAAGAACACTTTTTAATATGGAATGGTCGAAACTGTTTAACATAAGGAATCTACGTTCCGAAGCAGAATTACTTCCCAGGGGTCTAAGGGGTGTAAACCACCCCTCGAATAAATACATAAAACTATCCAAAATGGGTCTTGGGGAAAAAAAGAACACTTTGTAATAGGGAATTGTCGAAACTGTATATCATAACGAAACTACGTTTCCAAGCAGAATTACTTCCCAAGGGTCTAAGGGGTGGAAATAACCCCTCAAATATATACATAAAACTACCCAAAATGGGTCTTGGGGAAAAAAAGAACACTTTTTAATATGGAATTGTCGAAACTGTATATCATAAGGAATCTACGTTCCGAAGCAGAATTACTTCCCAAGGGTCTAAGGGGTGGAAATCACCCCTCGAATATATACATAAAACTATCCAAAATGGGTCTTGGGGAAAAAAAGAACACTTTTTAATATGGAATTGTCGAAACTGTATAACATAAGGAATCCACGTTCCGAAGCAGAATTACTTCCCAAGGGTCTAAGGGGCAGAAATCACCCCTCGAATATATACATAAAACTATCCAAAATGGGTCTTGGGGAAAAAAAGAAAACTTTTTAATATGGAATTGTTGAAACAGTATAACATAACGAATCTACGTTCCAAAGCTGAATTACTTCCCAAGGGTCTAAGGGGTGAAAATCACCCCTCGAATATATACATACAACTATCCAAAATGGGTCTTGGGGAAAAAAAGAACACTTTTTAATATGGAATTGTCGAAACTGTATAACATACGGAATCTACGTTCCGAAGCAGAATTACTTCCCAAGGGTCTAAGGGGTGGAAATCACCCCTCGCATATATACATAAAACTATCCAAAATGGGTCTTGGGGAAAAAAAGAACACTTTTTAATATGGAATGGTCGAAACTGTATAACATAAGGAATCTACGTTCCGAAGCAGAATTACTTCCCAAGGGTCTAAGGGGTGTAAACCACCCCTCGAATATATACATAAAACTATCCAAAATGGGTCTTGGGGAAAAAAAGAACACTTTGTAATAGGGAATTGTCGAAACTGTATATCATAACGAAACTACGTTCCCAAGCAGAATTACTTCCCAAGGGTCTAAGGGGTGGAAATCACCCCTCAAATATATACATAAAACTACCCAAAATGGGTCTTGGGGAATAAAAGAACACTTTTTAATATGGAATTGTCGAAACTGTATAACATAAGGAATCTAAGTTCCGAAGCAGAATTACTTCCCAAGGGTCTAAGGGGTGGAAATCACCCCTCGCATATATACATAAAACTATCCAAAATGGGTCTTGGGGAAAAAAAGAACACTTTTTAATATGGAATGGTCGAAACTGTATAACATAAGGAATCTACGTTCCGAAGCAGAATTACTTCCAAAGGGTCTAAGGGGTGTAAACCACCCCTCGAATATATACATAAAACTATCCAAAATGGGTCTTGGGGAAAAAAAGAACACTTTGTAATAGGGAATTGTCGAAACTGTATATCATAACGAAACTACGTTCCCAAGCAGATTTACTTCCCAAGGGTCTAAGGGGTGGAAATAACCCCTCAAATATATACATAAAACTACCCAAAATGGGTCTTGGGGAAAAAAAGAACACTTTTTAATATGGAATTGTCGAAACTGTATAACATAAGGAATCTACGTTAAGAAGCAGAATTACTTCCCAAGGGTCTAAGGGGTGGAAATCACCCCTCGAATATATACATAAAACTATCCAAAATGGGTCTTGGGGAAAAAAAGAACACTTTTTAATATGGAATGGTCGAAACTGTATAACATAAGGAATCTACGTTCCGAAGCAGAATTACTTCCCAAGGGTTTAAGGGGTGTAAACCACCCCTCGAATATATACATAAAACTATCCAAAATGGGTCTTGGGGAAAAAAAGAACACTTTGTAATAGGGAATTGTCGAAACTGTATATCATAACGAAACTACGTTCCCAAGCAGAATTACTTCCCAAGGGTCTAAGGGGTGGAAATCACCCCTCAAATATATACATAAAACTACCCAAAATGGGTCTTGGGGAAAAAAGAACACTTTTTAATATGGAATTGTCGAAACTGTATATCATAAGGAATCTACGTTCCGAAGCAGAATTACTTCCCAAGGGTCTAAGGGGTGGAAATCACCCCTCGAATATATACATAAAACTATCCAAAATGGGTCTTGGGGAAAAAAAGAACACTTTTTAATATGGAATTGTCGAAACTGTATAACATAAGGAATCCACGTTCCGAAGCAGAATTACTTCCCAAGGGTCTAAGGGGCAGAAATCACCCCTCGAATATATACATAAAACTATCCAAAATGGGTCTTGGGGAAAAAAAGAAAACTTTTTAATATGGAATTGTTGAAACAGTATAACATAACGAATCTACGTTCCAAAGCTGAATTACTTCCCAAGGGTCTAAGGGGTGAAAATCACCCCTCGAATATATACATACAACTATCCAAAATGGGTCTTGGGGAAAAAAAGAACACTTTTTAATATGGAATTGTCGAAACTGTATAACATACGGAATCTAAGTTCCGAAGCAGAATTACTTCCCAAGGGTCTAAGGGGTGGAAATCACCCCTCGCATATATACATTGAACTATCCAAAATGGGTCTTGGGGAAAAAAAGAACACTTTTTAATATGGAATGGTCGAAACTGTATAACATAAGGAATCTACGTTCCGAAGCAGAATTACTTCCCAAGGGTCTAAGGGGTGTAAACCACCCCTCGAATATATACATAAAACTATCCAAAATGGGTCTTGGGGAAAAAAAGAACACTTTGTAATAGGGAATTGTCGAAACTGTATATCATAACGAAACTACGTTCCCAAGCAGAATTACTTCCCAAGGGTCTAAGGGGTGGAAATAACCCCTCAAATATATACATAAAACTACCTAAAATGGGTCTTGGGGAAAAAAAGAACACTTTTTAATATGGAATTGTCGAAACTGTATAACATAAGGAATCTACGTTCCGAAGCAGAATTACTTCCCAAGGGTCTAAGGGGTGGAAATCACCCCTCGAATATATACATAAAACTATCCAAATTGGGTCTTGGGGAAAAAAAGAACACTTTTTAATATGGAATGGTCGAAACTGTATAACATAAGGAATCTACGTTCCGAAGCAGAATTACTTCCCAAGGGTCTAAGGGGTGTAAACCACCCCTCGAATAAATACATAAAACTATCCAAAATGGGTCTTGGGGAAAAAAAGAACACTTTGTAATAGGGAATTGTCGAAACTGTATATCATAACGAAACTACGTTCCCAAGCAGAATTACTTCCCAAGGGTCTAAGGGGTGGAAATAACCCCTCAAATATATACATAAAACTACCCAAAATGGGTCTTGGGGAAAAAAAGAACACTTTTTAATATGGAATTGTCGAAACTCTATAACATAAGGAATCTACGTTCCGAAGCAGAATTACTTCCCAAGGGTCTAAGGGGTGGAAATCACCCCTCGAATATATACATAAAACTATCCAAAATGGGTCTTGGGGAAAAAAAGAACACTTTTTAATATGGAATTGTCGAAACTGTAAAACATAAGGAATCTACGTTCCGAAGCAGAATTACTTCCCAAGGGTCTAAGGGGTGGAAATCACCCCTCGTATATATACATAAAACTATCCAAAATGGGTCTTGGGGAAAAAAAGAACACTTTTTAATATGGAATTGTTGAAACAGTATAACATAAAGAATCTACGTTCCAAAGCTGAATTACTTCCCAAGGGTCTAAGGGGTGGAAATCACCCCTCGAATATAAACATACAACTATCCAAAATGGGTCTTGGGGAAAAAAAGAACAATTTTTAATATGGAATTTTCGAAACTGTATAACATAAGGAATCTTCGTTCCGAAGCAGAATTACTTCCCAAGGGTCTAAGGGGCAGAAATCACCCCTCGAATATATACATAAAACTATCCAAAATGGGTCTTGGGGAAAAAAAGAACACGTTTTAATATGGAATTGTTGAAACAGTATAACATAACGAATCTACGTTCCAAAGCTGAATTACTTCCCAAGGGTCTAAGGGGTGGAAATCACCCCTCGAATATATACATACAACTATCCAAAATGGGTCTTGGGGAAAAAAAGAACACTTTTTAATATGGAATTGTCGAAACTGTATAACATAAGGAATCTACGTTCCGAAGCAGAATTACTTCCCAAGGGTCTAAGGGGTGGAAATCACCCCTCGTATATATACATAAAACTATTCAAAATGGGTCTTGGGGAAAAAATAAACACTTTTTAATATGGAATTGTCGAAACTGTATATCATAAGGAATCTACGTTCCGAAGCAGAATTACTTCCCAAGGGTCTAAGGGGTGGAAACCACCCCTCGAATATATACATAAAACTATCCAAAATGGGTCTTGGGGAAAAAAGAACACTTTTTAATAGGGAATTGTCGAAACAGTATAACATAACAAATATATTCCTTGTTGACAGTTACTCTGAAATAACTGACTCAGAATAACTGTCAGCTATAAATAGTTCTGAACCTTTTCTCTTGGTGTCTGATGAAGACATCTGAGTTTGACTCTATGAACCATTGCACTAAATGTATTGAGGCCAGATCAGTTGTTTTTACATTTCGGACATGTTCATATCGAAATTTTATAGAGTTAGGAATTTGTTTTACAAAACAGAAAATTAGCCAATGGTTAGAAGGTGAAATTCATCCTTGAGTATTAAAAATTCCGAATTCGATCTTGAGGAAATAATGAAATAAATATATTGCAAAAATATGATGCATTTCGGTAAATAGTTCTCGCAAAAGTTCAGTTTACTCTGCACAAGTCACAGATACCATTCATTATTTTGTTGGTTTTACTTAATCCATCTGCAATTTCTTTTGCGGTCACTAAGCACCGAGAATGTATAGAACGACAGCAGGTTCGACACTTGAAGAAATCTTCTGATGATGTGTCTACTATATTGGAACAGTATAAGCATAGCTGAGACATATCAGAAGAACTCATCAACAACTTGAGTTTGAGATGCTGACGCCACGAATCTATATCGACCACTTCATTCAAATTATCACCAGTAGCTTACAGTGAAAAAAATATATAACAAAAATTCCACAATTATAACCATCCGTTTGTGATACATGCTCAGTTGTTCGACATTCATAAGAGGCAAGGTGTATACCATATTTGCTTTCTATGAATTTTTGGAATTTTGGTAGTAAAGTTTTTGATAAAGCTAATTCGGAACCTAAAGAATCAATTAACAACAAATTTCTTGTTTCCAAATTTGCTATTATTAATATATAATGCGACATATTTCCCAAATAAACGGGCAGAATAATATCCTTTTCTGGATCTACTTCAATGGTATCATAAAAACTCATAGAGAGTACGGCGTCGCCAAATATTAGGGACGATTTTCCAACGGATATAATTTGATATTTGTTATTGTGTTCCTTATTTATAATGTGCAAACAATGGTCAATCACAAAACTACTCAAATATTTTGTCTGATCCAAGGTACAGTAATCGTCTATGAGTAATTGCTGCGTAGAAAACGTCATAGATTCGTCATACGTTACAACATATGACCTTTTGTTATCCAGTTCCTTGTAAAAACTAATTTCTTTAACTAAGCCATTCGGTAGGAAGGTGAGTGGTCTCTGGGTGGTCCATTTTCTTTCAGTCTCAGAAAGCTTTTTGTTCCTATTATCGATAAGGTACGGCAAAAAATAAAAAGTATAGAAATGTCTCAAACGATCAAATATTGATCGGAAGAATTTCAAATTTCTGTTGACTCGAATTATTCTGATACCTTTATAAGTGAATATGACCAAATCGCACCACACTCTATTCGCTACTTCCAGCTGACCTTGGATTTGGTAGGAGTACTCATGAGTTTGTCTCAAGGTTCCATCGGGATTCAAAAAAGCAAAATTACTCTGATTAGGATCACTGTAACGAAAGTTGTAAGGGCATTTTATTTCAACGATTCCATCTTCATCTATTAAAGCATCAGGGGATGCTGCCAAAAATTGATATCTCCCATGAACGATTAATCCCGAAGGTTGACATATTTTGTTGAACTTTCTAGAATATGCTTCCTTAGCTAACGCCTCACACTCTTTACCGTGTACAATTGGCTGGGAATTTAAAACCCTGGGATGATAAATATCTTCTATTATTTTGAGTGTCGTGCTGTGATCGTATTTTCTGCACCTACAAATTCTGGCAAAAAATGTTGACGTTATTCTTATACGTCTCTGCTCAACCCATATGGAACTAGCGCTCTGATTCCGTGTTGAAAACTCTAGTTCCTGTAATTCTTTCAAGCTCTTTGTATTTCTATCTAAATATTCAATGCATCCATTGGCCAAGCTTCTTTCATTGAAATTTTCAGTCGAAACAGTTCCTGAGCAAATTGAACATACAAATTCAATAGCTTCAACATCTTTTTCATTAGACAACAAGGTACATTTTTTATGATACCACCGGCTACATTTATCACACAATATCCAAAGCAATTCCTCTTCAAGAATTCCTTTACCACAATGAGCACATATTGTTAATTCTTTGTCGTCTTCTGGAAATACGATTTCTTCATTCACTTTCTCATTTTCACTCTTAACAATTTTTTGCAGAAATCTGCCACTAAAATGAGAAGAAGTAAAAGTTCTTTCGTGTCTTGCCCAATGCTCCTGAGATAGTTTTTCGTCTGCTGGATCCCTACTTTTGGTCAATCGAGTTTTCGGAATTTTCAGTGCATTTTCCACGTGTAACGATTGAACATCTTTCCATAACAGCCTTACGAATTGGGAACACCTAATATTTTTTTCCGAGCGCATAGTTATTTTCTTGAGTTGTCCAAAATATGCTTCCACATAGCAATTGCTGACGGAGGGACCATTATTGAGTAGAAGTGCCGTCCATAAGGGTATGTATGGTACGTATTTTGTCATAATTAAATTCAGGATATCTACATTAAAGAATTGGTTATCAATCTCTCCCATTTCATTGATTTCTACGTTTCGAAAATAATTGTAAAAATGAATATAAAAAGGGCTTGATTTACTCAACAACTCAGTTTTATGTTCTTCTTCGTAATCGAGTTTGTAAAAAATGTCGTCTTGAGGAAAACTACTCTCTGGTAAGACATTTTCTGTATGTTTTTTTTTCAATGTTTTGATGGCTGCTTCAACTTGGACGTTCCATTTAGGACTTTTCAAAACAGTGTACAGATTTCTCATAAATGAGCAGCATTCTTTCCAGTTCACAAGTAAAACGGCAAGGGCTAGTAAATCTTTGAATACTTTCCTTTGGTTTTCATTAGTGGAAAGGCTATCGATATCCTTACAAGCCATTTTTATGAAATGAGCACAGCACAAATATATTCCAATATTACTATTGGCACCAAATTTCTCCCCTCTTATGGACATATCAAAACAGAGTTGAAGGTATTCTTTCAAAGAGCACCTATTAAACGCCTTACATGCTGCATGGAGGTTGGCAAATGAAAAATCGGAGACAATTCCTGAAAAAGGAGGCCAACAGTTTTGCTCCTCGCAAAAATATCTGAAATCATTGAATAATTTGAATATGGCATTCGAATTGTGTACTTCCGATAACATTGAAAATATTGGGAAAAGTCTACGAGATGTCGATGTGGAAATAACAGCGGTATAGAAATAGATTCTTTTCTTTTCTCTTAATATTTCAGGTCTTTTTATGATACCTCCAGTTGCGTCAAAATGGATTAATGGTTTACTCCTATTCTCCATTTCAGCTTTTAGAACGTTCAATTGCTCTATCGAATAAAGTTTGATACACAACGGAATCGCTACATCCTGCACAAAATACTTGTGATCTTGTTGCATCATGATCATATCAATCAATTCATCTCTATCCCTATCGAGAGCATGCGTAGATTCATATCTAATGCGTCTAAGTGTGCAATCTGAAACAACATCTTGAAGATTTTTTCCTTCTACAAGAGATGCTTTACAATTTGATGCTTCAAGTAGTGTTGTCTTTTTAAAGTCGAAAGCCTTAATGTTACGGAGTTTACTCTTAAAAATGTCTCTTTTTAGACCTTTTATATTCTGAGCTAAAAAATTCACGTGACTGTAATCTTTCGATGAACTGAAAACATTTACCTCCCTTGTGATTACATTTATTTGTATTTTGAATTTTTTACAGTTATAGTTATTGTGTTTACAATTCCCAAATACTGTTATTTCAGACTTTTTTTTTGAATAAACAGTGTATTTGAAAACAATCAAACATATATTATTGACATATTTGTTTATTCTATTTTTCAGTACGTGCGGATAATAATGTGTTATAAGCTTTCCATTTTGATCGAAAATTGATTCCCACACAAGATCATCCAACTTGAACGAGCCTTCAAAGTAAACGCAATCCTTGTATTTTTTGTCATCCTTTACGGAAAGGCTGGGCACGTTTTCCGCACCACTAGGTATAATATTCGCCATTTCTTTTGGCGACGAAAGACATAAAATTGACTTCGGCAATATTTTAATCTCAGGAGTTATTGAGCTTTTCTTTATTTTTTCATGACTTGGGTCCTCGGTTTCAGTAGTATTATCAATATCAAATGGAATTACGTACCTGGACTCATATTGACTGGTAGAAGACCCATTCGGAATATCACCGTAAAAGTTTGTTTTAGTAATATCAGAAGTCCTTGTTCCGACTTCCGTGTTGCCAGGGCATTCGAGAAACATTTTATTTTCACTAAAAATATGAGTCTGTATGTTGGCAGATGTTTTAACAGCAACAGAACTTACAGAATCGTTTTCCGTATGGACGTCACATAACTTGAGCGTGGTTGAGAGAGATAAATCCGTTAATGATGTTACTGTATCCTTCGTGAACGGAGATATTTGTTCATTATTCACATTATTTTGCAGAGTCGATTCATATATATGCAATGGCTTGGTGCTTGTTATGATTCCCTCACATACTGCCATATCAGTGTCTCTTTCATCATTTATATCTGAAGGATTCAAGTGGTTGGTACCTGAATGATCTGAACATAAAGTCTTGCAGTATCTGTAAATTTTCAATCTATTTTTGAAATTGTCCTTTAAGTTTAATATAGTAAGGATGGAGCTATATACAGATTTCTTTTTCCTAATCTGTTTCAAACTGAACTCGGTTGGTTTGAATTGATGCAAAAATTCGTTTATTTTCACGCAAATATTGTTTTTGGTACCTTGAATCGAGTCACAAGAATCTGCAGTGAAATACTTTACGAATTCCTTCTCACCTATCACTTTATGTATTCGGCTTGGATATTCGTATTTGGTGTCTTTCAATTTTAATGCTATATCCTTGCAAACATCATTATTTATTCTTATCAGATCGATTTCATTTCTGTAGCCAGCTTCACGTAATTCTGAAGCAATTATTTTAAAAATGTTTTCTTTCCTCACATATTTTCTCGGCATGTTGTGAGTGAACTTATTCGTACTTTACTGTGAGGAATAAAAATTTTTCGGTACTCAAAATACCAACAATAGAAAAATACTTGTGACCCAACTACGTCGGGACTAATGGCAAGAATACAAATCCCGAATCCTAAGCAAAAAAAGTTAGCAACGATTTGGAAAAACAATTTCAAAAGCAGATATTTGATCCACTACTCAAATAGGTCATAAATATTAAAAGTTGCTCTACTATTTAGAAGTAGCTGAGAAAATCAAAAAATAATATAAAAGCCTGAAACCTAAATGAACTAAATTCAAATTGTTAGATTTCACTCAATTTCTACCAAGTACCTAGCTACATAAAAGTAGAATTCTGAAAAATGCAAGACAATAAAATGGTTTAAAAATGTAAACACTCAATTTCTACTAAGTAGATAAATGTTGAATTTTGTCCAAGTCGAAGGTAAACTTCTGATATACAAATGTCCAACTATAACTTCAAAACTAAGGGATAAATCCAAAATAAACAAGAGAACAAAAGGTTTGAAAACACAAACCAAATCGATTTCACTAAATTTCTACTAAGTAGACAAAAGTTGAAATTTTTCGAACTCCTGGGTTATGAAGCGAGATGAAGTAAACACTTCATTTACCAAATACCGACTAAAACTTAAAAAATATACGAATAATCTTAAAATCTCAAGAGGATAAAATGATTAGAAAACGCAAACTCAATAGTTTGTAGTTAATTTCTACTAAGTAGATAAAAGATGAATTTTGTTGAGCTCGGGGTTATCAGGTAAACTTCTGATATACAAATGTCCAAGTATAACTTCAAAACTAGGGGATAAATCCGAAATACTCAAGAGAACAAAATGGTTTAAAAACGTAAACTAAATCGATTTCACTTAATTTCTACTAAGTAGACAAAAGTTGAAATTTTTCGAACTCCTAGTTGTGAAGTAAACACTTCATATACCAAATATCGACTATAACTTAAAAAATACAGGAATAATCTGAAAATCTCAAGGGAATAAAATGATTAGAAAACGCAAACTCAATAGATTGTAGTTAATTTCTACTAAGTAGATAAAAGATGAATTTTGTTGAGCACGGGGTTATCAGGTAAACTTCTGATATACAAATGTCCAAGTATAACTTCAAAACTAAGGGATAAATCCGAAATACTCAAGAGAACAAAATGGTTTAAAAACGCAAACTAAATCGATTTCACTTAATTTCTACTAAGTAGACAAAAGTTGAAATTTTTCGAACTCCTAGTTGTGAAGTAAACACTTCATATACCAAATATCGACTATAACTTAAAAAATACAGGAATAATCTGAAAATCTCAAGGGAATAAAATGATTTGAAAACGCAAACTCAATAGATTGTAGTTAATTTCTACTAAGTAGATAAAAGATGAATTTTGTTGAGCACGGGGTTATCAGGTAAACTTCTGATATACAAATGTCCAAGTATAACTTCAAAACTAAGGGATAAATCCGAAATACTCAAGAGAACAAAATGGTTTAAAAACGCAAACTAAATCGATTTCACTTAATTTCTACTAAGTAGACAAAAGTTGAAATTTTTCGAACTCCTAGTTGTGAAGTAAACACTTCATGTACCAAATATCGACTATAACTTAAAATATACTGGAATAATCTGAAAATCTCAAGAGGATAAAATGCTTTGAAAACGCAAACTGAATATATTGTAGTTAATTTCTACTAAGTAGATAAAAGATGAATTTTGTTGAGCACGGGGTTATCAGGTAAACTTCTGATATACAAATGTCCAAGTATAACTTCAAAACTAGGGGATAAATCCGAAATACTCAAGAGAACAAAATGGTTTAAAAACGCAAACTAAATCGATTTCACTTAATTTCTACTAAGTAGACAAAAGTTGAAATTTTTCGAACTCCTAGTTGTGAAGTAAACACTTCATATACCAAATATCGACTATAACTTAAAACATACTGGAATAATCTGAAAATCTCAAGGGAATAAAATGATTAGAAAACGCAAACTGAATATATTGTAGTTAATTTCTACTAAGTAGATAAAAGATGAATTTTGTTGAGCACGGGGTTATCAGGTAAACTTCTGATATACAAATGTCCAAGTATAACTTCAAAACTAAGGGATAAATCCGAAATACTCAAGAGAACAAAATGGTTTAAAAACGCAAACTAAATCGATTTCACTTAATTTCTACTAAGTAGACAAAAGTTGAAATTTTTCGAACTCCTAGTTGTGAAGTAAACACTTCATATACCAAATATCGACTATAACTTAAAATATACTGGAATAATCTGAAAATCTCAAGGGAATAAAATGATTAGAAAACGCAAACTGAATATATTGTAGTTAATTTCTACTAAGTAGATAAAAGATGAATTTTGTTGAGCACGGGGTTATCAGGTAAACTTCTGATATACAAATGTCCAAGTATAACTTCAAAACTAAGGGATAAATCCGAAATACTCAAGAGAACAAAATGGTTTAAAAACGCAAACTAAATCGATTTCACTTAATTTCTACTAAGAAGACAAAAGTTGAAATTTTTCGAACTCCTAGTTGTGAAGTAAACACTTCATATACCAAATATCGACTATAACTTAAAATATACTGGAATAATCTGAAAATCTCAAGGGAATAAAATGATTAGAAAACGCAAACTGAATATATTGTAGTTAATTTCTACTAAGTAGATAAAAGATGAATTTTGTTGAGCACGGGGTTATCAGGTAAACTTCTGATATACAAATGTCCAAGTATAACTTCAAAACTAAGGGATAAATCCGAAATACTCAAGAGAACAAAATGGTTTAAAAACGCAAACTAAATCGATTTCACTTAATTTCTACTAAGTAGAGAAAAGTTGAATTTTTTCGAATTCCTGGCTATTAGGTAAATATTTGGTATTGAATGGTTTATTTCTGGGTTTTCTCTCCCAAACTCTGAAAAATATCTATAAAATAAAAAATGAATTATTTGTGATTTGCTACTGCGTAAGAAACATAAGATATTTGTCAGAAGCAATGAATTGAACAATGTTGCCTAACAAATAACAACGAAACAACATCAACGGAGAAACAACTATATCGTAACGTTTCGGAGTCTATATCAGACTCCTTCTTCAAACGCTTAAAGAATAACAATCAACAAAATAGTTTCGAAGATTTTTTCGTTAAGCGTCTGAAGAAGGAGTCTGATATAGACTCCGAAACGTTACGATATAGTGGTTCTTCGTTGATGTTGTTTCGTTGTTATTTGTTAGGCTACATTGTTCAATTGATTGCATCTGACAAATATCTTATGTTTCTTACGCAGAGGCTCTTTTTTTCCCCAAGACCCATTTTGGATAGTTTTATGTATATATTCGAGGGGTAATTTCCACCCCTTAGACCCTTGGGAAGTAATTCTGCTTCGGAACGTAGATTCCTTATGTTATACAGTTTCGACAATTCCATATTAAAAAGTGTTCTTTTTTTCCCCAAGACCCATTTTGGATAGTTTTATGTATATATTCGAGGGGTGATTTCCACCCCTCAGACCCTTGAGAAGTAATTCTGCTTCGGAACGTAGATTCCTTATGTTATACAGTTTCAACAATTCCATATTAAAAAGTGTTCTTTTTTTCCCCAAAACCCATTTTGGATAGTTTTATGTATATATTCGAGGGGTGATTTCTGCCCCTTAGACCCTTGGGAAGTAATTCTGCTTCGGAACGTAGATTCCTTATGTTATACAGTATCGAAAATTCCATATTAAAAATATTTCTTTTTTTCCCCAAGACCCATTTTGGATAGTTTTATGTATATATTCAAGAGGTGATTTCCACCCCTTAGACCCTTGGGAAGTAATTCTGCTTCGAAACGTAGATTCCTTATGTTATACAGTTTCGACAATTCCATATTAAAAAGAGTTCTTTTTTTCCCCAAGACCCATTTTGGATAGTTTTATGTATATATTCGAGGGGTGATTTCCACCCCTTAGACCCTTGGAAAGTAATTCTGCTTCGGAACGTAGATTCCTTATGTTATACAGTTTCGACAATTCCATATTAAAAAGTGTTCTTTTTTTCCCCAAGACCCATTTTGGGTAGTTTTATGTATATATTTGAGGGGTGATTTTCACCCCTTAGACCCTTGGGAAGTAATTCTGCCTGGGAACGTAGTTTCGTTATGATATACAGTTTCAACAATTCCCTATTACAAAGTGTTCTTTTTTTCCCCAAGACCCATTTTGGATAGTTGTATGTATATATTCGAGGGGTGATTTCCACCCCTTAGACCCCTGGAAAGTAATTCAGCTTTGGAACGTAGATTCGTTATGTTATACTGTTTCAACAATTCCATATTAAAAAGTGTTCTTTTTTTCCCCAAGACCCATTTTGGATAGTTTTATATATATATATTCGAGGGGTGATTTCCACCCCTTAGACCCTTGGGAAGTAATTCTGCTTCGGAACGTAGATTCCTTATGTTATACAGTTTCGACAATTCCAATTTAAAAAGTGTTCTTTTTTTCCACAAGACCCATTTTGGATAGTTGTATGTATATATTCGAGGGGTGATTTCCACCCCTTAGACCCTTGGGAAGTAATTCAGCTTTGGAACGTAGATTCGTTATGTTATACTGTTTCAACAATTCCATATTAAAAAGTGTTCTTTTTTTCCCCAAGACCCATTTTGGATAGTTTTATGTATATATTCGAGGGGTGGTTTACACCCCTTAGACCCTTGGGAAGTAATTCTGCTTCGGAACGTAGATTCCTTATGTTATACAGTTTCGACAATTCCATATTAAAAAGTGTTCTTTTTTTCCCCAAGACCCATTTTGGATAGTTTTATGTATACATTCGAGGGGTGATTTCCACCCCTTAGACCCTTGGGAAGTAATTCTGCTTCGGAACGTAGATTCCTCATGTTATACGGTTTCGACAATTCCATATTAAAAAGTGTTCTTTTTTTTCCCCAAGACCCATTTTGGAAAGTTTTATGTATTTATTCGAGGGGTGATTTCCACCCCTCAGACCCTTGGGAAGTACTTCTGCTTTGGAACGCATATTCGTTATATTATACAGTTTCGACAATTCCATATTAAAAAGTGTTCTTTTTTTCCCATTTTGGATAGTTTTATGTATATATTCGAAATTTTTCGAACTCCTAGTTGTGAAGTAAACACTTCATATACCAAATATCGACTATAACTTAAAACATACTGGAATAATCTGAAAATCTCAAGGGAATAAAATGATTAGAAAACGCAAACTGAATATATTGTAGTTAATTTCTACTAAGTAGATAAAAGATGAATTTTGTTGAGCACGGGGTTATCAGGTAAACTTCTGATATACAAATGTAATTCAGCTTTGGAACGTAGATTCGTTATGTTATACTGTTTCAACAATTCCATATTAAAAAGTGTTCTTTTTTTCCCCAAGACCCATTTTGGATAGTTTTATGTATATATTCGAGGGGTGGTTTACACCCCTTAGACCCTTGGGAAGTAATTCTGCTTCGGAACGTAGATTCCTTATGTTATACAGTTTCGACAATTCCATATCAAAAAGTGTTCTTTTTTCCCCAAGACCTATTTTGGATAGTTTTATGTATATATTCGAGGGGTGATTTCCACCCCTTAGAATCTTGGGAAGTAATTCTGCTTTGGAACGTAGACTCGTTATGTTATACAGTATCGACAATTCCATATTAAAACGTGTTCTTTTTTTCTCCAAGACCCATTTTGGATAGTTTTTATGTACATATTCGAGGGGTGATTTCCACCCCTTCGACCCTTGGAAAGTAATTCTGCTTTGGGATGTAGATTCGCTATGTTATACAGTTTTGACCATTTCATATTAAAAAGTGTTCTTTTTTTCCCCAAGACCTATTTGGATAGATTTATGTATACATTCGAGGGGTGATTTCCACCCCTTAGACCCTTGGGAAGTAATTCTGCTTCGGAATCTAGATTCCTTATGTTATACAGTTTCGACAATTCCATATTAAAAAGTGTTCTTTTTTTCCCCAAGATCCATTTTGGATAGTTTAATGTATATATTCGAGGGGTGATTTCCACCCCTTAGACCCTTGGGAAGTAATTCAGCTTTGGAACGTAGATTCTTTATGTTATACTGTTTCGACAATTCCATATTAAAAAGTGTTCTTTTTTTCCCCAAGACCCATTTTGGATAGTTTTATGTATACATTCGAGGGGTGATTTCCACCCCTTAGACCCTTGGGAAGTAATTCTGCTTCGGAACGTAGATTCCTCATGTTATACGGTTTCGACAATTCCATATTAAAAAGTGTTCTTTTTTTTCCCCAAGACCCATTTTGGAAAGTTTTATGTATTTATTCGAGGGGTGATTTCCACCCCTCAGACCCTTGGGAAGTAATTCTGCTTTGGAACGCATATTCGTTATATTATACAGTTTCGACAATTCCATATTAAAAAGTGTTCTTTTTTTCCCATTTTGGATAGTTTTATGTATATATTCGAGGGGTGATTTCCACCCCTTAGACCCTTGGGAAGTAATTCAGCTTTGGAACGTAGACTCTTTATGTTATACTGTTTCGACAATTCCATATTAAAAAGTGTTCTTTTTTTCCCCAAGACCCATTTTGGAAAGTTTTATGTATATATTCGAGGGGTGATTTCCACCCCTCAGACCCTTGGGAAGTAATTCAGCTTTGGAACGTAGATTCGTTATGTTATACTGTTTCAACAATTCCATATTAAAAAGTGTTCTTTTTTTCCGCAAGACCCATTTTGGATAGTTTTATATATATATTCGAGGGGTGATTTCTGCCCCTTAGATCTTGGGAAGTAATTCTGCTTCGGAACGTAGATTCCTTATGTTATACAGTTTCGAAAATTCCATATTAAAAATTGTTCTTTTTTTCCTCAAGACCCATTTTGGATAGTTTTATGTGTATATTCGAGGGGTGATTTCCACCCCTTAGACCCTTGGGAAGTAATTCTGCTTCGGAACGTAGATTCCTTATGTTATACAGTTTCGACAATTCCATATTAAAAAGTGTTCATTTTTTCCCCAAGACCCATTTTGGATAGTTTTATGTATATATTCGAGGGGTGATTTCCACCCCTTAGACCCTTGGGAAGTAATTCTGCTTCGGAACGTAGATTCATTTTATTATACAGTTTCAATAATCCCATATTAAAAAGTGTTACTTTTTTTCCTATGAACCATTTGGTATATCTTTACATACATAATTCCGAGGGTTTATCTCCTCACTTAATACTCTTTGGCAGTTATGCTGCTTTTAATTATAGATACCTTATAATATACTGTTTATCCTGAACTAAGTTAAAAAGTTCCATCTAGTTTCCTGATACTTACTCTAGAATTTTTTATTATTTCATTATGCTTATTATTATTTTTCAGAATTGTCTTTATTGACCATGATTCAATTAGAAAATTTTGGAAAAATTTGATGCTGATTTTTGTATGTTATATTCTTTGAAAATTTTCATGGGATATTATCTATATTGCATATGCAGATATAAATTACCTCTTCGTTACAATGAACGTTTAAATTTGATCATTCCTACTCTCAATTTCTGGGTTTGAAATCTGATATAGGTACTATAGGAATGTGGACTCACTTCGAATTACATCCTCTTATAATTATTCCGAATACTCAAGTAGAAATATATTCATGCACGCCAATGAAGATCGGGATCGGGCATTTCCGTAACTTTTACCTGCCAGTTTAACCTGCCAAGTTCACGCCGGTTCAATCGTAGTCGGCAATTCAATTCATACATAGATCAACGACTTTACGTAATCCCTCAGAAATAAGCCAGAGGCGTTAAATCGCATGATCTTGGCGGCCAACTCACATGGTCATTTCGAGAGATAAGCTGTTCACCAAATTCATCCTTCAACATGTCCATTGTTTCACAAGCTGTGTGGCTTGTGGCACCGTCTTGATGAAACCACATATCAAACAAGTTCAACTCAGCCAACTGGGGTTCGCCGTTGACGGTAACGTTTCTTCCACGGTAGTCTTCGAAGAAAAATGGACCGATGATGCCACCAGCCTATAAACCACACCAAACTGTCGTTTTTTCGAAATGCATTGGTAATTCTTGTATGGCATGTGGCTGTTCACCACTCCAGATGCGATAGTTTGGCTCATTGACGTATCCGTTGGGCCAGAAATGAGCTGAACACAGTTTTTCGATAAAACAGTGAATTTTCATGGAGCTGTTCTAAGGCCGATTCACCAAAAATTAGACGTTGTGGTAGGTCATTCGGCTCAATTATTGCAGAAGTTGAATTTTATTGGCCTTCAAACCCAAATCGACACGTAAAATTTTCCATATGGTTGAGTAACACATGCCCAATTGCTGAGAACGGCTACGAATTGACATTTCACGATCCTCATTAACACTGGACGCTACGAATGCAATATTCTCGTCGGCACGCACTGTACGCATGCGAGTCGGGGATTTAATGTCCAACAAAGTAAATTTGGTGCGAAATTTGGTGATAACAGCTCGAATTGTTGATTCACCAGGTCGGTTATGACGACCAAAATATGGTCGTAACAAACAATGCACTTTTTTCACAGGGGACGAATTTTGATAGTAAATATCAACCATTTGCAATCGTTGCTCGTTTGTAAGTCTTTCCATGATGGAATGTCAGAGTATACTGAAAACATTTCACTTTGACAGATGACGTTTGGACGCCATTACCAACCAGTACTCACCGAAAACGTTCCGAACTTTTCGTTCTATATATTTCACCGAAATATTTCGGGCCTAACTTGGGCGTCATACATTTTTCTTTCGTCGTTGGAATGTTCATTTCTATCGCTTCCTAATGGACTCATTATGAAGTCAACACTTCCTAGGGCGATCAGGTCTCTCTCTAGTATTTGCCTTCATGACCGAAAGTTGTTATGTCCCTTCAATTTGTCGTTACTATCTAGTAACTGCAGTCCCGACTCGGGATCCATGTCCAGTCCCGAAGAATGACATCAAATGACGTCATTAGAAGTCTTGTCGGGACTGGTGGTCCGTCCCGACTCGAGGCCCGCATACGGTCCCGAAATTATAATGCTGGGGCCACACTAGCACCATTCTGCGAATATTCGCGCTTTCGCGACATGTTTCGCTGGGCTGTCGGTAAACTGGCACGCATCAAAGGATTTTTTATGATGCAATATTCCACTTCAGAGTTAAGTTCAGTAGCGCACCAGATTTTGAGTACACGTTTGATTTCGGAGTAAACTTACGACTTGAAGTAGATAAATATTCAATGACATATAAGAGAACTCCACTGCTTCCTCCATTTAAATTCGCAAGAATAATCGTCATGTCACGTAGACTGCAGATCTTCGAACATAAAACTACAGGAAGGAGCATATCTCTCATTTTGGTGGGACCGAATTTGGTGTACCAATATGGCGGATTTCATGTATCCGTTTTTGCAGTGGCGTAGAGCAGATGAAGCTAATGTAATTTTGGCGCATTTCATTTTTATTTTATTTTTCGAAGATTCTCAATTGAAGCAAATGTTTGTTCATCTTTTGATGATGCTATTGTAAAATTCAATAGGTATAATTTTTAAAGATGTGGGTAGAGTAATAATTTTATCAAATGAGGCGTTTCTTGGCTCAGCGCGAAATATTGCAAGATGAGATTTAATGAACTTCTATATTCAACTGGGATGAATGAGGATACGAAAAATTCACAATAACGGAGAAAAAAAGTTGAAAGCACTGATGTGAGCTCAGCTTACTCCGGCGCTCTTGTTAAACTACTTGAGAGCAGTTATTGAAACTTTTAGAAACCACATCTCCTACTACCTTTGACTGAGTTGAATGATAAAAGAGAATTTTCATATAGTAAATGTATCATTAAAAATTGTAATGTGAAAACTCATTTTTCCTTTTTACTCGCAAACCACCTCCTGAAAATTTCAAGTTCCTAGCTCATTCCGTTAGAGTGCTGTGGCACTCATGCACAGAATCGAAAGCATTTTTGGCTATTATGAAGAATTTTTCAACCATATATAGGTATCATATAATAAACATCAATTCAGTACTACTTTGACATTTTCTCCTTATATTTATGAACTCTGAGAATTATATAAATATTATTTAAAAAAGAAAATAATAACCTTGCAATTGAAAATATTCATTGATTTTTGAACAGAATCATTTTACTATATAAGTTTCTGATCCGATCTTCTTTAAACTGTATTTTTACAAATATAACAAATTCTTGTTTTCAAATAGCAACGTAATATGCTCTTAATTAAAAGTGTTTCATGGCTTTCTAATGGGGAAAAATCGTGATAAGTCATGTTATGAAACACAATTTTTCCTATGAAATGTTTCATGACTTTAAGGAAAACTCCTTCTTCGTTTATTTTCTCATTGCTATATGTTCGGCTTCTCAAAAATTTTTCAGCAGTCTGGCATATTAGAACATACCCCATCACTTGGGTAACTCAAAGCATCCTTTGATTTTGTTGAAATCAATGAGTTCAGGAAATCCTCTTTCACTCCAAACAACTGTGCAACACATTGTTCACATTTCAGTTTACGGCCAAGTTTGAAAGAAACAAAACCGGCAATGTAGACAATCACAGCTTGCACGTAAGGAGACAATGCATCACAGGTGAACGCATAGCTGTGATCATTTAAGATATCAGATATGGCAGTATCATCCTCACTTTCATTATCCTCCGGTTGATTTCCTAATGACTCATTAATTATTTGCTCAGGAGGTTTCTTTTTGGAACTCACGTTCAAAATATTTATCTCTTCAAGAGGGACACAATTTCCAGCACCATCTTCTCTCACTTCGGCATGAATTAAATTTTTTTGTAGGCAGCAGTAAACTGTCTACAGCTTGGATTGTTATTGTGTCCTCCTTGTGATCTAATTGTTCCAAAAAACAACTCTATATGGTCTTGGTTCAATTTGTAAGTAGGAATAAATTTCAAGCTTCCTTTGTAAATATATTCCTCATACAAACCCAAGAGAGCTTTGAGCCCAATTAGTATCCCTATAAAACCAGTTTTTCTCTTGGACCGTAAAATGGGAGTTCCATCAAGTAACTTAAAATTCATAACATACTGGCAAACATGATCGTAAAACAATTTTATGTTATTAATATTTTTTTCACAGGTTGCTTGCTTGAATCCAAAATCAGAAACCTTATGAGAGTTCAAAATATCAAACGCATTGTTGATTAATAAAATGAATTCAGCAGTTGCTCTACAATTTTGAAATTCCTCCAAATGTAATTTATCTTTACAGAAATGTAAAGCTTCTGACACAGAACTGCTCAGCAATTGAGTGGCTAGTTTGACTTTCATTTTCTGTCTGAAAAAACGGATATGTTGATTTCTTATTTTGGTTCCAAGATGAAGTCCCTCCGTATTTTGCAAATAGTTAGCCTAGTGCAGCCCTCACTTTCTCGGTGCCAGCACCCGCGACCTTATCGGGTATGGTGATGAGGAGCCTTCCATCTTTGGTGCTTCTTACACCTCCAACTTCGCTCCCCATCCCACTTTCGGCCAGGATATCCTTGACTTCCCTCAAGGTGTCCTTGTAGCTAGTGGAGGGCTTCTCCACCACCAGAGCATAGCTCCTTGTGGGTTTCTCTTCCGGCTCTCCGTCGAAGTATATCTCCGCCTCCACGTCCGTGGAGTGGAATATAGCCTCTACCATCTTCCTGAAGACTTCCCTGTCTACAGGATCACCAACCTTTATAGCCATCGCTACCTTCTTCTCATCGCCTAACTCTTTTCTGATTTTACTCAGAATTTCATAACCTTCTTCCGTACCTTGTGGCAGGAGAGCCTTTATCCAGATGGTCTCGTCCTCCGTCCAGTCATCACCGGTCTTTATTCTCCGTCGCGTCTCGATCACCCCATAGTCGCCGTTTATCCCGGATACTTCCGGGAAGCGATTCTGGAGTTCCCTCGGCGCGATTCCGTTCATGAAGAGAACCCTAACAGTTCCCCTCACTGCCTGCCTAATATCCCCCTTCATGAGCTTAGTCCTCACGAAGAGTTTGTCACTCCAGACTCTGGTAAAAGCCTCCGCCCACTGTTCCGCATCCATGTTCTCTTCAAGCACCTCAAGTACTCCGTATACCGGCGTCTGAGTGCTTGCCTCAGCTTTCTCCTTAGGAGTGGTGTCGGGGACATTACTCCTCCTCAACCTCTCCTTCAGATCTACCTTCTCGAAGATTTCCGCCTGCTTGCAAAGCTCTGCCACCAGCGACTTAATCGCTAATGACGTGTTCTTTTCCATCTTCCTGATCAATTCCTTGCACAGGTCGATGGTTCTTTTATGGGCTGCCAGGATCTCAGAGATATCCCCCTCCGGGGCCTTCTCACCTATCGCTAACATTCTCCCATTTCTTTCTTGGCTGCGCAGTTCTCTGTCAGACATCTCAGACTGGCAGAGAACGTCTTTCTTTATAGCCTCCTTCGCGGGCCTCGCCTCTTCCACCCCTGCTTCCTCACAGGAAGCAGAGGTGTCATCCTCAGCAAGCTCCATGGTCGCTATCTTGCCCTTAGCTGTCCCGGCCTTATCCGCCGGTCTCGGCGGCCTTTTGGCTGGGGTCAGCACTGGGCTTTCGTTCAGTTCCCTTCCCACAGGCTTAGAACTGATGTCTAGGTCGTCATCGGAGCCCCCGTCCCCACTGAGACGAAGGATCCTAGCCGACCTGCCTCTCCTCCTTCTAAGCCCTTTGGCTCCGTCCTCAGGAGGTGTCTGGTTCCAGTAACCCTACGGGTCGAGAAGGCTAGTTCCCTCCCTCTCGACTTCGTTTTGCCCCCTTCGCCAGGTAATGCCGATGGGGGAGCAGGGTAGCATGATCCCCCCGTCGACGTCGCGGTGTCCCTCCGCTGGTCTTTTCTCCTTTTTTCCACACCTGAAAAGAAAAGTTTAACCCGCCACAAGGGCGGTTCTTGCCCGGCAGTGCAAGCACACATCCGGTTTGCTTGGGTTTTCTGTCGGGGTTTTCCTTCCCTTATCCTTACCTTTCTGTACACGCATCATTGCACGCTCCCTTTCTCTCCCCGCCTCCACACGTCACCACATTGCCTCTGCCATGCTGCTCCGCCTGCACATACTCCTCGGAACCTCCTCCCTACACTTCCAGCCGACCCTTCCGGGTCAGACGCTGGCAGGGTCCGGTCAGTCTTTGTTTCGCTATGGCCCTCGGAGCCCTTCTGGGACCACCTGTCCCCGCTAACGATGCTAGCCTCGCTCCAAGAGTCACAGCTACTTAAGCCCTCACACCACGACAAGGTGCTGACCAAGTGAGGGTCAGTAGTGAAGCCTGGTTTTGCTTCAACTGAAGAATACCACTTAGACAATGTTTTGGGATGAGGAAGGCTATTATTATTATTATTATTATTAAACGATGAAAAGAGTTGAGGCACAGGCCTATAAACTCATAGTTAACAAAATTCAACAAAACAAGTATTTCAAGAACATTAAATTACATTGAAAAAAAAAAGAAATAACAGAAAACAACTAAGTGGTGAAGAAAGATAATAAGAGTCGAAAATTAGTGATCACGGAGCCAGCTATCATATGTGTTCTTAAATGCATTCACAGAAACCGAACTCACAACACCTGCAGGCAATCCATTCCACAAATCAAACACCCGGTTTGAAAGAAAATGCTGTCTGGTCACTGTTGAGAATTTCTCTTTTTTAAGCTTAAGGGTATGGCCACGCAGACGAACGTCACGGTTCATCTCGAACAGACCTCGCAAATCGACGCCAAAAATACCGCGAAGTGCACGAAATGTAAATATTAGATCACCACGAGCTCTACGGGCCGCGAACGATGTAATGTTCATAATTGAGAGCCTCTCATCATAGGTTGGCCGGAAAATTCCATAAGGCAATCGAGTAGCTTGCCTCTGCACGTTTTCCAGCATCACAGCATCCCGACTCAAAACCGGGCTCCAAACCGGACCAGCGAATTCCAAAATAGGACGTACGTACGTCTGGAAGAGAACACTGATGGTGACCGGATCACACTTTCGAAAAGCTTTCTGCACTAAAAACAGTGACTTTCTGGCTCGTTTTACAATGGTTAATATGTGATCAGACCAGGTCAAGTTTTCTGTTATGATGACACCCAGATCGCAGTGACTGGATACAGCAGGGATCCTCTGCCCGCCGATACGATATTGAAGTCGAGGGTTATTGGCTCCCATATGTAAAACGGCACACTTTTCCAGATTGAGAGGTAGCTGCCAATCCTTGCACCATCGAGCAATTGACTCCAGGTCCCGTTGAATCGTGTGATCAGCCTGACCGGGGACACCATACAATTTTGTGTCGTCGGCAAACTGAGAACAACGTGATTTGATACACGCTGGTAGTTCAGAAATGTAGAGAAGAAAAAATAAGGGTCCAAGGACAGAGCCCTGGGGCACGCCGCTAGAAACTGGTCTAAGCGATGAGAGCGACCGACTGACTCGTACTTGAAATGAGCGATTAGAAAGAAATGCCGCTATCCAGTCCAGAAGTTTACCACGAAGACCGAGATGGTCCAGTACGTATAAAAGCCGTTTGTGAGGCACACGATCAAACGCACGTGAAAAATCCAAATAGAGGACGTCAACAGGCACCTTGGCATCAAGACATTTGGACCAGTCGTTCACACACTCCAGAAGATTGCTAATAACTGAACGTCCAGGAAGAAAACCATGCTGGCAGTCGGGAATGATTTTGTTGTCCATTGCAAACTTAAGAATGGAGTCAAGCAACATTCTCTCACAGACCTTGGCAGCAATTGGAACCAAACTGATGGGGCGGTAGTTTGACGCATCGAGCTTGTCACCCTTTTTGTATATCGGTGTCACTAGGGCACTTCGCCAAGATGAAGGCAGTGATGACGTCTCAAATGACCTTGTGAAAATTTTTGAGAGAGGAGTAGCCAAGAAATGAGAGCACTCCTTGAATATCTTGGCTGAAAGGCAATCGCCACCAGGAGCGGATTGGACATTTAGAGCAGACAGTTGTTTTTCAACCAAAATAGGTGGAAAGGTTACCTCGTTCAGAAAGGATGTGCTGCGAATGCTGAATGGAAGCGGAGGTGAGCCGGTCTCGTAAGTGAAAGAAGCAGCGAACGAATCGGCTAGAACATTGGCCACCTCTTCGGAGTCCTGAGAAAGTTGGCCGCTGCCATTCCGTACCAGTGGTGTATCAACTTTGGTGTTGAGGGAGCATCTAACGTATTTGAAGAACCGTTGTCTATCCTTGGACAGGACAAGCTTGGATTCAAAATCTTTCTTTGCATTGGCAATAGTGGCGGAGAGGTAGTTAGAGAAAGATCGATGAGCTACATAGTCCCTGTGTTGTCTGCGTCGAATGTAGCGCTGCCAGATTGATTTTTTATGTTTAATCATTCCCAGTATTTCATAATTAATCCAAGGTTTGGAAGGTATTGAAGTGGTAATTTTTGTCGATCTACATTTCTCTATCACGTTTTTCAGGACATTCTCGAAGCGAGTCCACATAGTTTCAACGTCGTCGCTGGATGAGAATACATCTTCCCATACAATAGCATTTATCTCACGCTGCAGGAGTTCGTAGTTTGTAACTTTTATTGTTTTTAGATACCTATCACGTGATTTATTAAACCTCAGTTGTAGCTTGGAAAGAAGTGCGGCATGATCGGACTTACCGAATGGAGGATGGTATTCTATGTTAGAAACTAGGTCGGTATCATTTACTAATATGAGATCCAGTAATGAGGGAATTTGTTGGTTCCTGAACCGTGTAGGTGAATCAACCAGCTGTACGAGATTGGAATCCCGAATAGAATCAACATAAGGGCTGGAAGTCGAGTTATAGGTTCTGGAAGTGAGGGGCCAGCTGACGTCGGGCAGGTTGAAATCTCCAGCTATATACAGGTTACATATTTCTGTTGATAATTCACATAGTAATGTTGCCATCTCTATATCAGCTTGGCAGGGTCTAGGTCTATAAACGCAACCGATGGTGAAGCAGCATGACTGACCATCAAACAGATCGATGAATATGCTGTCAATTCCAGGAATGTTAGGGAAAAAAGGACGTACCGAGAAAGCTCTAGACACATCATCTCTGACGAAAATACACACTCCTCCGTAACCAATCGTCGTTACACTGTCACATCTAAAAACCAAGTAGCCAGGAATCGATATTAAGCTATCGGGAATGCCAGAGTGCAACCAGGACTCAGCGATGAGAATAAATGAGGGGTTAACAGTACTTGCGTAGGCAAGTAGTTCGAGATACTTTGAACCAAGCGACTGCGCGTTCGTGTAGAGGATAAGCCACTCGTGAAGACTGGTTAGTTTTTTGGCGCTGTAGAAACATAATTTTTTATGATTGTAGGGACCCCAGAGATATATTTGATATCAATATCAGTTTCCCCTGCCCTCTGCCTGCGCCTGAGTTCGTCACGTAGTTTATTTAGCTCATTCAGCTGCATCGGAGTCTTGTCATCAGAAATACCAATCTTGCGCCAGGATGGATTATTGAGGATTAGTTTTTTATTACGCAGCACTTTAGATGCAATCATCGGGTTGGTGAAAGTGGCTTTCAGAATTCTAGGTCTGGTGTTATTGACTTTGCCGAATCTCTCAACCGACATGAGATGGGTATTTGCATCAGGACTGATATATCCGAGCATCTCTGATGTTAGTGCAGAATCATCAACTGAATTGGATTCAGGAATGCCTCGAATCAGAACATTGTGGGATCGACGTACACGGTCGAGTATTTCACTTGGATTAAGAGGAGTAGATGTTGCCTTGTTAAGATCGGTTGAAAGAGAAGATTCCTCGGCTCTAGAAAGTCGTTGGTTAGTAGTGTCTAGGTCGGATTTAAGGGTGTTGAGGTCGGTAGTAAGATTACGAAGCCTATTTGTGCAGGACAAAATATCACTGTCATGCCCATCGAGAGTCGATGAGTGACTGTCGAGGATTTTGGCATGATCACTTATATCCGACGAGTGTTTATGTAAGATTGACTTACAATCCGATATTTCAGACTGCATTGTCAATTGTGTCGCTTTAATTGACGAAATGTCAGAGGATATCTCATTCAGTTTGGACATAAGGACGGCGAACTGGTCCACATTCATGGGCCTAAGTGAATTGAGTTGATTATCACCTGATGATAAACTAATGTCCTGTAATAGGAGAGGTGACGAAGTAGATTGACTGCGGAGTATACGACCCTCTTTACTGCAGTATTCGCAGGTCCAACCTTCATCAATTGTAGTCAGTTGGTGTGCCGACAATTTCAGACAGTCTAAGTGAAAACTATTCTTGCACACTGAACATTTCGTACAGCGGTGCGATGAAGCCTGCTTAGAACAGACATGGCATTTCGGCATCCTGACGTATCAGTTTATATACCCAAGGATAAGGGATAGGGACAAAAACAAACTTCACTCTCTTGGACCAATAAGAGAGACTGAGCACAAGGTAATGGAAGGCCACGGAGGGATCAAGGCATACAACAGAGGGAAGGAGCGTGACAGAAGGAAAAATTTGTCGATACGTTCAATATAAACACACGCCACGCGTCTGGTATGCCTTGTATTTCTCCACTGAACGATTATAAAGCGCAGCGCGACTGCCGAGTCGCCAAGTGGTTGATCCCGCTGATCTCGGTCGACCAGACACGGGACTCGAGAACCAGTTTAATGCACCGGAGAGGTGGGAGTGCACCTTGAAAGGTGGGGCGGTACGTAGAATGACAACAAACACAACCAAATTGTGATAACAAAACTAAACCGAAATATAAAAAAAAAACGAAATTAACGAAATAAAAAGTTGAATTCAATATTCGAAACAATTTTTCGTACCTCAAATGATCACCAGACCCGTTTTTCAAATCACAGAAAATGTATACACCAGTAAAATACGCAATTCAATCGGAGAGAACTAGAACACGTCCATAAGCTTGAAGCACTTGAAGAACTTTTGGCGAACATACGAATATGCTTTTGGTGAAAAAAATGTAAAGTTACTGCAAAAGCCCTAACTGATTGCTCGTAAGATTTTTTCACACTTTTATGTTGAGCCTTCCTCAGAAGCCTTTGCATAAACTCTTTGTTGTCGCCAAAATGGTCCATTATTACATAACTGTGTTCATCCAGTAAAAGATTCTTATTTTTCAATTCTCCCACCATTGCCTTGAGTGACGAAATTCGTTTTTTTTGTCGCCAATTAATTTTCTGCAATCTTCGGATTTTAGAACTTTTAAATATGTTCACACTTTCTAAAGTTCTTATCTTCCTCTTCAAATTTCTGCGACGAGGTGATTCTTCTTCTTCTACGGAACATAACTCTGCAGTGGGGGGGAAAATCTCTTTCCAGAAGATGTTGAAGGTTTTTGTATCTCCTGACTGTATGTTCTCATCTGTAGGAAAGGTTTTTGCTCATTCTATTTGTATTATTACTAACAATTCTTTACTTACATATTTTATCCGTTCTATCTGAATGGTAGGAAATGCTGTTGGAAATAATCTCACAACTGTCTCAGATGATCGATCAAAACATTCCTTTTTGAAGTGTTGTGAGCACAATAAGCTCCTGTTATTAGGAACAAACTCATTCTTATTTACAAATCTAACCCATTCAAGTCTACGTTTTTCATCCTTAGGAAAGCTGAAACAGTATAATTGACTCTAATTAATTTTAAAAAGCATAATAATACATCATTTGAGGATGGTTCCGCATTCAAAACGTATTCGACAATTGAAAATATTTAAAGATCTCCTGCTTTTCTAAAACTAACTACGCCCATGCTTTGTTTATGATAACCTCAAAATACAGGAGAGCAATTCAGAATTGAAATACCATTTTATCTATCAAAAGACGTAAATTACATATAAATAACACCCACGTGTGAAATGTAACACCGGAATTTTTATTCTTTGGAGTTTTGGAATAGCCACAAGCTGCACAACTAACCATTTTATCGAAAATGTTCTTACTTCAAAAATGTCTAATTTTAAAGAATGATATAGGTAAAACAGCTCGAAATTCACTTCACCACTTAATTTCACCAAACTCTACAAAATACAATACAATTCCACTGGATAATATTCGCAATATCAGCAATTTGCTATAAGCACCACGTACAACACCGAAATCTTATCAAAACAATGAGTCATAATTTGGTGTAGTTGGTCTCACTTCCGCTCCTTGTATTCTCGTAATAAGACTCCTTCCTGATATTCTATGTTCTAAGCTTTGTTTACATACATAATCAGATGAGCCAGCAGATCTACCTAGCCATAGATCCACATTTTTCTGGTAGATCCAGATTTTTCCGGTAGATCTACATTTTTTAGTAGATCAATATTATCGGTAGATCAATTGAACCGGTAGTTCACACACACGAAAGTCCCATCGAAAAATGTCGAAGCATTTTTGAGTTCCTATAAACCGAATATAGCGCCACCTACCGGTTTTCTATGGTAACCTCGACACCCACTTAAACAATAATAATAATAATGTTTATTAAGATTCAGATCACAAAAAGTGACTTAAAAGTAAAGTTTCGTCAAAATCGGTCGGGCCATTTTTGAGTTAGCCATTTCTGCGATAGCAATGCCACCTACCGGGGTATATTGTAGACCTGACACATACCCAGATACAGACACAAAGTTTAATTGAAATAGGTCCAGCCGTACATCCTATAAACCGGATACAGTGCCAGCTTCCTATTGTGACTCTAAGACCCACTCAAGCATGCACACAACGTTTCATCTTGGGGCGCCCCGTACCGGATGCTATTGGAAACCAGAAAAACACCGAAACACAAACACAAAGTTTCCCCAAATTTGGCCCAGTGGTTTTTGAGTTCTATAGATCGATTGAAGCGCCACCTACCGGGACCAATTGGGAACCGCCGCAACACACGCACACGAAGTTTCATCAGAATCGGTAAAGCTCTTTTTGAGTTTTAATTTTTCGAAAAACACTCTGTATAGCAGTGGTTTTACTCTTGCAACGATTATACAAAGTTTATAATCCTCTTGATAGATATCTCGAGATGACATTTTACTAAAAACACCATGTATAGTGGTTTTTCTTCGACAGTTGATTTTGTTGTAATATTTACATTCACTGTTGGGAAGAAAATTAACAGTGCTGTGCTAAATATGGCATAAGTTCATAGTTATAAACCAATTACTTAGCAGATCCAGCTAATAAATCCATATAACTAACTTAATCACATCTAAACTACCCACTCGATGAATCAACAGTTCTAATATGTTCATGGAATGGAATATTATATATTCACTATTGGATCAAAATTGAACAGATATGACATAGGAGGCCACCATTCACTGTTAGGTCAAAAATTAACAGTGCTGTGCCTAGGTGGCGTAAGGACACAGTAACGAAGCGTATACAGAACACAATATCCTTATTCGCTCAAGCTATTCGAGAGCTTATGAGGGGTCTCCTTAGGGAAAACCTAGGAGGATCAGTATAATAATAATATTGTATAATAGATGGTCCGAGTGACCAAGCACATAAAAATGGGAAAATAATCTTACCTAATGTAATTTATATCATCAATTCTTATGATAATTCATGATAGGATAGATTTTGGATTGCGTGGGATAGTAGAAAAATGAATAACCATCCTGCATATAATATATTGTTTCAACTTCATGATTTTTACACTTTGGTCTTCTTCTAGGTATATCATATCAAATTATTCTCCATTCTGGAAACATGTGTTGTCCAATTCATGCTCTGAAACAATTATAAACTGTTAAAATTCGATTACTTACAACAAATAGGTACTGTTAATCAAAAATTGTCACTAAATTTTCCAAATTGTGATGAGAAGAGCACTATTACAATGGAATAAACAGCTATCCGGTAACATATGAAAATCATATTATCAACCATCCGGTCAAGTGTAGGTATACATTCGAAAACCGAACTAAACTTAATAGTTTTAAAGTTACTTTACCTAAAAATATCATTATTTATTATTATTAAATACCCTTCGTTCACAACAAAGGTAAGGATAAAATGATCCCATGTGTGGTACTCATACAACACATTATGACGTGCAGACTCTTGAATTTTCATTAAAACAGATGACTTAGACAGAGGTTATTATTATATGAATTGTGTTGGGCCGACGAAACCCGCCCCTCCACTGAGACCAATTGTTCTATTGTGTCACCCCTATAATCTATACTTCACCCACAAGCTCAATCCTCTCGATAAGGAATATGAGTTTGGTGGATGAGAACTTGTCCAGTTCCCTCAGTCTCAGTTTGTGGACTAATAGTTCCTTAAATCTGATCCTGTCCCCAGCAGGGCAGTCACACATGATGTGTTCGATAGACTCGTGGTCCTCCAGCCATAGTCTGCACTCAGAGTCCTCAATCAAACCCAACGTAATTAGGTTTTTTCTGAGGCCACAGTGGTCCGTGTATACGGCTGTTAGGATTCTCAGGTATACCCTAGAGAATCTGAGCCATTGTCTGGCTCTTTCAGCTGATGGGCCAGTAATTGTTGAGCGAGCATGTCTGTGTCCAGATTTTCTGGACCCTATGGCCCAACCATCTGTTGTTCTACCTACCCGCTGCCTGAGAGAGATACCACAGGCCGGTTCAGGTCCAATGAGCCCCATGTAAGAAGGAGGTTACACGGTCAATCTGGAATCAGTTCAGTCTGACATCCATTTATGATTGATGTCAGAGAAACGGGAAACTGATTGTATTTCAAGCAGCAAGTTTATGGAATGAGAAGAATCCGATGCATTTTCATCGAGAAACGACCGTGTAATGTGTTTTGTCAGTCCATTAATCTGGAATCAGTATCATCGTAATCAAGATGACAGACTGAACTGATGAAGCAAATGAATAATAATAATAAGTACTTACAGTGTAACATCCATTGTTCGTCTGATGAAATATTTTCAAAACTACTTTTTAACAGTCATGTTCGCAAGTCCACCATTCTTCTTAGGCATTCCTCCCATATTTATTAATGAATAAAACAATACTGTAGCAAATTATAGATTATAGTACCTGTTTCCTAAATTGATTTAACTTATGTATTGGAGATAAGTTATTGTTCATTAAGGCAAAATTCTATCCTCGATCTAGAAGAAACACTGACATTTATATTACTTGATCACAGGAAGAAAGTATATTATAGTCGAATTTAAGTGAATAACCAGAACACAGTTGTTAAGACCAATCCCATTCTATAATAACCGATTGTTGATGTATGGTAGCGAAACCACTAGCTTTGGTTATTATTCGCTTAAATGTTTAAAAAATACTTACGTATAGAAATAGATAATGTAAATTAACGAAAGTATTCGATATATATCAGTATAAACCACTTCCCAGATGTATGTATAGCCTTTTATAAACAGGATGATTGGTGGATCACAGATCCTCGGAAATTGATAAAAAAAAACTGCAAAAAGAATAATTTATTATCGTAATGAAATCCGTATTGATTCATTTTCCTACAGAATTGCCAGAAGCAAGAATCTTTCAAAAAACCACGATATTTACAGATTCAAACGACCAATGGAAAAGGTCAAGTTCGAACAAAATTTTTGGAAAGTGAATATATCCAGATATGAGCATGAATACTTACTTTCTATCGAGATATATCCAGGAATACTCCAAAATTGCAGTACTATTTATGTTCATACACTGGGAGATCATCTGACCTGAAAATCGTCGAGAATTATTTATAAATTTAAGTAAAGTAGTAATTACTTTATAGTACTTACTTATAGAGTGATATTTCCCGTAACAGATAACAGATCGTATCGTTAATTTCAAGAAAACCCATCCATTCAGTCCATTTTGAGGTTATTCATTTCAACCGGCGAATACGTACCGATCGTGGTAAATATGAATTACCGTGGAAAGTATCAAATCGAATCCAAGGGTTTTTATCGATTCTGAATAATTCTCGGCACATTTCCGATCCATCATCGATAGATTTTCGTTAATTCCTCTTCAAAATTCACGCCGCCGTTCTGAATGACATTTCTAACCTTGGAATGCTTCTAGCGTTCTAGCTCATTCCTTTCAAAAAAAACAAATCCTGTGGACAGGAGCTTTCTGGCGCTCTAGTTCAAACAGACAAATTATATCTCCGAAAGTATTGGTTTCTCAGAGTTGGGAATTATATCAATGTATTCTTATGATAGAACTGCATCATAAAGGAAATTCAATTCAAATAATAGTTAATTTATCAAGATTAAATGAGCAATCAGAAAATGAGAACTGCACCATGGAAGAAATCAAATTGAATCTGGCCAATTTTGCCCACTAACGAACTTAACCGATATATTCATCTCCCTAACCTACTCTGATAATTTCAACTTCCTACCTCATTCCGTTCGAAAGTTATATCTATGTCTATGGATGAAAAGCAGTCTCACTACTCTCAGATCTCTTACTTCATGTTCCGTTCCGAAATGTAAGACTTTTCTGAGAAAAACTAATTTCGGAGCAAACAGCTGAGATTTTTCTCGCTTCGCTCACAATTCTTCGATTGATTAGATAGTGACATGTCTCAGGAAAATAATTTGACATTATGACAATTCATACATAGAATAATTAGATCATTGTGTGACAACGTTGAAATACGATTTATTATTGAAATTTTGAAAAATCATATCTCCGAAAGTATTAGCTTGTTAGAGTTAAAAATGATATCATTGGATTCTTATGGTAAAACTGCTTATTGAAAAAAAATTTATTTTGAATTTGTTTTGTGAAAAAAATTTTTTTTTTGTTACTACGAAACCATTTTTCTGATTTTGCCCAATAACGATCTTAGCCGAGATATTTATCTCTCAAACCTACTCTGAAAATTTCAACTGTCTAGCTCATTCCGTTCGAGAGTTATCGTGCCTACGGCCGGCCGGACCGACTGGACAGAATGATTTCCGACCACGGATTCTTGATCAGTGAGTCGAACCAAATCGTTTAAGACCATTTTCATCAAAAAATTCTAAAATTACAGATATATGGGCAAATTGATAAGCACTCAGTTCCGAGGAACTAGAGCGCCAAAAATAGGGGCCTCTCTTTATTGTAGCTGCTTTCAATAATATTTCAATGTCCACAAAAATTCACATCAGAAATATGATCCTAGTCCGGATAGATAAAGTAAATATTGTCGTTTCCACTGTCTTTTATGAAGAATTTCACAGAATAATTATCATTGTAATGTTTGAGAGATGTCTTAGTTGTGAAACGAAGGATATAAACTATTTAAATCAGAGTTGAGAATTATATCAATGTATTCTTATGATAGAACTGCATCATACAGGAAATTCAATTCAAATAATAGTTTATTTATCAAGATTAAATGAGCAATCTGAGAATGAGAACTGCACCATGGAAGAAACCAAATTAAAATAGCTGAAATGAATTTCACTCTCTCTTATAGAACAGGACGAAATGTACGAGTATGAACACAGATCATATAATAAAGCTTAGATAGAATAATTATAGCATTCTGTGAAAACATAGAAGTACGATTCATTATTGAAATTTAGAACTTCATCTTAGAAGAAATTGAATTCAAACATCATAGAAGAATTTAAATTCAACAAGAGTGCCAAAAATTATCAATCCAAAACCAATAGACGAATTCTACCCAACAACGAACTCATCCGAGATATTCATTCCTCAATTCCAGTTTTGTTTTTAGTGGAGATATTCTGAACTCAATATTATTAACTTAGCATTACCATTCCCATCATCATATGGATTGACCATCGGCATGAAAATATCAACCAACAAAAACTATGATATTATATTATAATTCTCATATTTATACGATTGCTGGAATGAATGACAATGTTATTAACTTACCATTACCATTCCCATCATCATATGGATTGACCATCGGCATGAAAATATCAACCAACAAAAAGTATGATGATACTATAATTCTCATATTGATACCATTACTGGAATGAATGACAATGAGACAACGTCAAAGTTGACGTTATAACAATTCATAGAATAGCCACAGAATAATTCTATCATTGAAATTTTGAAAATTCATATCTCCGAAAGTATTAGTTTGTTAGAGTTAAAAATGATATGAATGGATTCTTATGGTGAAACTCCTTATTGAAAAAAAATTCAATTTGGAATTTGTTCTGTAAAAAAAAAAATTTTTATTTTTGTTACTCCGAAACCGTCTGTCCGATTTTGCCCAATAACGAACTTAGCCGAGATATTTATCCCCCAAACCTACTCTGAAAATTTCAACTGTCTAGCTCATTCCGTTCGAGAGTTATCGTGCCTACAGCCGGACGGCCGGACCGGCCAGACAGAATGAATTTCGACCACGGATTCTTGATCAGCGAGTCGAACCAAATCGTTTAAGACCATTTTCATTGAAAAATTCGAAAATTACAGACATTTGGGCAAATTGATAAGCACTCAGTTCCGAGGAACTAGAGCGCCAAAAAATGGGTTCAAGCCCTGTGGACAGGAGCTTTCTGGCGCTCTACAAATTATATCTGGTATTGGTTTCTCAGAGTTGGGAATTATATCAATATATTTATATGATGGAACTGCATCATAAAGGAAATTCAATTCAAATAATAGTTTATTTATGAAGATTAAATGAGCAATCATGAGAATGAGAACTGCACCACATTTTCAAATTTTTTTGACACTTTGCGGTAATCCGGTCAATACAAAACTTTACATGCGTATGAAGGTCATGATTCTACAATTTGGTGCTAAATTTCAGATAGATCGAGTGATCGGTTTCGGAAATATTCATAAAAAATATTTTTACTAAAATCGGCCATAACTCCGTAACCCCTTGATGGTTTTCGCCCATTAACGAACTTGTCCGAGATATTTACGCTCCAAAACCACCTTGCAATTTTCAATCCGCTAACTCCTTTCGTTCGAGAGTTATCGTGCCTACGGCCGGTCGGCCGGCCGGACGGAATCGATTTCGCACTCGAATTCTTGATCAGTGAGTCGAACCAAATCATTTGAGACCATTTTCAGCCAAAAATTCCAAAATTACAGACACTTGGGCAAATTGATAAGCAATCTGTTCCGAGGAACTAGAGCGCCAAAAAAACAAGTTTCGTATGACAATTGCCCAAAACAGGTTTAAAGTACCTACAAATAGTAGGTATTCCATAAAACATGTATAAAATAATAAATTACCTTGTAATCGATCAAAAATTTCCTGATCTACGTTCACAAAATTTTCTCCTCTCTCGAACTTTGGAATTATGCTTTCAATATTTACGTAATATTTTCAAACCTTTTCGGGTGAGGTCCCCGTTGCATCGCTAAAATACGAGTATTTCAACCCCAATATTCTTGAAGTTACAATATTCCCTTCTGTCAAGTTGACTTTATGGCAATTCATACATAGAATATACATAGAATAATTATATCAATCTGTGAAATACGATTTACATTGAAATTTTGAAAAATCATATCTCCGAAAGTATTAGCTTGTTAGAGTTAAAAATGATATGAATGGATTCTTATGATAAAACTGCTTATTAAAAAAAATTTAATTTGGAATTTGTTTTGTAAAAAAAAATTTTTTTTTTATTACTCCGAAACCTTCTGTCCGAGTTTTCCCAGTAACGAACTTAGCCGAGATATTCATCCCCCAAACCTACTCTGAAAATTTCAACTCTCTAGCTCATTCCGTTCGAGAGTTATCGTGCCTACGGCCGGACGGCCGGCCGGCCGGACCGGCCGGACAGAATGAATTTCGACCACGGATTCTTGATCAGTGAGTCGAACCAAATCGTTTAAGACCATTTTCATCGAAAAATTCGAAAATTAAAGACATTTGGGCAAATTGATAAGCACTCAGTTCCGAGGAACTAGAGCGCCAAAAAAAAGCACTGACGTGAAGTCAGTACTCTTTGGCGCGCGTGTTCACGGTGGCTAATTTGAATTGAATGATGAGTACTTCAAGCTCAGTGGATAGAGCGAGCCGAAGATCTACCCAAAGGATAGTGGACACCATTCACTGTCGGTTCAAAAATTAACAGTGTTGTATCTAAGCTGCCATCAGGATAGAGTAACAAAGTTGGAAAAGAACACAACTGACTCTCCTTAGTCGCACAAGCTCCTAGAAGATTTGGGAGGGTCAGTATAATCCTAATCATGTTTATAGCACGCGCGCCAAAGCAGATTGACTTTTTACACTTTTTCTTTCATTGTTAAATCACTCTGCATTTGCGCGCGTGCTATAAACATGATTAGGATTATACTGACCCTCCCAAATCTTCTTGGAGCTTGTGCGACTAAGGAGAGTCAGTTGTGTTCTTTTCCAACTTTGTTACTCTATCCTGATGGCAGCTTAGATACAGCACTGTTAATTTTTGAACCGACAGTGAATGGTGTCCACTATCCTTTGGGTAGATCTTCGGCTCGCTCTAGCCACTGAGCTTGAAGTACTCATCATTCAATTCAAATTAGCCACCGTGAACACGCGCGCCAAAGAGTACTGACTTCACGTCAGTGCTTTTTTTTTTTCAAGTTCCTATAACAAATATAGCTATCAATACAGTTTGGCTGTTAGCTTTACTGTAGATCAAAGAAAATTACGGTTGTGGGACCTCCGTTAGGAAAGCAATTGCCTCTTCTCCAAATCCGAACGTATTTTAATATAGATCTACCGAATATTTAATATTTCAGCATATTTTGTTAACAATTTCAATTTTCATAAATCACAACACTAACGGGGAGATAGGGTTTTTTTGCTGAGGTTTTTTCCCTAAGCTCTAGTATCATATATCAAATTATATGGTACCCCGTTACACTAACCTCTGCTAACACTTTTTTCATACGCATGCTTTATTGTTAGATAAAAAACAAATTGAATTGCTCAAGTTCAAAAGAATATATATATATATATATATATACTGAATTGACATGAATATTCTGTTAAAACCTCACAATATCGTCTCATTACTCCCAACATAACCCGAACAACCCAAAACCATTCACTTCTCGTCTGCGCATGCGCAATATACTCGTGGCTGCAAGTCCTTCCAAAATTACACACCTCACAAAAAACTCCAATTCTCCAACACTAGTGGTTCAGGAGATATCGCTTCTTGAATCCACGCATGCGCAGACCCTCACCAGGGGATTCTATAGAGGAATAGCGGAAAATGCCCGTAAGGGGTACATCAATTTCGAAATTAGCCCCAGGGCCACGGTACGGACACTTTAACTCGGAAACAACGCTACATCCCCCAAACTGACTTGTCCTTGCACTGAATTGCCATGAATATTCTTTTGAAACCTCGCAATATCGGCTCAGCACTCCCAACATAACCCATACAACCCGAAAACAGTCACTTCTCTTCTGCGCATGCGCAATCTACTTGCGGCTAAAAGTCCTCTCAAAATAACACACCTTACAAAAAACTCCGATTCTCCAACACTAGTGGTTCGGGAGATATCGCATCTTTAATCTACGCATGCGCAGACCCTCATCAGGGATCTGGATTCTATGTAGGAATAGCATCCTCCACCCCAAAACCCCAATCCTCTCTGACGAAAACTACAGCAGTTAAATGACTTCTGAACTGCGCATGCGCACAACGAAAAATGCCCGGAAAAGGAAGCATGAACCTCAAAAAATAGGTTTCGGCATTTTAAGCAAAGTATTCCGCAAAATAGTGGTAAATTTTTGATTTTTTTCATGTCACGTGATCTTCACGAAATTTTGCAAAAGTGTTTGCATTGGTCTTTTGCATCTAACTACTGAGTTTCAATTTAATAAGATCAGTATTTTTCGAGTTATCGTGAAAACAAAATTTTAAAATTTTTGACATTTTTTTTTGCCACTTTAGGGCCGTCCGGTCATAACAAAACTTCGCAGGCATATAAAGGTCATGATTCTACAATTTGATGCCAAATTTCAGAAAGATCGAGTGATCGGTTCCGGAAATCCGGAAAAAACGTTTTGACTAAAAACGGCCTTAACTCCGAAACCGTTCGGTGAATTTCGCCCGTTAACGAACTTGTCCGAGATATTTACGCTACAAAACTACCCTGCAAATTTCAACGCTCTAAGTCGTTCCGTTCGAGAGTTATCGTGCTAACGGCCGGCCGGACAGGCCGGCCGGCCGGACCGGCCGGACAGAATTGAATTTGACCTCGAATTCTTCATCAGGGAGTCGAACCCAATCGTTTGAGACCATTTTCGCAAAAAAATTCGAAAAATACAGACATTGTGACGAAATGATAGCACGCTGTTTCTTGCAGAACACGCGCGCAAAAATTAGAGATGTGCGTTTGCGATTTCATCCTTTATTTTACTTCGAGCTTTTCGTGAGTTTCCGCCGCACTGGATCTTTACACCAGACAGAGACAGACCAAGAGGATCGTTCGATTTCGGCCTCGCTCGGGTCGTTTTATTTCTATAGTCCCATAAAAACGGTCGATTTTCCCCATTTTGAAGATTTTCAAACGCTCGTAGAAAATAAACGGAAAGGAATAGTAAAAAAGTGGCGCGATACGTTTATCCGTATATATTTCTTCTTTCGATTCGTACCGTCAAAAGTCGGCCCGCGTCCCGAACGAAAAAGCCTTAGGGATTCGAGCGACCCCTCTTTCGCCGATTTCCCCGATTTAGCGACTTTTCCGGAATTTTTTTAAAATACTCGCGACGTTCCGATCTCGAGGAAAATCGCCTTCGGCGATACGTCCGTTCTCGCCCTTTCCGTCGCTATATTCCCCGTTTACCGGGCTCGCGGCTTCGCCGCTCGCGAAAATTCCTCCCGCGATACCACGACGAAAAAAGTTTTAAAGAGTGTAGTTCGGTGGTTCCGATCTTTTCAGATTGTAATATTGCGTCGTCGATAACCAAGATGCATAGAATAACAAGGTGTCGATACTCCCTACTAATTCCTGTTTTAATTTTCGGCCGAAAAACGGACCTAGAACTGTCAAATCACGTACTTTATGTACTACTTCACTTTATTAACGATGGTTCACTTTCCACCATTGCTAGTTCGGAAATCCAAATTAAAAGAATATAATGAAGCAGTTTATTGAAAAATCAATTCACTTTTTGATTAATCAGAGTAATCAGACATCTGTTCGGACAGTATATGTAAACCCCATTTTTTTGGAACAGAAATTTCAACTTGCCAAGACATAATATGAGATCGAATAAGGGATTTATCAGTAAAGGAGTTTCTTTGGAACTGTAAATGAAGAAATATGTGAAATCATTATTTTTCCATTGCAAAAAATCACATCCAATGTCATTAGAATATAAGCATTTGATCTATGTATTTTGAAATACATTGAATAATACAGAATTTTCTCTCTACATAATATCTATCGATATTATATTAATATTCAAATGTATTAGTTACCTTTATCATGTAAGGCTCATTTAAATTGAGCATTTTACTTATTATGTTGTACCTATAATTTGAAACTTCATCAAAACATTCTCATGTATACACAGGGCCGTCGAGAGCTTCGGCGGGGCCTGGTACATACCAAAAATACGCAAAAGTCTAAGCGTTCTCCTATGTTGATTTATTAACAATTAACGGTATCAGCGATCTTTCAATATTATTATAATATTATAATTAATACCTATCTTGATACTAGAAACCTGCCCCTGACCCAGTAAGAATAAACAATTGTTAAAAAAAAACTATATTCGCATAAAAACGAAGTATTTGATTAAAATGGTTCTGGATACTCGTTCAGAGTTCACAAAGCAAACATTTGGCTTACCTTTGGAGCGGAAAAAAAGGACGTTGAACAAAATACTCAAAATACTAAATTTCAGCAAACGGTACGACTTTCCACAAGAAACTAGACTAAACATAACGCGATGTTCCCCAGAACATACGCGCAAAAGATTCAAATTGAATTTGACATGTCGATAATTTTGTCCATAAAATTTCTACTGCCGGCATCTATCGGCAAAAACTGAAGTAGAACAAAATCCTTGTATTTTGACAGTATTTGGACCGCAATTCGGCCGAAAATATGTCAAAGAGTGTCTTCACCATGTATTCTATGCATCTAGATCTAGATCCAGATTAAGAATTTCTCGTCAAGAACAATTGGGATGAATTTGTGGAATGATACTTATAATTATTGATATTTCCCTCATGCATACTAATATACTACAAACTGATAAGATTCAAGTATGTATGTGATTTATATCTGTTGAAAATTAGGTTGATGAAATTATGTTCCATATATTAGAGAAATCCTTAGAATGATTGTGCAGAATCGAAGCAGTATAAAAATGAATATTTAGATGGCATAGATAACAGATAATTTATAAGTTTCATATTTTCTATTGGAGATACATAGATTAATACAGATCATGGTAAGCCTATTAATCTAATTTCCAAAAGATAACTCACCAGCGAACTATTTGAATAAGTTGTTATGAACTTATCCCATTTTGAGATGGTAATTATAAGCAATCAATTTGGAAACAAGCGGAATAAAATTGAATTTCTATAAGTGTCAACTTTGAAATCAATACTCAGTCTATGCCTTTATTCGAGCAGAACATCTGTGACTGTTTTCCAGGTTCGGATCGATAAAAGCAAGTAAATTTCTGTAATTTTTTTCATATTTGATGACATTAAACAAACAATATCTCGAAAACGGTAAGTTTTAGGAGAAATGAAGAAGAATAATTTAATTTCCTAAAACGATAGAGTATTTCAAAAATGACTCCAGATAACCTTCATCTGCTTGCATTATGCTAATTTCTCATAGTTTTATGAATTTGCGAGTCAATAACGAAGAAACCAGTAAAAGTAGGGTAAAACTGTTAATTGGAGATTATGTGCCATAGTTATTGGAAACTTCATACCAAAATTCATTCAATTCTGAATAACCATGTCAAAGCTACAAAATAAAAACTGATTTTTTTTCAAAATTTCAACAGCCTGTATCTTTTTACCTGAGCCGAATCTGTAAAAATGGTAAATGAAAAAAGTGTTTCATTTGATGAGAGGAATCTTTGTTTAAAATTAATGCAGTGTCAAAGACTCACCCTGTATATGCCAAATCTCGTTACATTAAAGTTTTTTTCCGCAAATCGCCAGGAAATTTTGACATTCCTGTCAAAATTTCTTGAAGAAAAAGTCAGGACTTCCTTACTGTAAGGAAATGATATTTCCGTACAGTTGTTAGTGTTCTACATAAATGATAGAAAACACATTGCTTATAAGGAATTAATTTATATTTTGAAAACATCAAGTCATTGCTGAATACATTTTTAAGATCAATTTGTTATATTTACAGTAATTTGACAGTTAGTACAATTATTGAACATTGGAGGAACACTCTTAGAACTATGAGAAACAATTTGGACAACATGCAGGGTGGAAGGGTTATTTTGTTGAATATTTTGTACTGTGAAAATTTTATTTGCCACCTCAACCTTATTGTTAAGCGATTCTTCGATATATCCTTCAGCAACGTTTGATGACTTCCATCCGCCATGCCACTTTAAACTAGTTATGTCGGCACCAGAGTCAACCAATATTGTTGCAGAAGACCGACGAAAGCAGTGACCAGTATATTCTGTCGGATTTACCAAGTTCAAATAAGTAGCAACAATTTTGGGCATTTTTCTAAATTGATGAATTCCTACCACTTGTCTACAACCCTTTCCGCTTTGGTATTTAAAGAAAAATCGGTCACTGTTCATATTTTCTGGTCTTAACGAAACATACTTTCGATAAACATTCAAGTAGATCTGATTAATTACAAATGATCTTGGTTTGTTGTCATTTTGACATTTGATACCGGTATCAAAATGTATGACCGGCTCCTTGAGGTGAGTTACTTGCGGTTGACATCTGTTGAAAGTTTGAAATTGTCAAAAGTATTGAAAGTTTGAAACTGTTGAAAGCAATTAAAATGGCTGTGGCAATGGAAAACGTGGAATTTTTTTAATATACTCTAAACTACCAAGGAGTGGATTACTTCGTCATTACAGACAGCCAAAAAGCGAATCTTTTATTAAACGGTAATAGAATGAAGGCAATCTGGCTTGGATATATACCACAAAAAGACTAGAAGACTACGTTCTTGTTGTACTGGTTAGTACCCACCTCTTTACTTTTTCTTAATTAGGTGGTGAGAATCATTTTCTATAGTTCCATCAAACAAATTTAATTATGGAAGGTTTCTTTTTCCATTCGAAACAATTGAAAAAATACAATTTCAGTATATATTTCAAACCAGATATCTCCTAGGTCTAGCCTGAAGTGCATTATCCATAATTTGAAAAGTGCTATCATCACTGGGAAGTGGGACAATTATTTGGATGTAATACACTGTTGAGAAATTCCAATAAGACCATAGACCTAATATTCCATGGGCGGAGCGTTAGAAAGAGAGGATTGAAAGTTACATGTGAGAGAGATGGAGCTGATGTTGTACCAATCCTACTTTAGCTCCATCTTCTTCTCGATCCTCTTTAGATACATGTGAAAAGAGAGATGGAGCTAAGGTAGGCACGAATCCTAAAATAGCTCCATCCTCTTTTCAACCCTCTTTAGGGTCTTCCATCTCTCTCACATTTAACTTTCAATCGATTCCGTTAAAAAGTCAGCTGATGCTCCGTCCATGGGATATTAGGTCTATGAATAAGACCAGGAGCTGCTTGATTCTGAGGCATGGCCTGAGGGCATAAGGATTCGATTATTTCGAAATGATTAATAAATCTGCGGTGAGTCAGGATATTCATACTTCACGCCCACCTACAACGTACATAAAAGGGTTTTTATCATGTTATTACCAAAATGTTAGGGGGTTACGCACCAAACTAAGTGAATTTTCATTATCACTCGCTAACACAAATTACGACATAATTTTTCTAACAGAAACGTGGCTCTCTCCCGATTTTAACAATGCAGAATTAGGTCTTGAGAACTATAATATTTATAGAAAGGACAGAAATATTAACACAAGTACAAAAAAAATAGGCGGTGGAGTATTGGTTGCAATTAAGGATAATTTTGTGTCCCATTTGATTTTCAGTGATTTAAACCTAGAGCATGTTTTTGTATTTGCGAAAATAAACTCCGTATCGTACATACTGTCTAACGTATATTTCCCACCGGGCAGCAAAGATATGTTGTATGAGACTTATTTAAATGAGCTCGAATCAGTTGTTGACAAATACGAAGACGCAAACCTGATATGTTGTGGTGACTTTAACATTGCTGGCGATTGTTGGGATACATCACATGGTGACAGTCTTTGTGTTATGACCAGACCGCAATTTCTTTTGAGTAATACGACAGCCATGCTCAGTATAAACCAAATCAATAAAGTTAAAAACATGAATGATGCATTGCTAGACTTGATATTTGTATCACACGATAATGTCCAGGTAGTGAGATCGAATGATGAGTTGGTTCGTACCGATCCACACCATCCCGCCTTAAGCTTTGACATCGAATTATCGGAAAGTATTGAAACAAATCAGAATAACTCTATATATTACTTTGATTTCAAAACAGCAAATTTTGATGCAATTATCGCGAGTTTTGGTGAGGTTAACTGGGATGTTGTAATCACTGATGATCTGGAGAAAAGTCTGAGTTTATTCTATAATGTTCTATTCGAGATAATAAACAAATATGTACCAAAAAGAATTAAAGCCGAAAATAAATACCCTCATTGGTTTTCTGCGGATTTGAAAAAGTTAATATCACTCAAAAAGGCAACTCACAGGAAATATAAACAGAGTTATAAAAAACAGGATTATATTGAATTTTCTAAGATTAGAGCTAGATGCAGAAAAGAGACTGAGGCTTGTTATAAAAATTATATAAAATCAGTAGAAGAATCTATTAGCGCAAATCCAAAATTTTTTTGGAAATACATAAACGACTTGAAAGAGAACAAACATCTTCCTAATACCATGTATTTGAATGATACAGTCAGTAGTGATCCACTTGAAATTGCCGAGTTGTTCAGAAAAAATTTTGCGAAGATTTTTAGATCACCCAGGCGCAGAGATGTAGACATTCGCTATGATCAATGTGTTGATATCAAAAATTGTGTGATATCTGTTGAAGAAGTTCTAAATGAACTCTCTTCACTACCTGAAAAAAACGACGAAGGTCCGGATGGAATCCCCCCCGTATTTTTGAAGCACTGTAGAGAGTGTTTGTCCTACCCTTTGTGTCATCTTTTCAATCTTTCCCTTGGTTCTGGACTGTTTCCGCATCAATGGAAATTAAATTTTATAATACCGATATTCAAATCAGGTGATAAGAACGACGTTGAAAATTATAGACCTATATGCAAATCCTCCTACATACCAAAGTTATTAGACACCTTGATTGCTAATAAAATTTCACCTCTGTTCAAACATATCTTTCTAGACGAACAGCACGGTTTCATTCCCAAAAGATCAGTCACCACCAACTTGCTGACATATTCAGATTTCATATTACAATCCATGAAAAACGGAAAACAAGTAGACTCAATTTACACCGATTTCAGAAAGGCATTCGATACAGTTGCTCAGTGGCTACTAATTGCTAAACTGAGGGCATTAGGCATTGGTTCACCATTCATTGATTGGCTGGCGAATCGCATAAACGGGATAAGATTGAAGGTGCTCTTACTCGGTGTATATTCTGATGAATTTATTATGGAATCAGGTATACTTCAGGGCTCGCCTTTATCTTCATATTTGTTCCTGGTCTTCATTAATGACATAGGACGATCTATAAGATTCAGTATGTTCTTGCTTTTCGCGGATGATCTTAAACTTTTCCGTCGAATAACATCAGTAGATGATTGTGAACTACTTCAGCTGGATATGGATGCAATAGTAGAGTGGTGTTCAGAGAACGAAATGGAACTCAACATAGACAAGTGCCAGGTAATGAGATTCAGTAGATTGAAGTCGCCATTTGTTCATAGTTATAGCGTAAACCGGACTTTTCTGAGGGAATCAAAAATTATAAAAGATCTTGGGGTTTATTTCGACCAAAATATGAATTTCATTTACCACATACAATACATCACAAATAAGGCGTTTAAAATGCTCGGTTTCATCAAGAGAACCATGAGATGTTTTGATGACTTAAATGTTATGAAAACTGTGTATTGTACCAATGTACGGAGTATTTTGGAATTTTCCACTGTCGTTTGGTCACCTTCTTATGCTGTGCATATTCAGAATATTGAAGGTGTTCAGAGAAAGTTTTTTAAATGGGTTGCATTTAAATTAGGTTTGATGCCATCAAGCAATAATTATGATATCGTCCAAACTAGAACCGCACTAAGATCGTTAAAGATGAGAAGATTAAACTTCGATATTATGTTCATTTTCAAACTGGTAAATAACTACACCGATTGCAAATATCTCTTAGAGAAAATAGGAATTAATTGCAGGCCTGCAATGTTGAGATCGAGAGAAACTTTTTATATAAGATTCAATCCCACAAATTATACTGTGAATAACCCCATCGATAGAGCACAGCGGTCAGCAAATGCTTGTGAATTAGATTTATTTTCGGTATCAATTTTTTCACTCAAACGCTACTTCGAATCGGAGATCTTAAGTTGATAGCTGATCATTAGTAATGCTTTTCTATTACAATTTTTTTTTGTATTTTTTAACATTTTACTTTGCTTTGTATAATATTATTACTGATTCATTGTTGAATTTTCAAGTTTTGCTTTTTACTTATGAAATTTTTTTTTTTGTTGTTATTATTGTTATTCTATTAAAATGTAAACTGGCATGCCCGTATGAATAAATAAATAAATAAATAAATAAATAAATAAATAAATAAATAAATAATTCTCGTTAGGGAATAGCATTTCGTCAAATAAATTCAACATTTGCATGTAACTCATGCTAATTGTTTATGAAACGTTAGAATAAGTAAGGTTTACATAATAAAAAGAAACAAATATTTAAGATTAACCGTTGACGTTTTAGTGACAACACTGACAACTTCAGTAACATTTTGCGATTATGGGGTGGGGGATAAACTTTCGACATGGATGACAAACCGTTGTTATTAACCGGGTTATGAGCGGTATCGTCGCTTAAAGGCGGAAATTCATGAGACGATTTTGTCGTCGAAAACCAACGATTTTGTCGTCCAAATGAGTATACTGTCATTCGGACCGTCTTGGACGACGTCGTCCATGTCGCTGGATTAATCCAGCATTCCAACGACAACTGATGACATTGACATACATCTGACAGGGGCAAAAATTAAACGGAAAGCATTTTTTTCAAACAATGGAATCATTGGAATCCGATCTAGAATTTCAGCCCGTAAGTATATAATTAATTTTATTGTTTTATCGTAATACAACAAATATACTGAATAAAAAATTAGGTATGCGATAGCTAAATTCAATGTTTTTGGCAGGCTTTTCAGGTAAACGTAGTACTTGTCAATTCGTTCAAATATCTGCTTCTCGATTTTTTTGCCAAGAATAGTCTCAAACGATAGGGTTCGACTCACTAATCAATAATTCGAGGTAAAATACGTTTGTGTTTGTGTCCGAACTCCGGCCGGCCGACAGCAAGTCTCGGTGCCGAAATTGCTCTTTTTCGTTTAGTCTTAATTTCTATTGAAATAATATCTACGATGAAACGGTTATCGAACGAATTTAGCTATTAGAGTGTTTTTCATATCAAGGCCCAAGTGTATGACTGAATTGCTACCACCAAAAACGAAGCACTGTTTATATGTATTCGATTGGGTCCTTACGACGTTACAGACAGAGTACTATTTATTTTCGACCCAACAGTAAATGTAATGTATTCGATTGGGTCCTTACGTCACCACCGCCACAGCACTGTTTATTTTCGACCCAGCAGTGAATTTATGTATTTGAGTCGAAACTAATCATTTGAGACCATTCTCGCCCAAAAAATGGAGCAGTTTTTTTGGTGTCTTATTTTTACAGTAGGATTTAACTTCTTGGAAATATTATTTTTTTTACTGGAGCTAAGCAGCCTTGAGCGAGTTCAGTACCTGGATGGGTGACCGTTCTGGCTATAAATTTGAACAAGCGTGCCAAAGCTCCCGACCAAAGTGCTTTTACAACTTGTTTTAGTATTGAATTGATTATTTGAAAATATTAATAATTATTAAAATTAGGAAGGCTCACAATCAAATATCTGTGGAATATGTTTTGCTGTGGTCCCTTTCTGTAGAATTTTCCAGCATCCTTGCTCTGAAGGATGCCATAAAATTAGAATAGATGAAAACGGCATCTTCTACAAAGAAACAACAGGTAACTGAATATTATAATGAAAGTTTTTAAATTATTCCTAAGTTTTTAAAACTAGTGTCAATCAAAGCCTATTTTTGCGCCTATGTTCTGGAGAACATCGCGTTATCATTTTGCCCAAATGAATGTATGTAACTTTTTAATTATGTTTTTAGAATTAGGGAATGACGAGAACGTCTGTCCAAATAAGCAGGTTGCAGGATCAAGTAAAATAAAAATTCAATCACTTGAAGAAAGACTCATTGCAGAAGCGCAAGCAAGACAACCTCTGTGGAATTTTACTTTGTCCTTAGCGCAAAGAAAAAAATCGATCAAGGATCGCATGTGGGACGAAGTGTCCGCTGCATTAGATGGTATGTAATTGGATAATCCAACTTTTTTTTATTTATTATTTATTCCTTCCTATTGCATATCCATGGGTTGAGGTCGCATCGCACCGGCTGCTTATGCTTCCTCCGTGCCGATACGATAGTTTGCCTCCGATTTGGAGATCTTCTAGTTGGCACAAATTGGTTGCATGGTCCTATTGTGGTGTCACCTGTTTTCAGTCTTGTTTCCATCTTTTTTCGGAACTACACTTTAAAGTTTTTCATTTAAATATAATTCTACGCATTATCCTGATTTCTTATATTATCGTTATTATAAAATGAGAATTATTAATTTAAGGTCGTTATACACCGCTGGAAGCTAGAAAGAAATGGAGGAACATGTCCGATACTTTAAGACGATGCCTAGCAACTACAAAATGTAGAAAAAGTGGATCTGCAGCAACGAAGCAATCCAATAAGTGGCAGTACTTCGATCAAATGACATTTTTAAGTGACATTGATTTGGGATTTTCATCGTAAGATTTATTTATTCATGAATATTTATTGTCTCTGCACACATTTCATATAATAATACAATTTCTTTTTTAGGCATAATGCTTCAAATCTACTTAACGATGACGAAAATTCGAATGATATGGATGAGATACCAGAAGATAAAAACAGTCATGAGGAATATATTGGTATGCTTAATATAATATTAACTTTGAAAACTAATATCTCGAATTTTATTTTACATTTTTTATCAAGAATATCAGCCTGTATATGTTCCTTAATTTTTCGCCTGGAGTTTTGAATCACCTTGTATATCAATAATAATATTTTGTAGCAAAAGAACAAAAGAAAGCTAAATCTGATGGTGCATTGGATAGAATAGCAGACGCGTTGTCTAATCCAATGCCAAATATTGAGCTACCTGCTATGCCAGCTTTTCCGCCACCTCCAGAAATTGACGACATAGGAGGATTTGGCATTCTGGTAGATAAAAAGTTGAGGAAATTGCCAGAAGAGAAGGCTAATGAGATTATGTTGGAGTTTCATAAGATATTATATGAAGCTGAAAGAAACTTTGAAGTATAATTAAAAAAATTAATGTCATATTTCTTGAAAAATTATTCAAGAAATGTATATTAATATAAGGTGTTTTTTTTTAATTATATATTTTATTTTTATGAATTTATTTGTATTTTATTGGAAAAAACTTCTTACATATTTAGGGAATATACAAAAATAATAAATAATAATATTGCCATCCAAGAGAACCTTCATTATTAAAATAATTACAAAACTTCTCTCGGATTTCCAATGCTGCACGTGAGCTTGCATTGTTTCCCATGCGATGAATATTTTGAAGTGCTGTTCGATTATCTATTAGATTTCTCCATGTTCCTTCAATGAGTCCATTTTCATATTCTCTATCTACCATATCTGGAGTAACATAGAAACTTCTTAATTCCAAGTCTGCTAAATCCTGCATTCGTAACCAATTATGAAGACATACAACTGCTTCAATAATTGTAATTACATGACCGGGATTAGATAAAAATAGGTTTCCTGAAAATTCTCCATCTGCTAGCAATAATTCCAAATGTATTTTCTATTGTCCGTCTAGCACGACTTAGTCGGAGATTAAAAACTTGCTTCTCTTGAGTAGTTGTTCTTTTGCCTGGATATGGTCGAAGCAAGTAAGACTTTAGAGGAAAAGCCTCATCTCCGACAATGCAGTACTCCAGTACAGGTCTATCATCGAATACTGGACATGCTGGAGGTACATTCATTGTATTATTTTCAAATCTTTTGCCAAAATTACTCTCTTGATATATGCCTCCGTCACTTCTCCTTCCATAGGAACCAATGTCAACAAGAGTGCACATATACGAAGCAGTACACACTGCTAATAAAACAACACTATGTGATCCTTTATAATTATAGTAGGATGAACCAGCATTTCTTGGACACTACAATAAATTATGATGCTATTTATAATATAACTATTATCAATATGTGTGGAAAATAATTATGAAAATATTAACATACTTGAATTACTACATGTTTTCCATCAATAGCACCCATGCAGTGAGGAAAATCCCACATATCTTCAAATTGTTTGCTAATATCAACCCATTTTTGCGCGCGTGTTCCGCAAGGAACAGCGTGCTATCATTTCGTCACAATGTCTGTATTTTTCGATATTTTTTCGAAAATGGTCTCAAACGATTGGGTTCGACTCCCTGATGAATAATTCGAGGTCAAATTAAATTCTGTCCGGCCGGCCGGCCGTTAGTTCGATAACTCTCGAACGGAACGACTTAGAGCGTTGAAATTTGCAGGGTAGATTTGTAGCGTAAATATCTCGGACAAGTTCGTTAACGGGCGAAATCCACCGAGCGGTTTCGGAGTTAAGGCCGTTTTTAGTCAAAATGTTTTTTATGAATATTTCTGGAACCGATCGCTCGATCTTTCTGAAATTTGGCATCATATTGTAGAATCATGACTTTCATATGCCTGCGAAGTTTTGTTTTGATCGGACGGCCCTAAAGTGGCAAAAAAAAATTCAAAAATTTTGAAATTTTGTTTTCACAATAACTCGAAAAATACTGATCTGATTAAATTGAAACTCGGTAGTTAGATGCAAAAGACCAATGCAAACACTTTTGCAAAATTTCGTGAAGATCACGTGAAGTGAAAAAAATATTGGCGCTCTAGTTCCTCGGATCTGAGTGCTTATCAATTTGCCCAAATGTCTGTAATTTTAGAATTTTTCGATGAAAATGGTCTTAAACGATTTGGTTCGACTCACTGATCAAGAATCCGTGGTCGAAATTCATTCTGTCCGGCCGTCCGGCCGGTCCGGCCGGCCGGCCGTAGGCACGATAACTCTCGAACGGAATGAGCTAGACAGTTGAAATTTTCAGAGTAGGTTTGGGAGATAAATATCTCGGCTAAGTTCGTTATTGGGCAAAATCGGACAGATGGTTTCGGAGTAACAAAAAAAAAAAATTTTTACAAGGCAAATTCCGAATTAAATTTTTTTCAATAAGCTGTTTTACCATAAGAATCCAATGATATCATTTTTAACTCTAACAAGCTAATACTTTCGGAGATATGATTTTTCAAAATTTCAATAATAAATCGTATTTCAACGTTGTCACAGAATTATATTATTCTATGTATGAATTGTCATAATGTCAAATGAAGTTCCTGAGACATGACATTATCTAATCAATCGAAGAATTGTGAGCGAAGTGAGAAAAATCTCAGTTGTTTGCTCCGAAATTAGGTTTTCTCAGAAAATTCTTACATTTCGGAACGGAACATGAAGTAAGAGATCTGAGAGTAGTGAGACTGCTTTTCATCCATAGACATAGATATAACTCTCGAACGGAATGAGGTAGGTAGTTAAAATTTTCAGAGTAGTTTAGGGAGATGAATATCTCGGTTAAGTTCGTTATTGGGCAAAATTGGCCAGATTTAATTTGATTTCTTCCATGGTGCAGTTCTCATTCTCATGATTGCTCATTTAATCTTGATAAATAAACTATTATTTGAATTGAATTTCCTTTAGGATGCAGTTCTATCATATGAATACATTGTTATCATTCCCAACTCTGAGAAACCAATACTTTCGGAGATATAATTTGTCTGTTTGAACTAGAGCGCCAGAAAGCTCCTGTCCACAGGGCTTGAACCCATTTTTTGAGGTTCATGCTGCCCTTTCCGGGCATTTTTCGTTGTGCGCATGCGCAGATGAGAAGTCATTTAACTGCTGCAGTTTTCGTCAGAGATTATTGGGGTTTTGGGGTGGCGGATGCTATTCCTCGATAGAATCCAGATCCCTGATGAGGGTCTGCGCATGCGTAGATTAAAGATGCGAACGATTTCAATAGCTTTTTCACTGAAGTTGCTACCTCCTTAACACAGAATATATTTAAATCCCCAGACCCTTCTCTACCTTCTAGATTGGACAGGTCATTCTTCATGTTTGAGATCGACCAAGAGGAAGTTATATCGGTGGTACGTTCCCTAAAGAATAAAACATCCGTTGGTCATGATGATATCTCCATTAAGGTCATTAAATCATCTATTGAACTAATAGTTAAACCACTCACATTTATAATGAATCGCTCTTTCGGGGAGGGCATCTTCCCAGAGAACCTGAAGATAGCCATAATTAAACCCATACATAAGAAGAGGGACATGGAAGATCTAAACAACTTCAGACCAATAAGTATTTTATCATCATTCTCCAAAATTTTCGAAAACGTCCTCTACAATAGGTTATCAAATTTTTTCCTCAAATTCAATGTAATGCCCAAATGCCAACACGGCTTTGTCAAAAATAGAAGTGTAGAAACAGCTATATTTGAGCTCACTAATGAAGTTGTCACTGCTTTCGAACAAGGCGAGATTCCCGTAGGTTTGTTTTTGGACTTAACAAAAGCATTTGACTGTGTTGAACATAAAAAATTATTCGAAATACTTGAGAACTGCGGAATTAGGGATAAACAGTTGAAATTAATCCAGAGCTACTTAACATCTAGAAAGCAAATGGTCATTATAGAGGTTGAAGATGAAATTTTCACATCTAATGAAAAAAGCACTACCATCGGCTTACCGCAGGGTAGCATATTGGGACCATTGTTGTTCATAATTTATGTCTCTGCTCTTAACATGTTATATAGGAGATTGAATTGTAGATTACTGATGTTTGCAGATGACACAAACTATCTTGTTAAATTACCTTCCATAACAGCGCTTAGAGATCATGTGAGCGATTTGCTGAAACTTGTAAAACAGTGGTTTGGAGATCATAATTTGATTTTGAATGTACAGAAGACCGATTGTGTTATATTCCATAGTGAAAAAAGTAAATTAAACTTTCCACAGTGTATAAACATGGAAGATGATGATATTGAGGTTAAAGATTGTGTAAAGTTCTTGGGTCTCAGACTTGATAGACATCTGAAGTGGGGTCCACACATTGAAAATCTAAAGAGTAAACTGAATTCTGCTTGTTACACCCTTTTTATGCTAAGAAAACAAATAAGATTAGATATACTTAAGCTAGTTTACTATGCAAATTTTCATTCAGCTATATCCTATGGAATTATATTCTGGGGAACCTCACCTCATGTAGAGTCTATTTTTGTTATTCAGAAAAGAGCGTTAAGAACTATGCTTCAGATGGGTTACCGAGAATCATGTAGAGGAGTTTTTAAGTCAAATAGCATACTTACTGTTTATGGTTTATATATTTATAAGATTCTGTATTTTTTTAGAAAACATAGTGAATATTTTGAAATTTATAAAAATTCTAATAATACGAGGAGAATTTTTCCTTACAATGTACCAGCTCATACAACGACTTTGAGAGAGAAAAGTGTTCAGTATATGGCCATCGGTTTGATCAATGTTTTACCACCTGAATTGAGAAAAGTTGCCAGCTTGGTGAATTTCAAGAGGAGGTTGTGTGAGCTGGTATTGAAATGTGAGCCCTATAATTTAGAGGAATTTAGGGTGTATTGCAGGAATCAATAATTTATGATTTTTTTGTTTTGATTTGACTTGTTCCAGTTTTATACGTGGTGTAATCTTTGGAATTAATAAATACTATTACTACTATTACTACTATCTCCCGAACCACTAGTGTTGGAGAATCGAAGTTTTTTGTAAGGCGTGTTATTTTGAGAGGACTTTCAGCCGCGAGTAGATTGCGCATGCGCAGAAGAGAAGTGACTGTTTTTGGGTTGGATGGGTTATGTTGGGAGTGCTGAGTCGATATTGTAAGGTTTTAAAAGAATATTCATAGCAATTCAGTGCAAGGACAAGTCAGTTTAGGGGATGTAGTGTTGTTTCCGAGTTAAAGTGTCCGTACCGTGGCCCTGGGGCTAATTTTGAAATTGATGTTAACACTTACTTGCATTTTTCGTTATGCGCATGAGCAGACCATCAGTGATTTAACTGGTGCTGTTTTCGTCAGAGAGGATTGGGGTTTTGGGGTGGCGGATGCTATTCCTCCATAGAATCCCCTGTTGAGGGTCTGTGCATGCGTGGATTAAAGATGTGATATCTCCTGAACCACTAGTGTTGGAGAATCGGAGTTTTTTGTAAGGTGTGTGATTTTGAGAGGACTTTTAGCCGCAAGTAGATTGCGCATGCGCAGAAGCGAAGTGACTGTTTTTGGATTGTATGGGTTATGTTGGGAGTGCTGAGCCGATATTGTGAGGTTTCAAGAGAATATTCATGACCATTCAGTGCAAGGACAAGTCAGCTTGGGGGATGTAGCGTTGTTTCCGAGTTGGAGTGTCCGTACCGTGGCCCTGGGGCTAACTTTGAAATTGATGTTACCCCTTACGGGCATTTTTCGTTATGCGCATGAGCAGACCATCAGTGATTTAACTGCTGGTGTTTTCGTCAGAGAGGATTGGGGTTTTGGGGTGGTGGATGTTATTCCTCAATAGAATCCTCTGGTAAGGGTCTGCGCATGCGTGGATTAAATATGCGATATCTCCTGAACCACTGGTGTTGGATAATCGGAGTTTTTTGTAAGGTGTGTGATTTTAGGAGGACTTGCAGCCGCGAGTTGATTGCGCATGTGCAGAAGATAAGTGACTGTTTTTGGGTTGTATGAGTTATGTTGAGAGTAATGAGCCGATATTGTGAGGTTTTAAAAGAATATTCGTGTCAATTCAGTGCATGGACACTAGTCAGTTTGGGGGAAATAGCGTTGTTTTCGAGTTGAAGTGTGCATACCGTGGTCCTGGAGCCAATTTTGGAATTGATGTTACCCCTTACGGGCATTTTTCGTTATGCGCATGAGCAGACCATCAGTGATTTGACTGCTGGTATTTTCGTCAGAGAGGATTGGCATTTTGGGGTGGCGGAAGCTATTCCTCCATAGAATCCACTGGTGAGGGCCTGCGCATGCGTGGATTCAAGATGCAATATCTCCTGAACCACACTAGTGTTGGAGAATCGGATTTTTTTGTAGGGTGTGTGATTTTGGGAGGACTTGCAGCCGCAAGTAGATTGCGCATGCGCAGAAGAGAAGTGACTGTTTTTGGGTTGTATGGGTTATGTCGGGAGTGCTGAGCCAATATTGTGAGGTTTTAAAAGAATATTCATGGCAATTCAGTGCACGGACAAGTCATTTTGGGGGATGTAGCGTTGTTTCCGAATTGAAGTGTTCGTACCGTGGCCCTGGGGCTAATTTCGAAATTGATGTTACCCCTTACGGGCATTTTTCGATATGCGCATGAGCAGGCCATCAGTGATTTAACTGCTGGTGCTTTCGTCAGAGAGGATTGGGGTTTTGGGGTGGCGGATGCTATGCCTCTATAGAATCCCCTGGTGAGGGTGTGCGCATGCGTGGATTCAAGAAGTGATATCTCCTGAACCACTAGTGTTGGAGAATCGGAGTTTTTTGTGAGGTGTGTAATTTTGGGAGGACTTGCAGCCACGAGTATATTGCGCTTGCGCAGACGAGAAGTGAATGGTTTTGGGTTGTTTGGGTTATGTTGGGAGTAATGAGCCGATATTGTGAGGTTTTAAAAGAATATTCATGTCCATTCAGTGCACGGACACAAGTCAGTTTGGGGGAAATAGCGTTGTTTTCGAGTTGAAATGTCTGTATGGTGGCCCTGAGGCGAATTTATAAACAACTATATTCGGTAGTTCTATATTAAAGTACGTTCGGATTTGGAGAAGATGCAATTGCGTTCCTAACGGAGGTCCCACAACCGCAATTTTTTTCGATCTACGGTAAAGTTAACTGTATTGATAGCTATACTTGCTAAAGGAACTTGAAAAAATTAAAAAAAAAGCACTGACGTGAAGTCAGTACTCTTTGGCGCGCGTGTTCACGGTGGCTAATTTGAATTGAATGATGAGTACTTCAAGCTCAGTGGATAGAGCGAGCCGAAGATCTACCCAAAGGATAGTGAACACCATTCACTGTCGGTTCAAAAATTAACAGTGCTGTATCTAAGCTGCCATCAGGAAAGAGTAACAAAGTTGGAAAAGAACACAAGTGACTCTCCTTAGTCGAACAAGCTCCTAGAACATTTGGATGGGTCAGTATAATCCTAATCATGTTTATAGCACGCGCGCAAAAGCAGACTGAATTAACAATGAAAAAAAAAGTGTAAAAAGTCAATCTGCTTTGGCGCGCGTGCTATAAACATGATTAGGATTTTTGGGACAGTATGGCGATTTGGTCGATGCCGAGGTTTAATCAGGCCTCAATCTGCCTACTCCTGATTAACCCGGAATAACAACGAAAGTAAACATGCGCTGACTAGGCCTCAATCTGCCTACTCCCAGTCAGCAAAAATAAAGTTTTCTAACTAGGCCTCAATCTGCCTACTCCTAGTTAGGTTAATAAATAAAACAGTGAAAAACATGGATTAGATATATACTGACAACAAACAACACAACACAACAAAAGATCAAAGCACTTCAATACATTATGACTGTTCTGCCTTTTTGGTTGCGCTTCCTCGACTTTATTTAAAGTGTGAACTCGCTTTCGAGTGATATCTATTCCGGGGAGCCATCTATCCGTTGCCGTTGGTAGTTTGCCCTCCTGGTGGTGTATCTCCGCTTCAAGGGCTTGCTTATGTATCTTGTGACGCTCTCTGTTGGGGGTAGCATTAACATGGTTGGCAGCGCCAACAATAACCGTAACGCAGTAGTCACCCCACAGGGCGCGCCACCGTGACGGTGAAGAGGTAGTCTCCACAGGATTATACTGACCCTCCCAAATCTTCTAGGAGCTTGTGCGACTAAGGAGAGTCACTTGTGTTCTTGTCCAACTTTGTTACTCTATCCTGTTGGCAGCTTAGATACAGCACTGTTAATTTTTGAACCGACAGTGAATGGTGTCCACTATCCTTTGGGTAGATCTTCGGCTCGCTATATCCACTGAGCTTGAAGTACTCATCATTCAATTCAAATTAGCCACCGTGAACACGCGCGCCAAAGAGTCCTGACTTCACGTCAGTGCTTTTTTTATCTTGAGTAAATTTATTTGGTAATACTGCTGGCTGCAAGTTTTTCCAAATTGCTTCGCAAACTTCATAAATAATATTAGCAGTAGTAGTGTAACCAACTAAATATTATTATTATTATTTATTCAAATAAGAGTAGAGGAATACACCTATAAACTCACATAGAAACCAAAATCAAAATGAACTCCTAGAGATGAACTATATAATTGAAAATAGCAGAAAAAAAAATGTTTAGAAACACCATCATAACGAAGAGGTCACCCATCTGTCAAAACTGTTCTTGAATCCATTCACAGAGGACGACTCTACGACAGTTTCAGGCAAGGAGTTCCAAACATTGAACACTCGGTTCGACAAAAATATTTGCCTCTGGGTAGTCCTGAATTTTTCCTTTGCGAGCTTAAATCCATGGCCCCGTAAATTGTTCGTGTTCAAACGGTACATGTTCATAATATCCGGACCAAAGTGACCATGGACTGCTCTGTAGGAGAATATTAAGTCACCTCTCGCACGTCGTTGTTCAAAAGTGGGCATATCGAGCACTTTCAACCTTCTTGTGTAATCAGGTCTTCTAGCACCGTAGGGAATTCTAGTGCTCCATCTTTGAACAGACTCCAACACATCCACCTCACCTCGCAAAGAAGTCCACCAAGCCGGACCAGCTTACTCCATTATCGGCCGGATGTAGGTCTTATAAATCATGCCCCAGGAGACAGCATCAGTGTTTGGGAATGTTTTGCTGAAGAGGTAGGTCATATGTCTCGCCTCTGTTGTTACTGACACGATGTGGTCCGACCAACTCAAGTCTTCCGTTATAGTCACACCGAGATCCAAGTGGCGAGTCGCCGTGCCAAGTCTCACCCCATCGATATAATAGGGAGCCCGCGGATTGTTCTTTGCTATGTGCATAACACAGCATTTGCTTAAATTGAGGGGCATCATCCACCTCTGGCACCAACTGCAGAGAGCATCGAGATCCTCCTGAATAACCCGTGAATTTATTGAGTGGTTGAAACTCTTGGTGTCGTCAGCGAAGAGTGCACATTTAGATCTTATTAATGCTGGTAAATCGGCTGTATATAAAATGAAGAGAAGTGGGCCTAGAACCGAGCCCTGTGGGACACCACTTTTGACAGTTTTCGCGGTATTAGACAGATCACCACCAACTCGTACCCGAAATGACCTATCCGACAAAAAAGATCTGAACCACTCCAGCAGTCTTCCCCGGATCCCCATGTGTTCCAACCTATGCAGAAGACGCCGATGAGGGACTCTGTCAAAGGCCTTTGCGAAGTCGAGATACACTACATCCACCGGAATGCCCACATCGAGTGCCCTACTCCAGTCATCAACACAAGAGAGCAAGTTAGTGAGTGTAGACCGCTGGGGCAGAAAACCATGTTGCTCCTTGGGAATCAAATTATTTTTTGATGCAAACTCAAGTACCTGGTCGCTGATTATTTTCTCCAATACTTTGGAAACCGTCGAGAGGAGGCTTATTGGGCGGTAATTGCAAGCTGAGAGTTTGTCCCCACCCTTGAAGATAGGTGTTATCAAAGCAGATGACCAAGGCTTGGGTATACTCGACTTCGATAGAGATCTTCTGAATATAATGCTCAAGGGCCCGGACAAAGCTCGTGCGCAACGTCGAAGTAACGACGTGGACACTCCATCAGGACCAGGTGATGAACCCTCCCTACAATTGGAAAGATATCTTTCCACCACGTCTCGAGTGATGTTTATGTCATCTATGCAAGATGCTGTTCGAGCGGTGTGCATCGACGGGATAGCGCCCTGAGGTTCATCTACAAATGCCGATGAAAAATGACTCGCCAGAATATCAGCCGATTCGGCCGCTGAAGCACTTACAACTCCAGATGAATTTTTCACAATTGGGACACTGATTTTTGTGTTCATGTGGGATCGAACGTACTTGAAGAACTTCTTTCTGTTTCCTTTCTTCGTCAGGTCTCTCTCATAATCAGATCTTGTCTTCTGGATTGTAGAGGATAAAAAGTTGGAGAATGACCGATGTTCGTCATAGCTTTGAGCCGATCTATCCCTCAAATACCGCTGCCACAAAGATTTTTTACGTCGTAACATCCTCAGCAGATGACCGTTTATCCAGGGTTTGAGGGAACCTGCTTGATATGGATGTCTTCCGAGCAAGCTGATAATGACTCGTCAAGTATTTTTGAAAAGGTTGACCACATCCTATCAATGTCATCGGATTCGGGCAAGAGATCAGCCCAATTGTATGATAGCAGTTTTACGGAGAGTCTCTGGTAGTTGGTTTTCCTCAAGGTTCTAGTATGTTTAGGACCTGTGGGTGAGCAAACAAGCTGAAGCTCCGTTGATAGCACCGCGTGGTCATACTTCCCGAAAGGCGGAAGGTGAGATATCTCCGAAGTAAGGTTAACGTCGGAAACGATTAGAAGGTCCAGAAGTGAGGGAACTTGGCCAGAGCGAAATCTGGTGGGCTTGTCAACCAACTGATGCAGACCCGAGTTGAGGAGAAAGTTGGCATAGGGAAAGGAGGGCGAAGATTCTGCCGGTAAATGCAGCAGTGGCCAATTGAGATCAGGACAATTGAAATCACCAGTAATTAAAATGTTCTTCTGGGATGCAGAAGACATAGATAAAAATTCGACTAAGTCGGCATCGGCAGCACATGCGCGAGGGCGATAGATACAGCCGACCATAATTGAGAACTGGGTGTTAGCTATCTGTAGAAAAAGGTTGTCAATGCCACGCCAATCCGTCTGCGTCACTTCAATCCTGAAGTTATCAGTAATATCGTCTCGGACATATATACAAACTCCTCTGTATCCCACTGCTTCAGTATTGTCGTCTCTGTAAAGCGTATATGACGGTAAAGAAATGACACTATCACTTATTGAAGGCTGTAGCCAAGATTCCGAAATGAGTACTAAAATTGGTTCAAGCACTGACGTGAAGTCAGGAGCTTTTGCGCGTATGTTCTATTGTCCATACTCCTGTAATGAACACTCTTCTTAATCGAATTTACCATGATGAATTCTATTGTCTATTCTCCTGTATTGGACACTCTTCTCAATCGAATTCACCATGAATGGACAATAGAATTCATCTTGGTAAATTCGATTAAGAAGAGTCTCCAATACAGGAGAATAGACAATAAAAATCATCATGGTGAATTCGATTGAGAAGAGTGTCCAATACAGGAGAATAGACAATAGAATTCATCATGGTAAATTCGATTAAGAAGAGTGTTCATTACAGGAGTATGGACAATAGAACATACGCGCAAAAGCTCCTGACTTCACGTCAGTGCTTGAACCAATTTTTGGCGCTCTAGTTCCTCGGAACTGAGTGCTTATCAATTTGCCCAAATGTCTGTAATTTTCGAATATTTCGATGAAAATGGTCTTAAACGATTTGGTTCGACTCACTGATCAAGAATCCGTGGTCGAAATTCATTCTGTCCGGCCGGTCCGGCCGGCCGGTCCGGCCGGCCGTAGGCACGATAACTCTCGAACGGAATGAGCTAGAGAGTTGAAATTTTCAGAGTAGGTTTGGGGGATAAATATCTCGGCTAAGTTCGTTATTGGGCAAAATCGGACAGATGGTTTCGGAGTAACAAAAAAAAAATTTTTTTTTTACGAAACAAATTCCAAATTAAATTTTTTTTAATAAGAAATTTTATCATAAGAATCCATTCATATCATTTTCAACTCTAACAAGCTAATACTTACGGAGATATGATTTTTCAAAATTTCAATAATAAATCGTATATCAACGTTGTCACAGAATGATATTATTCTATGAATTGTCATAATGTCAAATGATGTCTAATCAATCGAAGAATTGTGAGCGAAGTGAGAAAAATCTCAGTTGTTTGCTCCGAAATTAGTTTTTCTCAGAAAATTCTTACATTTCGGAACTGAACATGAAGTAAGAGATCTGAGAGTAGTGAGACTGCTTTTCATCCATAGACATAGATATAACTCTCGAACGGAATGAGGTAGGTAGTTGAAATTTTCAGAGTAGTTTAGGGAGATGAATATCTCGGTTAAGTTCGTTATTGGGCAAAATTGGCCAGATTTATTTATTTATAATATCATTTAAATTAATATTGTAGGACGTTACTTTAAAAGTTCTAAGCTATACTGACTCACAGCTAAAATATTATAAAGAAAAGAAGCAATTGGATAGTCTAACTATCATTTTAATAAAATTATGCATTTTAATTGTTCAAATAAAGATATTTTGTTAACTTACAAGAATTTCTTCATTCAATGGTATTTCAAAGATCTAATTACAGTTTTAAATATAAAATAAGTGTCCAATACAGGAGAATGGACAACATAATTTACCATGGTAAATTCGATTAAGGGTGTCCAATACAGAAGAATGGAAAATAGAACATACGCGCAAAAGCTATCTATCATTTTCTTCAAGTTTCACGCCCAAAAAAGGCCTAAATCGTCAGTTTCGCTTTCGAAAATTTCCGACCCCGTCTCTCGAATTAATTCTGACGTTTCTCGGATTGACTTTTTGAATGGAAAATCGTCGGACTCAAAACCTCCGAAACTTGTATTGAATTAGTATATTTAGGCTCAACCTAGAAGAACGAAATTTGGGAAAAACACAAATCGATTCGTCTTCTTCGACTCGACGGCAAAAGTCCGGGTCGAGGGATCGTTTCTTCGGAGCCTTACGCTACACCAAATCGGTACTACTCAACTCGCACAAGAATGCTCGAATCTCCAACAATATTTAACCGATCATATTAAAACTTGAAACTTGGCAGTAGAGTTAGGTTATGAAGGCTCTTGCAAAATTTCATGAATTTCAAACGAATAGTTACTGATATATAGAATTTTTTATTTTTATTTTTAATGATTTATTAAAAATTTTCTACAAATGCTATCCTCACCAAATTTTGCAAACATTTTCGCGTTGGCATTCTACAACTAATAACAATGTTTGAATTCCATCGGTTCAGTATTTTTCGAGTTAATGAGGAACAAAAAACCACCAAATTTCAGAAAATTTCAGATTGCTATAACTCCAAAACCGTTTGGCCGATTATGCTCATAATTGAACTGAAATGTTGCGTTCTGGTGCACATCCTAACCTGAAAATTTCAAGCCGCTATCTCATTCCGTTCGCAAGTTATCGTGACAACAAAAATATTTTTTGATAATTTTTTAAAAAATTTCCTAGCCATACGATTCGCACAAAATTTCACGAACGTGCTAAGGGTCATATTCTACAACTACCCACCAAGTTTCAATTTGATCGGATTCATATTGGTTGCAAACAAAATTATTACTCGGAAACCACTGGGCCGATTATGCCCATTAACGAACTTGTCCGTCGTATTGGGATGCGCCACCTACCCTGAAAATTTCAAGTTGCTAGCTCTTTTCGTTCTCAAGTTATCGTGGCAACGGCCGGCCGGACGGCCGGCCGGACAGAATCAAATTTGACCTCGAATTCTTCATTGGGGAGTCGAACTTAATCGTTTGAGACCATTTTTTTCAAAAAATTCGAAAGTTACAGACATTTGGGCAAAACTATAACGCGTATGTTCCCCAGAACATACGCGCAAAAACGGTTTATTGAACTGAACATACACTAACAATTCATGATATTTAGCAGAAAGGGATTGAATATTTGTGTAAATGATGGGCCATATTGTGAGAGTATTTAGTTTTTTGAGGTGCTAGGCAATTACTGGGTGTGCACGATCCTCGGAACACCCTGTACATATTTGATAGTTATATCTTTCTCCCCGGAACCTTGTCTCATTCTGAGCTCGTTTCTGAGTGCATTCAATTCTTCAACTTGTCGCCTTGTCCTGTCATCCCGGAATCCAATGTGCCGAAACTGGGGATGGCCTGATAGAGAATTTTTATTTTTCAGCAAAGCGTTCACTTTGTCAGGGTCGGAAAGGACAACTCTCGTCCAACGTGGTCGGGATTTATCCTTTGAAGGTAGGCGCACTATTTTAGTAATGAATTTACTAGATGATTTGCTGATGCATTCCAAAATCTGTGAAACCGTCTCCAGGTCCCGAGGATCGCTGCCGCCTTCTGGCACATTAGTCATGATAATGTTGTGCGATTTCTTGGCCCTCTCTAGAATTTCTGGCATAACACTTGTAGTGATGGAGCTAATTTCGGCCTTCAAATGTGATTGTGTGCGTTGGAGGTCAGATATTTCATCTTTACAGGACTGAATATCGATCTGTTGTTTGGAAATTATATTGGAGTGCTCTCCAATCTTGGTGGTGCAGGCCGCAAGTGTATTCAATAGGGGTCGTCCTGCCGTTTTTCCATTCGTTCGATTGAACTTGTTAGATTACTCAGCTTTTCCAAAATTATATTGAACTGTTGTGTGTTCATGGAAGAGCTCAGTAAGTTGTCAGCAGGGGTCTGCAAGCTAGCAGATGGGGATTGTGAGCGTGCAGTATTGCTAGCACTTCTGAGAGAACGTTCCTTCGAGTTGCACGAAGGACATTCCCACTTTTCATCTCTTTCCCTCATAAATTCGACCTCGCGCTCCGTGTAATTCATGCATTCAGGGTGATAAGATTTACCGCACTTAGCGCACGAGAGCGGGGAGTGATTGGAGACAATCGCCCTAGAACAGGCTGGACAGCTACGTGGCATTTCAAAGGTGGGAAAGAACAATTACAACTTTTCACTTTCCTGGGCCCGTAGGACAACAGAAGGAAACAGGAGGGAAGCAAACAAAAGGATTCCTCACGCAGATTCTCAACCGCGTAAATATAATATACTATCCAAACGAGAGCGCTACACAACGCTCGGGTTCCAGTTTGATACTGTGACGAACGAAGCAAGCGAAGTACGGTCCTGTAGCCCAACTCCGTCACGCAATCGGACGCCGACAGAGAGAGAGGTTGAGTCATCCTTCTAGAAGCTCGAGAACAAATGGAAGATCCGGAATACTCGAGAACTTTCTGGATTTAATCTTCCCGATATAAATATCGGGACCGGAATTCACAGGAGTTAGTTACTTTTACGAGTTAAACCGAATCGTTACGTTGGTGAAATATAATTGTGAATATAATTTTCCTGTAGATAAATTATTTAAGTGTTCTAAATAAATTAGACTTAGTAAAATTGTGGGTTTATTGTGAAAAACGCTACATTGGTGTCAGGTGTGGGGTATATCGAACTGCAGTGTTTTGAGGAATATTCCTGAAGATTTTGAATGCCGATAACGAGAGCTCAAAGTGAAAAAATGGATCAGGCCAACATGGATTTTTTCAAACAAGCCTTTGAACAATTGACGAAGAAAATGGAGGAAAATGGCAAGGATATATCAGATAAAATGGAGGAAAATGCCAAGGATATGACAATTAAAATGGAGGAAAATGCCAAGGAAATGACAAATAAAATGGAGGAAAATGCCAAGGATATGACAAATAAAATGGAGGAAAATGCCAAGGATATGACAAATAAAATGGAGGAAAATGCTAAGGATATGACAAATAAAATAATATCCATGGTGACTAAAGTTGAAGACAGTCTGAGAATTATAACCGATAATTACTCGAAGCTAGAAAATAGGATCGAAAATGTGGAGGAGATGATAGAAACCATGAGGGACGGAATAGACATGTTAGAAACCATGAAGGACGGAATAGAAGAACAAATGCAAGGGAAGCTTGAAGAGCATACCGAGTACATGATGAAAATTATCGAAGATCGATTGTCCAAAATTAACAGACAGTCAGACGAGGTCAGTAAATGTAATTCCGGTCATTCAATAAAATTAGAAAGCAGTGGAGAGCCAGGCCGAGCGAGGATTAAACCTCCTACCTTTGATGGTAAAACTGCATGGTGCACGTATCAAAAACAGTTTGAAGCTGCAGCTAATGCTAATGGCTGGAACGAAGAAGACAAAGCAACGGCCTTGATTGTCGCATTGAGGGGAGATGCTCTGAATATTCTCCAGATTGTTCCAGCCAGTCAACAGAATAATTATGCAGCTTTGATAAGTAAACTCCAGATGAGATATGGTGATGGACATCTAAAACAAGTGTATCATGCCCAGATAAAGAGTCGTCTCCAGAAGAGCTCAGAGACCCTACAGGAGTTTGAAGCTGATATAGCACGATTGGTGCGACTGGCATATCCTACTGCACCGGAAAGCTTCCTGGAACAACTAGCTGTACAGACATTCGTGGACGGGCTGAGAGACAGTGAGACCCAACAAACTTTGCGGTTGGCCCGACCTAAGACCTTGGACGATGCTCTGGCCCACGCATTGGAGTTCGAAGCAGCCAAGCAAGCTTCACATAGGGGCCAGAACAAAATAAGACGTACTGTGGATGATTCCAAGGTTAGCGCTGAGAACATGGAAGATGTTATACGTCGGGTTCTCCAACAGCAACGAACCCGAGGACCCAGGTGCTGGAATTGCGGCGATGAAGGGCATATTCGCCGCCATTGCAAGAAACCTGTCAAGCCTAAACAACAAGATCAGGAAAACTAAAACGGGTTGGTGATAAGGGGCATAAACCGCCCTGCCTAGACAATGCCCTAGAAGTTGTCATCCAGACAATCTCGCAGTCCAACAGCGTTTATGTCGACGGTAGAATCGACGGGCGGTCGGTTAAAATGTTAGTCGACACAGGAGCAACCCGAACGATTGCGAGACCCGATATGATTAAGGAAAATATCTTACCGACTACGACACGTCTACGAACTGCTACCGGAGAGGGTGTATTAACTCACGGAAGGAAGAAAATCGACCTTGATATTGGAGGAATGTCATTCAAACACGAGGTACTGGTGGCAGATATCATGGAGGAAGTCATCCTAGGAATGGATGTAATTAAGGGAAAGGGTTTCCAGATAGACATGGGGAACGATGTCCTGAGAGTTGGAAATCTAGAAATTCCATTCCTGGGGAGCGAAAATGCGATGAATAGAGTCTTGCTCACAGAGGACGTTACCATTCCTGGCCAAGCCGAAACAGTAGTGAGGGGGTACTTGGACGGAAAACTTCGCAATGGTCACGTCAGACTAATTGAACCAGCTGTCGGTAATAACCCTGGCAATGGGCTTCTTGTTGGAAAAACATTGGTGAGAGACAGAAGGGAAGTACCTGTGAGGATTTTAAACACTAATATGTACCCAGTAATTTTAAAAAAGGACACGGTAATAGGGGAAAGCTGCTCAGTATCTTGTGTGACGGGTGGTAGTCAAGAGGGACAGAACAACGTACCCAAGAAGACCAAGGTTTCACAAAAAGCAGTTGAAATGCTGACATCCTCCTGCACAAATTTGAAACCAGAATACATCAGTGAGGTGAGGAAACTGATAACTGAATACAGTGATGTATTTGCCATGGACAATAATCAAATGGGGAGAACAAATGTTGTGAAACATCTCATCAATACCGGAAGCACAAGACCTATTCGCCAACATCTGCGAAGACTTCCCATTGCGAAAAGAGAAGAGGCTGAGGAAATTATCAAGGACATGCACGATCACGGCATCATAGAGCCTTCAGATAGTCCTTGGTCATCACCTGTGGTTCTGGTCAAAAAGAAAGATGGCAGCACTAGATTCTGCGTCGACTATCGTCATCTAAATGAAGTCACCAAAAAAGATTGTTACCCCATCCCAAGGATAGATGACACTTTGGATACACTATCTGGCTCGAAATGGTTCTCCACCCTGGATCTGAAGAGCGGGTACTGGCAAGTTGAAATGGATCCCAAAGACAAAGAGAAAACAGCTTTTACCATTGGGACGGGATTGTGGCAGTTCACAGTGATGCCATTTGGTCTTTGCAATGCACCTGCAACCTTCGAGCGACTGATGGAAACCATCCTTCGAGGACTATCTTGGAAGACGTGTCTGGTGTATTTGGACGACGTGATTGTTTTTGGACGAACATTTACCGAACATCTGGGAAATTTAAGAAATGTCCTTGAGAGGCTTCGCGTCGCGAATTTGAAACTCAGTCCGAAAAAGTGTCACATTTTCAAAAAGGAAGTAAAATACTTGGGACACGTAGTATCTGAAGCTGGAGTAAGTGCTGATCCGGAAAAGATCCAAGCTGTACGCGAATGGCCAACACCGCAAGATAAACACCAGGTCAGAAGTTTCCTTGGGCTGTGCACGTACTATAGAAAATTCGTGCTTGGGTTTGCCAATATTGCGAAGCCTTTAACAAAATTGACTGAAGAAGGGAAGAACTTCGAATGGGATCTAGAATGTGAAGAAGCCTTCGCTCAATTGAAACATGCCTTAACATCGGCCCCCATCCTGAGTTATCCCCAGACTAAGGGAAGGTTTATATTGGACACAGATGCGAGCAACATGGCAATAGGAGGCATGTTGTCTCAAGTTCAAGACGGAAAGGAAAAAGTTATAGGGTACTTCAGTAAAGTCTTGTCAAAACCAGAACGTAACTACTGCGTTACGAGAAGAGAGTTACTCGCTGCAGTCAAGTCCATGGAACATTTCTATAAGTACCTGTATGGAAGGGAATTCCTCTTGAGGGCAGATCATGCTGCGCTGAAGTGGCTTCTCCAATTTAAAAATCCTGAATGTCAAGTGGCACGATGGATTGAAAGACTTCAGGAATACAATTTTACCGTGGAGCATCGTGCAGGGAAGTTACATAGCAACGCTGACGCGATGTCTAGGAGACCATGTCCTATGGACTGCAAGCACTGTAGTAAGCTGGAAGACAAGGAGTGCTGTCGGAGGACTACTATAATGGATGAGAACTGGCAGACCACCTAAGACGAGACCAAGAGAACGATCCAGAATTAAAATTATTTTTGAAATGGAAATCGGAGGGACGGAGACCTGAATGGGGAGAACTGTGCCAGATGAATTCGACGGTCAAAGCATATTGGGCACAGTGGGACTCCCTCCTCATAGAAGACGGACTACTGAAGAGGATCCTAGAGAACGAGGAAGGTACCGGATCCAGGAATCAGCTCGTAATCCCAAGGAGCCGAGTCCCCGAGGTATTACAGAAGTTGCATGACGGAATCTCCGGAGGGCATTTCGGAATCAAGAAAACACTAGAAAAGGTGAGGGAGCGTTTCTACTGGCTCAACTGTAAAGAAGATGTCAAGGATTGGTGCCGAAAATGCAGACTTCGGTTAATGGCCCGAGAGGAAGCCGTAGAGCCCCAATGAAACAATATAATGTTGGCAGCCCAATGGAACGCGTAGCAATAGACATAGCTGGTCCATTTCCAGAAACTGAAGATGGAAACAAGTATATTCTGGTTGCTATGGATTATTTTTCTAAATGGGTGGAAGCTTATGCAATCCCGAACCAAGAAGCTGCAACGGTTGCTGATGTTTTGGTCAAGGAGATGTTCTGTCGATTCGGAATACCACTGGAGCTACATTCTGACCAGGGACGAAACTTCGAGTCCAGCTTGTTCCAGAACCTGTGTGAGTTGCTGGGAATTAAAAAGACCAGAACAACTGCACTCCACCCACAGTCAGATGGCATGGTCGAGAGAATGAATAGAACTGTGGGGAAGTACTTGGCCAAGGTTGTCTCCGACCACCAGAGAGACTGGGATAGGTACCTCCATCTGTTTACCATGGCTTATAGATCATCTGTGCAAGAATCAACTGGAGAAACCCCAGCATGTATAATGTTCGGCCGGGAGGTGAGATTACCTTGTGACCTGGAATTCGGTTGTAAGCCTGGAGTAGAGATAGCTGGTGAGGACTATGTGAGCCGTCTAAAGGGAAGGCTCCACTACGTTCACGAGAGAGTCCGGAGAAACCTACAAATTGCAAGTGACCGCATGAAGACCCGGTACGATACCAAGGCTGCGGAAGGAGGATATGAGGTGGGTGATTTGGTATGGTTATTCAACCCACAGAGAAGAAGAGGGCTATCACCAAAGCTACAGAAGAATTGGGAAGGACCTTACAAGATTGTTAAAAGAATCAACGACGTAGTTTATCGTATCCAAAAGTTGCCCAGGGGGAAGAAGCGCGTGGTACATGTGAATCGCTTAGCAAGATATGAAGCCGACCATGACTCTCAGGATGAGATTGGATTAAGAAGGACCACCACCCAGGCCCCACATCACGAGGACTTGAACTTCGACCAATTCATGGCGAACTATGGGGAGACCGGAAAAGCCAGGTTTGGAATCACCACCGAGCAGCAGCAAGACCTTTTTACGGTCCCGTCAGACTATTCTATGGCCCATTGTGTAGCTGAAGACCTGTACATGTCCAAGGGAATTGCCTCCGTCTTTAAGAACAAATTTGGTCGTATATCAGAGCTCTTGAAGCAACAACCGAGCTCTGGTCAAATCCTAAAGTTGACCGATGGTCCTCGTTACCTTTTCTATCTAGTAACTAAGAAGAGATCCTGCGAAAAGCCAACCTACCAAACCATGTGGACCACCTTACTGAACCTTAGGGGCGAGCTGGCCAGACTGGGTGTGAAGAAGCTTGCGGTTCCAAAGCTGGGATGCGGACTGGATCATCTTAACTGGAGGGTCGTACGCAACATGCTGGAAGTGGTGTTTGAGAAGACCGATGTGCGAATACTGGTTTGCAGTTTCAACCCGAAGGACGGCCCAATGGAGAAAACGGTAGCCTGTTATTTCGACCAACAAGGATACTGCCGAAATGGGGACGCTTGCAGATTCAGCCATAAAGCACAAGGTGTTCGGGGACCGAACATCTTAAGGAGGGAGCAATGTGACGAACGAAGCAAGCGAAGTACGGTCCTGTAGCCCAACTCCGTCACGCAATCGGACGCCGACAGAGAGAGAGGTTGAGTCATCCTTCTAGAAGCTCGAGAACAAATGGAAGATCCGGAATACTCGAGAACTTTCTGGATTCAATCTTCCCGATATAAATATCGGGACCGGAATTCACAGGAGTTAGTTACTTTTACGAGTTAAACCGAATCGTTACGTTGGTGAAATATAATTGTGAATATAATTTTCCTGTAGATAAATTATTTAAGTGTTCTAAATAAATTAGACTTAGTAAAATTGTGGGTTTATTGTGAAAAACGCTACAATACTAATGATAATATGATAAGATAACAGAAGTCGGAATGATGTAGCGGTGTTGTCCCTGTAGGTGGCCGAATTGAGGTGGGAGCGATATGCGCGGGCTGTGTTTATTTTACAGATGTATGGATGATGTGTGGCGCAGAAAATAAGTAAACAATCAAATAATTATTCGGAGAATACTCAAAAAAATATTAGTAATTTTTGAAGACGATAATGTTTCAAAGAAAGACTTACGGAAGGTTTATCTTATGAAAACGAACCACAGTTCACAGAGTGAAACAATCCGAAATATCGTAATGAAGAGCAGAGCGATCAACAGAACGCGTTCACTCCAGGAGCTCTCGACAATGAATGTCCTAGTACGAGATTGATATTATGGAATCCCCAGAAGCAAGATACCTATATAAATTAAGATGATATCAACTGTTCTTACTATTCTATATTGTATTATTCATCAGGTACTACAAAATATGATATGATAGACTTCATGTAATAAAAACATAAAAGGTAATATGAGCCTCATTGCATTATTAATTTTTGGCGTATGTTCTGGGGAACATCGCGTTATAGTTTTGCCCAAATGTCCGTAACTTTCGAATTTTTTGACGAAAATGGTCTCAAACGATTAAGTTCGACTCCCCAATGAAGAATTCGAGGTCAAATGTGATTCTGTCCGTCCGGCCGTCCGGCCGTACGGCCGTCCGTTGCCACGATGACTTGAGAACGAAAAGAGCTAGCGAATTGAAATTTTCAGGGTAGGTGGCGCATCCCAATACGACGGACAAGTTCGTTAATGGGCATAATCGGCCCAGTGGTTTCCGAGTAATAATTTTGTTTTCAACCAATATAAATTCGATCGAATTGAAACGAGGTGGGTAGTTGTAGAATATGAACCTTAGCACGTTTGTGAAATTTTGTCCGAATCGTATGGCTAGATAATTTAAAAACAATTATTAAAAAATATTTTTGTTGTCACGATAACTTGAGAACGGAATGAGATAGCGACTTGAAATTCTCAGGTTAGGATGTGCACCAGAACGCGACATTTCAGTTTGTTTATGAGCATAATCGGCCAAACGGTTCTAGAGTTATAGACATCTGAAATTTTCTGAAATTTGGTGGTTTTTTGTACCTCATTAACTCGAAAAATACTGAACCGATTGAATTCAAACATGGTTATTAGTTGTAGAATGCCAACGCGAAAATGTTTGCAAAATTTGGTGATGATAGCATTACTAGAAAATTTTTAATAAATCATTGAAAATAAAAAAAAAAATTCTATATATCAGTAACTAATCGTTTGAAATTGCTGAAATTTCGCAAGAGCCTTCATAACCTAACTCTACTGCCAAGTTTGAAGTTTTAATACGATCGGTTAAATATTGATGGAGATTCGAGCATTCTTGTGTGAGTTCAGTAGATGGGTGACCGTTGCCTCTATAACTTTCGAACGAAAGGAGATAGGGACTTGCAATTTTCAGGGTGGGTTGCGTATCCGAAAAAGAGAGTTGAGTTCGTTTTTGGGCATAATCGGTCTAACGGTTTCCGAGTTATACCCACCTGGAATATTATTTCCTTGATAACTTAAAAAATAAATTTTCGATCGAATTAAAGCTTGGTAACTAGTAGTAGAAAATCAACATAAAGACATGTTCAAAATTTTGTTAGAACCGTACCCCTAGAAAATTTGAAAAAAATTACAAAAAAAAAAATTTTAAGAACCGTACCCCTAGAAAATTTCAAAAAAATCACGAAAAAAAAATTGGTTCAAGCACTGACGTGAAGTCAGAAGCTTTTGCGCGTATGTTCTATTGTCCATTCTTCTGTATTGGACACCCTTAATCGAATTTACCATGGTAAATTATGTTGTCCATTCTCCTGTATTGGACACTCTTAATGTGTCCAATACAGGAGAGGTTTGCAATGAAGAAAACCTCCACAGAGTCAATCTGAGCTTGAACAACTTGCACAAATTGTAGTTTAGTTATATTTCAGTTCGATAGAAACTTTACAGTGGACTCCCGGTAGTCCGACAAACGTTTTGCAAGGCAGTGTCAGACTATCGAATTTGTCGGAATATAGATACTGCCTAAGACCCCCTATAGTCCGGAATTCTTTGAAAAAAATTACTCTGTAATCCGACGAATTACAGATCAGAATACATATATATTTATGAATTTGGGGTAAAAAACACTGTTTTTAAAAATTGAAACAGATTTTATTTACAGCGGAAGAAATTGATGGATGAAATGATACAATTACGTTCTTACTGACTCGTACTCTGATTCTCTGATTCTCCTCGACTAATTGAGTAGGAGGCTATTTATAGTTTATAAACAATGAGAAGCGTCGCACGTGGCGTTATCAGTAATAGCTACATCAGCAATTCTTAACACAGTCATATTAATATTCTTATGCGTTCTAATTATAAAGGTATTTAATTAATAGGGGGCATTATTACATGATTCCTCCCCTTCTTGGAGAAAGGCATCACCTGAAGGTGTGACTTTAGTAAAATTTAAGTATTTTCTGAAATAATTCAAAATACATGCAATGATTATAATGATTATAATGGTTATCAATAGAAATAATAAAAAGCTGAATTTCGAAGGGTGATGATTCCACTGATCCAGTTCTTCTAAGTCGATGTCTGGAATTTCATCTTCTTTCTCGAAATCTTCATCGTTAGAATGGTTCTTTATGGATGTGGTCATCCTGGGTAGAATAAAGTATTTTTCTTCGTTGACAGTAGTTACGGGAAAAATGTCTTTTTGAGTATTACTAATTACACATTTGGATCGAAGAATTGCAGCAGGGGGAATAAAATAATGTTTTATTTATGGAGGACATTTCTCTTGGATTTTCTCGTTCTCTAATGATAGAATGCTTCCATCTTCTAATAATTTTAAATCTGATGCAGGAATAGATTTGGTTCTTGGGCAATTTTCTGTATGATTCCTAAGAATATTTTCCAAACATTGTGGAGGTTTGTTGAGGGAATCTTGATCACATAAAAAGTCTTCTTCTATTGGATGACATTGGTTTGTCGACCATTTTAGAATTTCTTCTTGGGAGAGCATATAAGGATAGGTTTGAGGAAGGGTTAAATTACTTTGGGATAGGTAATAAAACTTGTACAGATCATAACTCCGTTCATAAATAGTGCGAATCGATATTAAGAATAATAAAGTTTCATTTCGAAAGACTACTTTTGTATGACATAATTGATAATAATCTTCCAGATGGTATACTGGTATTATAGTAACATTTTTGATCAATTCTGCAAATTTGGTATATGGTAAAATAGATTCATGTAGCAGGTGCAATCTTGCAAAGCTTACTGCAGTTTGAATTTCATCCAATATAATTTTGATATCTTTGAGTTCAAAGGTCATAAGATGCATTTGTTCAACAGCTCTTAACTCTAGAACAATTTTTAATAATTTAAGATTTTCATTCTTCTTTTGGAATTTATCAATATATTTATTTTTCAAATCATTTACTATAGTAGCAATTTGTTTTTGATTCCTCATAAGTGTATTCTCATTCTTCTCTATGCTATTAAAATAACTTCTATATAATTCCTCATCGTCAGAATCTAAGGTTCCGAATAATATCTTTGAAATTTTGCCACCAAAATTTATCAATCCTCTTTTAATTCTAATTTTCTCGTTAAGAAGTTCTTCGAGTGTGTTAATATTAATTTTATTCGAATGCTGCAAATATCTATGGTTTGCCGTTTGTGCAAAACCTAATTGTTGATCTTTCAAATTCTCAATTTCTCTTTGATATCTGATAATTAATTCTTCCATTTTATTTAGGTCTATATGATAAATCAATTGTAAGTTTCTATTGGTCACATAAGCTTTTCCCAATAAAATAGGCAATACATTATTTTGTAAAGGTATAATTTCTATAGCTACGGTTGTAGTGATTATTTTCAATAATATGATTATAACTAGGGTTTCCATAGTGGATCTGCAATAAAATAAAATATTACTTAAATACTTTCTTTCTTTGTTTCATTATTTTCTTATGATAAATATGTTTATTTTTGTCATCTTGTATCCTATGAGTATCAATTTCTCTAGCCTCTATTCTTTTGTAGGCTGGATGTAATTTACGTATAACACGTCCTTTAATATAAACGGGATTTTCATTTAGAGTATATTTTTCTTTAGCTGACCGTTTTTCATTAGTTTTTTCTAAACGTTTTAAATTCTTTTCTTTGCCTTTTTCTAAGTGTTCCGATATATCCCTTAAGTTTTCTACATAATTTTCTACATAATCCTGGACTTGTTCATTATGAGTTCGCTCAATCGTTAAGGAATAATTTAAGTCGGCTTTAATAATTTGCATTGGAGTCATCTCCAAACTGGAATGATTGGAATTATTATAGCTCAATAAAGCTCGAGAAAGCTTATTTTGAAAAGTGGAATTTTTATTGTCAATTGTTCTTAATTGTTCAATTAATGTAGAATGAAATCTTTTTACTAGGGCATTTGAATTTTGATTGTAATTTGTACTATAATGAATTTCGATTTTATGAATTTTACAGAAATCTTGGACAACACTATTTTTAAATTCTATTCCATTGTCACATGTTATCTTGTTAGGTATTCCATAATGACTGAAATAAATTATTAGTTTATCTACGATTTCTAATCCTGTCTTTTGGAGTAAAGGATAACATTGTCCTAGTCTTGAAAATGAATCGATTAAACTTAAACAATTTGTTTGACCGAATTTTATTGTATCACAATAAATATGTGTAAATGGTTTCGATCCTATAGGGTTAGGTTTAAATTGCAACTGTATAGGAGTTCTCTCATATTTACTTTTTTGACATATCTCGCACGAATTAATATAATTTTGTACATCTTTATTCATATTTGGCCAGTAATATTTTGATTTGAGACTAATTAAATTTTCTCTTAATCCACGATGAACAGTTTTTGTTTCATGATATTGCTGTATTCTAAGTAAACGTTCTTCTTCGTCTTCTACGTCTTCTAACCATGTTTTCGAAATTTTTAAGTCAAATGATTTATAATCAAACTTTTTTTGTAATATTCGTATAAGGGGTTTTTCTAGTTCTTGAGATATAAAATATAAAGTATACGAACATTTTGGTCGGATATATTCTTTAATAAATTTGAATAGATCTTTGTCTATTGAATTTATTTCAACTCTAAATCTAAGTTTTTCTCCAAAAATTTTAGTTTTTGTCACCTTATAATTCGGAGTAATTTTAAAAATTATTTGAAAATTTGACGAATTCAAACTTCTTTCTGTATAAGAAAGTTCTAAAATAGGATTTTCTACATTACTATGAATAGTTAAATCACTTGCGTTCTGTTCAAATAAATCACCATCTAAAACTTCTAAATCACCATTTTCACGTTGATCTTTAACATTCAAGAGATCTAAACATTCATCTAACTGTTCATCGGTTATTTGATTCATCATAGAAATTACATCATCTTCTATTCCGTTAAATTCAATATTTTTGTTTTCTAAGCATTCTTGACGACGGTTGGTCATAGAATGTATGACAACTTTTATATTAGAATTCAGGAAAATATATTTTATCATTTTAAATACAATAGACCATTCCAATTGTTCTAAACCACAAGCAATGTGTGGTAACGCTAAATATTTTTCATTATTAAAAATACATAATTCTTTCAAATTTAACAGTGACTGGAAAACATCTTTATATTCCGGTTTGTCATAATAATATTCTTTCGTAATTAAGTAATAAATATTTTTCGGCAACCGTCCGGGAAGTGCCCACTTCCCGGACGCTTTTTCTTTGAGAAAGAAGCATTTCCCGGCCTAGTCCGGGAAGTACGTACTTCCCGGACTAGGCCGGAACAATCACGCCGTTTTGGTCATTGTAAATATGAAAATCTTGGTAGGTATATTTTTGATAAATGAAGTTACCATAGCACTGAGAAAACGGCTGACAGTTCATATAAAATTAGTTGTCAACATGTGATATTTTCTGTTCTGTTTAATTTGAATAAGATTCAAAATATATAAAAAAGAAATGTGTCGTCTCATTGATTTGTTATTCTACACGGTTGCCGAAAAAATATTGTACGCAACACGCCCGAAAAAGGTTTTTTTGGACTCATAGACTTCCAGGACTCGCTTACGCTCGTCCTAGAATTTTGTCTATTCGTCCAAAAAAACCCTATTTTCCGGACTTGTTACGTAAATTACTATTCTTTCATTTATACGTAATGTTGCTACTTCGCCTATTAATTTCTTTTGTGCGATTAATTCTTCTACTCGACCGAATTTTTGTTTAAAATTTAAGGCTATACCTTTATTCATATGGAAATCTCTGGAAACACAATGCGCTAAAGCATATTTTTTTGGAACTTTAAATAAATTTTCTACTTTCTCAGTTATATTAGGGGCATTTCTGATATCATTGTTTTCATTTACTTCAATGAAATTTTTATAAGTTAATTCATCGGTTGATTCTAAAATAATTCTACTAAGAGCATCTGCATTATTAGTCGATCCTTTTTTATATTTGATATCGTAATCGAATTCTTCTAATTTAATTCGCCAACGCATAAGGCGTGAATTTGGTTCTTTTAATGAAAACAACCATGTTAAAGGTTTGTGGTCTGTATAAATAGTAAATTTTCTACCATAAAGATACGGTCTAAAGTGATTACATGACCATACAATAGCTAATAATTCTTTTTCAATTGTACTGTATCTAGTTTCGGCATCGTTTAATGTTCTACTTGCGAAAGCTATAGGGAGATCGTTAGGGGTGATACCCTGGGACAAAACTGACCCTAATGCGAATCCAGAAGCATCTGTTGTTAAAATAAAGTCTTTTTTAAAATCTGGATATTTCAATATAGGATGATTCAATAAACTTCGTTTACAAATTTCAAAGGCTTCAATATATTTTGAATTATAAATATCTATTTTAGCTTCTTTTCTTAGACAAGTTGTTAAAGGTTTCGTTATTTTTGCAAAATTAGGAACGAATTTACGATAGTATCCTACTAAACCAAGGAATGACTTAATTTCTTTTTGGGTTTTTGGAATTGGGAATTTTGTAATAGCATTCAATTTGTTTGGATTAGGTTTAATTCCATCGGGTGTAATAATATGTCCTAGAAATTCAATTTCTGTTTAGAAAAAATAACATTTATCTAACTGAATTTTCGAATTATCTTTTTCGAAAACTTCTAAAATGTTGTGGATATCTGCTAAATGTTGTTCAATTGTTTCGGAAAATATAACAACATCATCCATATAAACATAACAATTTTTTCCAATATAATCTTTTAAAACGTCATTCATTAATCGTTGAAAAGTCGCTGGAGCGTTTTTAAGTCCAAATGGCATTCTCAAAAATTCATAATGTCCATTTTCGATAGTAAATGCAGTTTTTTCTATAGATTCTTCATCTAATTCAATTTGATGAAACCCGGATGCTAAATCAAGTGTTGTAAAATATTTTTTATTTCCAAGTTTATCTAAAATAGCTTCAATTTGAGGTAAAGGGTATTTATCATCAATAGTTTTATCGTTCAACTTTCTATAATCAATTGCAATGCGCCATTTCTTTTTACCAGATAAATCTTCCTTTTTAGGGACTATAACCACAGGAAAAGACCAAGGTGAAATACTAGGTCTAATTATTTTTTTATCTAACATTTCTTTAATTTGTCGTTTTATTTCCTCCCTATGTACTTCGGGATATCTATAAATTTTACAATGAACAGGGACTTCGTACATTGTTCGAATATTATGTTTCACTCTATTTGAAAAATTTAATGGTTGACCCGGTAGTTGAAGTACTTTTTTATTCGTTTGAAAAATTTTAGTTAATTGGGTGCTTATCTCTGGTTGTCAATGAGAAAGGTCAATTGGAATTTTTGTCTGTTTTTGACAAACTTGTTGATAGCTAAAAGGTATTTGACAATATTCATTTCTCAAAATTTGATTTTTAAAATCTAGGCTAAGGCCATATTTATTCATGAAGTCGGCTCCTATGAGTCCATCATAATTTTTATGAAATTTATACACAGCAAACGGATGCAAATCATTTAAGTGAAATTCTGAAAATAACGGTATTAGAACTTTTTCATTAGTAGTTTGTTTTTTATGACATGAAGTTAATGTCGTTTGTTCCTTGAAAATATTTTGAGGGAAATTATTGTAAGCAAATTTTGGGTCTATCAGACACACAGAACATCCACTATCTATTAAAAGTTTACATTTAGGATTTTGGAATTCAATATAAGGAAGTTGATTAAAATTATCTAATGTCGAATTTATGTCAACGCTTCTGTTGAGGCGTTTCCTCGAAAATTTATTTTCGTAGAATTGTTAAAATTACTGACTTCTTGTTTTGAAGTAGAAGGAGATTCTAAATGAGTTAGCTCTTCAAATGTATAATGAGGGCTTTGATTATTCATATTAAAATTTCTTTGGGGATTCTGGTTATTAGTATAGAATTTCTTTTGGGGGTTTATTTGAAATTGGGTGGAATAATTGCCACGTTTTTGGGGGTAGTTTCTTGTCTGTATCGACATTCTTTCTGGAGGGGTTTGTATTATTTGATTAGGATTAGGTTTGAAAACATTTGTATTTTGTTTAGGGGTATTTATATAATTTGTATTAGGGGTACCGAATACGCTTCGATTATTATAATTATTAAAAGGATTTTGATTAAAATTATCAAAATTATTTCTTGGATTCTGATAATTGTTTCTGTTATTAGGAAAAAAATTATTTTGAGAAAAATTTCTCACAATCTGATGAGATTGAGTATTTTTATTTCGACGGCTCCTGTCGAGTAAATCGTATTGTGCCATATTAGAAATATAATCTTTTACTGCATTTATAGTTTGGTCAAATGTGAAATTATTATTGGTAATAAGGTATGTTCGTAATTCAATAGGTGAATTCGAAATAAGTACCGTTTTACATATTCTCAATACATTTGTCTTGAATAATTGCTTTTCAGGATCAGGCATCATATCGGCATCTATTCTATAATTTATCCTGATTTTCATTGAAATGATAGTATCTATAAAATTCAATAAATCCTCATTTGGTTTTTTACTTAGAAACTGTAACTGATATATCAAAACATCTAAATTAATTTGATCTCCAAACTTTACTTAGAGAAATTGTTTTAAAAGTTCCCAATTATTTGGAACATCCGAAGTTGAAACTTCTGCTAAAGCTCTATCTATAAATTTCGATTTTACGACAGCAAAACAATAATCTTTAACTATCTGCGGTTCATTTAAAAACATCATTAAATATTGTTCCGAGCTTTTAATGAATGAATGTAATTCATTTTCAATACCCGAAAATTTCGGTAGGAGAGTGCCAAATTTCTCCGCTAATGACAAATCTATTCTTTCCATAGCCATTTTGCGATTTGATTTTTTAGTTTTATGACCAGAAAAATGCTTAATTGACGTAATGTTAATTATTTTCAATTATTATTAATTATAGTTTAGAAACTCACGGTTTTTTATTATAAGAAACACAGGGAAAACTTTTTTAATTCGGTTTTTATACAATAGAAAAACCTGGGAAAAACTATCTAAGTCGGTTTTTTGAAAGAAACCTAGGGAAAACTATTTGTACAAGTTTTACACACAAAACTTGGATAAAAGGTTGACTAATTTTGGACCAGATTAGGAAACTGGGGAAAAATTAAAGAGGAGTAAGGGAATTGCTCTCACTCACCGATGTTCTACGCTGTTGAAGGGTTGAAGTCGTCACGGTCGCTACTCCAGTGATCAGGGCTTCTTGTTTTCTACCACAATATCCTCGTATTAGTTCACTCTACACCTTAACAATTGAAATTGACAGTTTTTCGGAAAGTTTGTTTTTTACGATTTTTCGCAATCTATTCACGAAAACCGGCGTTTAATCCCATCCTCGTCGCCATTTATGAATTTGGGGTAAAAAACACTGTTTTTAAAAATTGAAACAGATTTTATTTACAGCGGAAGAAATTGATGGATGAAATGATACAATTACGTTCTTACTGACTCGTACTCTGATTCTCTGATTCTCCTCGACTAATTGAGTAGGAGGCTATTTATAGTTTATAAACAATGAGAAGCGTCGCACGTGGCGTTATCAGTAATAGCTACATCAGCAATTCTTAACACAGTCATATTTATATTCTTATGCGTTCTAATTATAAAGGTATTTAATTAATAGGGGACATTATTACATGATTATATTCAACAGTGATAGGCATGTCGGATTACAAGGGGCCGGATTACCGGGGGTCCACTGTATTGGGAAAAACAGAGGTTTAGTTGAATTTTTCTATATTTTATAAAATTTTATCGATTTTTTTATGAATATATTACAAAATAAATATATTTTAAATATCTAATAATATAATTTACCTAAAAATACAGACATAGTAGATATATAGCATTTTTTTGTGCAGTCGCATGCGACGCCACGTTGTGGTGAATGTAAGGCCGCTCGTATACCAGCACGACGAGACCGCAACGCGACCGCGACGATACTTTTTAACGAGGGATTTGCGTCGCATCGCCGTATCTTTGGTGTGGGCGCTTCTATGACTTACCACGTACCGCGACTGCGAAGCGACACGAAGTCGCGGTCACGTTGCGTGTACGAGCGGCCTAACACAAAAGTCAAATTTAAGCGAGTAACTGGAACAGAGCGGTTAAGACAGGATAAACTAATTCTTGGCAAGCACTCTCCAATCCCGAAGAAGCTGTGTCTGCGCATGCGCCACGCATGTTTACAAATCTTCAAGGACATTTGAATAATTGATTATACTGTCTCTCCAAATTTCGACTTTTCCCGGACCGAGAATATTATTTGTAAACTCTCGTGGAATATAATGGGCGTTTAAAAAAATTCGTGGTCAAGTAGGCTATCCACACAGCATTGAATATTTGTTAAATATTTATGAAATATTTAAAAGCAAGATTTGAAGCATTTATGAAATATGGCTATGTCCGCCTAAATCTCACATTGAAATATTTCATTAAAAGTTTTATACAGATTTATGCAATAGTTCCATAAATATTGTTTTGATATATTTTCTAACGATTTTAGTGACATTGCAAGAATATTTTCTTAAGCTCCCATATTACAAAAAACTTTCATAAACATTTCATCAAATATTTCATGAAATATTTCTGTAAGATTGGGTAAATATTCGATAATGGTTCAAAAACTTCCTTATAGTAGATATTGCCTAAACCTCTCGTAAATATTTCTGTGAAATATTTCTTGAAAATATTGGGAAATATTTCACTGCTATATTTCATGCTGTGTGGGTATGGAGTTTTAAAACTTGCAATATCTGAACTGCTTTTAGACGCAGAATATTGACGTTCAAAATTCCATAGCCTACTTGACCGCGAATTTTTTTAAACACACGTTAGATTATATGAATCGTCAGATTTTACTGTTGAGGCTGGCTAATGGCCATACCATAAAATAAGTAGGTTTCAATTTCTTTGAAATTTCGACTCATTTTTTTATTGTTCCAAGATATTCTAGAAGGCGTTATACCAAATAATACAAGCATTGTATGAAGAACTGTCATAATTATACTGGAATTCATAGCTCGTCTGGAGACCCAAATGAAAAAACATAGCTATATTTACCATTTGGGGAATAAATCATTAGAATGTCCATAATCACAAGTGTTTTATGAATATGGCTTTTTTGATCCACTATAGTAGCAGGGTTTCTCAAAGTGGAGTACGCGAACCCCTAGGGGCTTGCCATTCGACGATAAGGGGTTCGCGACAAGATTTATATAATGGTGCGGCACACATGGTAGGCTCTGTTGATGTGTCCTTATGCTACCTTCCTTAGGCACAGCACTGTTGATTTTTGACTCAACAGTAAATAGTGGCGATTACCACCATTATCATATTAGCCATCAAACAATTTTAATTCTTCATAATCACAAGAATGTCCCTCGATATGGAATATGCTAATTATTTGACGCATCGTTTGATGAATAATCATTTTCAAAACTCTTTTCACTTGTTGATATCATGTGATAATCTCTGATATAGATAAATTCTAAATATTTCATTCAATAATAAAATTAAGTATTCAGACATTTCCATGTATCCAGTTCTATTTCAACATAATTAATGCACGGAGCTGAAGTTTCATGTAAATTGTCTGTAAAAATGGATTTTCATAGGTTTGGGGGAAAAAGTAATTGTGAAAATAAGATTCTTTTATTTAGATAGCAATATCTATATATTATACCTTCTATTTACTAAGTAAACAAAAAAATTCTACACCAAACGAGTCGTAATTTTAAATACAACTATATCTATTAACATTTTGATTATTTACTTCAAGAGAGATCAAGAATAACATTCATTTTGAAATTTCAATACTGCATCAAGCAGCATGCAATAATTTTTCTCGAGTTTGGACCACTACCACCAAAATCATGGAGGATTCCTGAAACACTATAGGGAGGATAAATATATGGATCATAATTAAAACATGATTACTATAATATAATACACGCTGTCATTCAAAGACCCTGATCATGGATCGTGTGAGAGCCATACCAGGACACCAGAATACGACCCTTTGTCATTTTGCCAACGATACGAGAACCATCACCAATTTGTTTGATTTTCTTATTGGCTATTCCACTTTTGAACTTTCAAAATTGTAGCGTTCATAACATCTTCAGTCGCATCTTATCAATATTGAATTTTCTCTTGAGATAAGCTAGATATTATATCTAATAAGTCCCATTTTCCTTGTTTTCATTAAGAATTCTATCTGAAACAACTCCTGCGTTCAATTTGTTGACAAGCATTTCTTGTTGGCTCTAGGTGAACTGTTTGGATCTTAATTTATTAATTCCTGAAAGGATATAAGAATTAAGACTTGCATTTCTCTGAGTAAAGTAATTCATTCAATTCACTACTAGTACCTACTGCGGATTTTTAGCCTGAAATCCTGAAGGACATATAACAGATATCTTCTTTTAGAACAATTTGCTGACAAACCTTAAATAAAACATAACTTAATACTTATATAATTTATAAATCATGAATAAGTACATTTACCTGATATGGTATTACTGCGATTACAATTGCTATCCCACAGTTTTATATAATTTAGATAGATAGATAGTTTCCTTCAATCTTCAAACTCATCAAATACAAAGGTAGCTTCGATTATATTAAACGTATGGTATACAATAGATTTCAACAGTATTTAGCAAGTAATCATTTATCTGAATAATTATATTATGAGGCAGCTCATTCGTAGACTAACATGTTTTGTTTACTTTAAAATCGGAATTCAGATTTCAGATCCGCGGTTGAGGCGTTGAGGTTAAAAAATAATGTCGGGGCGCATGCGAAGAAACAGCTTATACCAGATTCACCAGTGCTTGCCAAGAATTAAGTCGAATTTAAGTGAGTAACCGGAAACCGGAAATGGTTAAGACCAATCCCTCGCTATCATAACCGATCGGTTATGTATAGCAAGGCATTGGTCTTAATCAGTGTATGCTGGTTAAGACCAATCTCTTGCTAAACATAACCGATCGGATATAGTAGCAAGGAATTGGTCTTAACCGCTTTGTTCAGGTTACTCGCTTAAATTCGACTGAACTTCACGTTGTGATTCTAGGGTTAAATACATTTACGTACCTTAATGTTAGCACTAAACGTTGAGCCGTTTCAATAGGTTCTCGTACAAGATTTTCTTTATATATATCAGCACCAACTAATTGTAATAAACGTTCCAATTATGTAGCTGACATGCGCAAGTAATTATGGAACCTCAAGTCTTCCAAGCAAAGAGTTGGAAAGATTGCCTTAAAAAATCCGGTCTTATCTCTGATGTTAAAAATAGGTGCAACCCAATATTCTCGCTTCTTATACTTTCTTTTTCCGTTTGCTAGCATAATTGTAACTGCTGCTCTTTTCCTATTTAACGCATTGGTATGATTATTAGTGATAACTAGAGCACTTTCCATGTAACACTGATAATAATTTAAGTAGCAGTTTCTATACTGCAACATATATTTATTATTATAATAACTCATTTTCTACATAAATATTCAGGTAGTAATATTTGAATTCAATTAGGTTAGGTTTCTGTCAGTTCAAAATAATATGTCGTCCGATTTTGTCGTTCCATGAAATATAGGGGAAGGGAAATTTCGAACGACAGTCGTTGGTTTTGAACGAAAAAATCGTCGAAATTTTGGACGACAAAATCGTTGGATTTTGACGACAAAATCGTCTCATGAATTTTCGCCTTAATAGTTATTTAATCAACTAGTAATTATATTAATGATAGCGATTAATGGTCGAGATATTTTAACACGTGAGCGGAGCGAGCGTGTTAATGTTCGAGACCATTAATCGCTAGATTAATAAACGAGTTGATTACAAGATTTTTCCGTCGACCTCATTATGAATTAGAAATAAATTATTTATTCAAATAAATTTTATTTGTCACAATATAAAATTTGAAAAACAAAATCTCGATGCTCACTTTGACATATTTATATTTATGGTTCCAATTGAACAATTCGTCAAATTCATAGACGGAATTTTCGAGATGTGACATTCTGAATAGTCCACATTTCCATCGTTACTGACGATTTGCGATAAGGAATTTGTGGAACTGGTGGGAGCTGATGTATTAATTTTTTCAGCAGTTTCTAATCTATTTTTCATCGAGTTTTCGATGTACCCTTCTGCAACAGATGTTGATTTCCATCCTCCAAGCCGTTTGATGGCTGCAAAATCTGCTCCACTGTCCGGAAGGATAGATGCAGAAGAACGCCGAAAACAGTGACCTGTATACAGATTGGGTTGATCTAATTCGTGAAATTTTGCAATTAACGATGGTAATTTCGAAAATGTATTGATTCCTACTGGCTGTATTGAGCATTTAAAGTTCTTGTAGAAGACGAAAAACTTTTCGTGTGGAGTGTGAATTGGTCTCAAGGATATATATCTCTTGATTGGATTCAAAAGTGTACGCTCCTCATTATCCACCACAGTGAATATCCATTTCGAGTGCGTTTTGGATGAATTCACTGTTATTAAAAATTTCGAGTCCATATCCTGCACATCATTTATCTGCAACTTATACAACTCATCTTTTCGCAATGACCCGGATAATCCAAATATCAAAGCGACCTTCAAATAAAAAATTTAAAGTTACATATTTTATATCCACGTGACAATAAGAAAAATTTAGAAAATTAATTTAATTGAGTTTTATACTCGGTTTTATATTTACCTTTGACATCAAGAAAATACTGTCTGAAGCATTTGCTATAAACTCTTTTACATGATCTTTCTCGAGAACTTTCGATTTCTTAGGAATATTACCCACTTTTTGTCCCTTAATGAACATCACCAGTTTGTGATATCTGCTTATATCAATATTCCTTTTAACTTTCAATGTTGCTTTCAGCATTGAATACTTTGGCCATAAACTTGCTAAGTATCCCTTTTCTGCAACACTCTTAAAGTTTGCCAACAAAACTGTTTCAGAATAATTGAAAACGTTCTTCTCCTCGCACCATGACATGAATTCTACGTAGGTTTCGTCATACAAATGTCGGCTTTTTTCAGGTAGCAGTGTCAAAGTTGCTGCTTTAGCCATTTCTGCAACGTCCGGGGGAGTTAAGGGGATATTGACTTCGTTACTCATTGTAATTAAAGTAACTGGCGATATTAGATTAAGATTAAGATTGAAAGCAGCTATATTACTCGTAATTTGACAGATCGATTATGTTTGGATTTGTTTCATTATTTCTTTTCTCTGTGGAATAACAATGGAACCAGAGATAAATACGCGACTATTCTGTGATTGAAGAGTGAGAGTCACAGGCCTCATACATAAAAATGAAATATCAGTCGAGTCGTGACGTTACTCATATTACTTCTGAATACTCTATGTTCGGTTGCCCATGACAATCATGCATTAAAATAGAAAGAAATCGTGCATTAAAATGGGTCATTAATGACTGATTTTGTGAAAGTTAAACAGAGCTTTTATTGGGAGGTCGACGGAAAAAATCATGTTTTTTTTCTGTTTGTCAAATTATCATTGTTTTTGAAACCAAGCATCAAATAGTCTGACAATATATATGCCAAATCTCGTTATATTAAAGTTTTTTTTTCTGTTTGTCAAATTATCATTGTTTTTGAAACCAATCATCAAATAGTCTGACAATATATATGCCAAATCTCGTTATATTAAAGTTATTTTTTCTGTTTGTCAAATTATCATTGTTTTTGAAACCAATCATTATATAGTCTGACAATATATATGTCAAATCTCGTTACATTAAAGTCATTTTTTCCTGTTCGTCAAATTATCATTGTTTTTGAAAACAATCATCATATAGTCTGACAATATCCCAAATCTCGTAACATTAAAGGAGGGATGTTATGGAAACTCGGGATCCACAGGAGGCTTTTTGTATTTTTAAAAATAGGATTGAAAAATTCATTAAAACAAGTCGATACCAAAAAATACATAAAAATTCAAGTCTGAAAAAAATTAAACCGTGGATAACAGTCGGTCTGATAACTTCAATGAAAAACCGAGATAAGATGAAAAAGAAACTACAATTAAACGGCACAGATACAGATAGGCAGAATTTTAAGCTATATAGAAACAAATTGAATTCTCTTATACGCAAAACTAAAAAAGATTATTACTCTGATAAAATAAAGAAAGCAAGTGGAAATTCTAAGGAGACGTGGTCGGTTATAAATGAAGTAACAAATAGATGCAAAAAAAGAGAGTCACCGAGGTCAATTACAGATGATATGGGGAACATTTTTACTGATGATAAGGTCATTGCAGATAAATTTAATGAGTTTTTTGTGAATATTCGAGAAAAGATGGCGTCGGTGATAAAGAAATCAAATAATGGCAGCAAATTCAAATTCAAAACTAACGATTCGTCTATATTCTTGAACCCGGTAGATACAAATGAAATAGTCCAGGTGATTGCTTCTCTTAAAAATGATGCTGCGCCTGGTCCAGATGGTATTTCTTCTAGACTATTAAAATTTTTACACATACATCTTGTAACTCCTCTAGTTCATATTATTAATTTAGTATTTGAGACCTCTAATATACCCCTTGAATGGAAGGAATCATTAGTGATATGTGTACACAAATCGAATGAAAAAAACAAACTTACTAACTACAGGCCGATTTCACTAATCAGTAACTTCGCGAAAATATTCGAGAAATGCTTGAAATCTCGAATGTCACAGTTTCTTGAACATTTCAATATCCTGAGCTCAAACCAATTCGGTTTCAGGGAGGGAAAATCCACTCAAGATGCAATGGAACAGTTTTATTCATTACTTATTGAGGGTATGAACGGGGATAAAAAATGTATGACAGTATTTCTGGACCTGGCAAAAGCCTTTGATTCTGTGTCGCATGATTTATTATTTGACAGACTGCAAGCAGTGGGTATTAGGGGTAGCTGTCTGTTGTTGCTCAGAAATTATTTGACGCACAGAGTACAGAGGGTTTCGTTGAATGGGAAACTAAGTGAAAAAAAAACTTTGGTTATGGGTATACCGCAAGGAACGGTCTTGGGACCACTTTTATTTCTCATATACGTGAATCAATCAAGATACCAAACGGCGAAATTTTATCTTATGCGGACGATACCATGTTATTTTTCGCGGGGAATACATGGGATGAGGTGTATAGAGATGCTGAACAGGGTATGAGTGTCGTGGATGCCTGGCTAACGGAGAGCCTCCTAAGTCTCAATGTTGCAAAGTCTCACTTTATCACGTTTTCTTTGATGAGTAACACACAGCCTAGTTTCTCTATGCTTTCAGTACATGGATCAGACTGTGAAAACTCATGTTGTACTTGTCCGAAAATAGGTAGGGTGACTAGCATAAGGTATTTAGGTATTTATGTAGATCAGTATATGAGATGGGATGTACATGTGGAGTATTTGAAGACACGCCTCAAGAATATTGCATATATTTTCTACAAACTACGTGACGTAACAACTATTCCTTTCATGTTGAAAGTTTACGATTCGCTAGTAGAATCATTGCTAAGATATGCCATAGTTGTGTGGGGAGGCCTATTCGATAATGCACTGGAAGGTTTGCAGATAATACAAAAATATATTTTTAAAATCATTTTGAATGTCAGAAAAACACATAGCACTGAGTTGTTGTTCGAAAAATGTAACAAACTGAATTTAAGACAACTCTACATTTCGGAATGCTTAATACATCAGATCAATAGTAGTAAGAATCTCATTGAGCATAATTATTCCACGAGACATCGATATGAACAAAATTTACGTGTGCCACTTATTTTCAAAAGCCATTTACAGCGTGGTTATCAATATCTTGGTCCGAAGTTCTACAATATGCTGCCCCCTAGATTGAGAAATATGAACACAAAAAACAAAAATTGTAAAAATAGCATTGCACGGTATGTTAAACAAAACTTCAACAAATTTTTGAATGTTATGTGAATGCTATGCTGGTTTTCTCCTTCCTGAGTTCTTATGTGGGCTGGTAATATGATTTTTGTGAAATACTGAGTTGGTTCTAGTGCAGTTGGGATTGTTATTCGATAACTGAGAGATGCTGTGTAGCATACAAGCTCCCAGCTTAGGTTACACGGAATCTCAAAACCAAATAAATGTATTATGGATCTATGTTTACTTCCGAATAAATTATTATTATTTTATTATTATTATTAAAGTTTTTTTTTCCTGTTTGTCCGATTATAATTTTTTCTGAAACCAATCATCATATAGTCTGACAATATATATGCTAAATCTCCTAGCATGTGGTCATTATTGGGAAATCAAAAATCTCCTCTTTGTATGCTATCAAAGATATCTGATTTTTCAATTAAACGACTAAGGTTAGGGTGGGAATACTTTGGACAATTTTTATTTTTTGCGCGTATGTTCTGGGGAACATCGCGTTATAGTTTTGCCCAAATGTCTGTAACTTTCGAATTTTTTGAAAAAAATGGTCTCAAACGATTAAGTTCGACTCCCCAATGAAGAATTCGAGGTCAAATTTCATTCTGTCCGGCCGGCCGTCCGGCCGTCCGGCCGTTGCCACGATAACTTGAGAACGAAAAGAGCTAGCGACTTGAAATTTTCAGGGTAGGTGGCGCATCCCAATACGACGGACAAGTTCGTTAATGGGCATAATCGGCCCAGCGGTTTCCGAGTAATAATTTTGTTTTGAACCAATATAAATCCGATCGAATTGAAACTTGGTGAGTAGTTGTAGAATATGAGCCTAAGCACGTTCGTGAAATTTTGTGCGAATCATATGGCTAGAAAATTTTAAAAAAATTATTAAAAAATATTTTTGTTGTCACGATAACTTGATAACGGAATGAGATAGCGGCTTGAAATTTTCAGGTTAGGATGAGCACCAGAACGCGACATTTCAGTTTGTTTATGAGCATAATCGGCCAAACGGTTTTAGAGTTATAGCCATCTGAAATTTTCGGAAATTCCGTGGTTTTTGTTCCTCATTAACTCGAAAAGTACTGAACCGATTGAATTCAAACATGGTTATTAGTTGTAGAATGCCAACGCGAAAATGTTTGCAAAATTTGGTGAGGAAAGCATTTGTAGAAAATTTTTAATAAATCATTGAAAATAAAAAAAAAAATTCTATATATCAGTAACTAATCGTTAGAAATTGATGAAATTTTGCAAGAGCCTTCATAACCTAACTCTACCGCTAAGTTTCAAGTTTTAATACGATCGGTTTAATATTGTTGGAGATTGGAGCATTCTTGTGTGAATTCAGTAGATGGGTGACCGTTGCCTCGATAACTTTCGAACGAAAGGAGATAGGGACTTGCAATTTTCAGGGTAGGTTGCGTATCCGAAAGGGAGAGTTGAGTTCGTTTTTGGGCATAATCGGTCTAACGGTTTCCGAGTTATACCCACCTGGAATATTATTTCCTTGATAACTCAAAAAAAAAAAATTGGTTCAAGCACTGACGTGAAGTCAGAAGCTTTTGCGCGTATGTTCTATGGTCCATTCTTCTGTATTGGACACCCTTAATCGAATTTACCATGGTTAATTATGTTGTCCATTCTCCTTTATTGGACACTCTTAATTCGAATTTACCATGGTATTTAATATTTAAAACTGTAATTAGATCTTTGAAATACCATTGAATGAAGAAATTCTTGTAAGTTAACAAAATATCTTTATTTGAACAATAAAAATGCATCATTTTATTAAAATGATAGTTAGACTATCCAATTGCTTCTTTTCTTTATAATATTTTTGCTGTAAGTCAGTATAGCTTAGAACTTTTAAAGTAACGTCCTACAATATTAATTTAAATGATATTATAAATAAAAAAAAAATTGGTTCAAGCACTGACGTGAAGTCAGGAGCTTTTGCGCGTATGTTCTATTGTCCATACTCCTGTAATGAACACTCTTCTTAATCGAATTTACCATGATGAATTCTATTGTCTATTCTCCTGTATTGGACACTCTTCTCAATCGAATTCACCATGATGAATTCTATTGTCCATTCTCCTGTATTGGAGACTCTTCTTAATCGAATTTACCAAGATGAATTATATTGTCCAGAATGAACAATAGAATTCATCTTGGTAAATTCGATTAAGAATAGTCTCCAATACAGGAGAATAGATAATAAAAATCATCATGGTGAATTCGATTGAGAAGAGTGTCCAATACAGGAGAATAGACAATAGAATTCATCATGGTAAATTCGATTAAGAAGAGTGTTCATTACAGGAGTATGGACAATAGAACATACGCGCAAAAGCTCCTGACTTCACGTCAGTGTTTGAACCAATTTTTAATTTCCTTCTCAGCTTTAGTAATTTATTCATATTATATTGATGTATAATTCTGTGGACGTGTTTCTCCAATAAAAGAGACGAGAGAATCCTTAAACGAATGACTCAAAGCCTCCAACTGGAGGATTCTTCGAAGGGGCATCAGGATCCATTCTCGAAGTGGTTGTATCGGCCGATGTGAAATCGGTTGAAACCCATAGAGCAAGATTGGAGAATGAATTACCAGTTTGATAAGACATACCTTCGGTTTAAGGGCAACAAGGCAAGTGGAGGGAGCGAAGAGGCACAACAGGCCTCCTCGACCTCCAAGCCGGAAGAGCTCAAAACGGAAACGAAGATCTCAAGCACTAAGGAGGCCGAAGATCTTGTGAAGATCTGAAGACAGTCTTCAGCTCTGTGAGGGTGGCTGTTCCGCTTTGTCGAGGGAAGAGGGTGCCTAAAGGCAGGAAACCTGAGGCTCCCTCCAAACTGGATGGAGTCTTCAGGTAAATCTTCAACACTTGAAGACAGCCTCAACTGCCTTATCGTGGAGATCGTCTAGAAGGCAAATCGACATAGAGCTGATACAAGAGCACTGGATTAATAAGGGTCGCATCAAAAGATTCCCAAACAACTTATATCAAATTATAAACTGCAAACAAGCTTGATAACCCAAGAGATATAATATTACTCAAAAAGGGACGAACCTTTCGTCCTATCACGAGTTACTCACGAGAGATCCCACTGCGGTGCTTGTTGAGGTGTTCTGGTGCTGGCAGCTCATTATCGCCTCAGGGTACTTTCCAGGAGATGGTATCAGCCACCACCGGAATAAGTTCAACGGCTTCAGTGAATGGTGCCACAAAGAAAATAAGCTTCTAATTCTGGGCTATGGTGCAAACGCCTACCACTTAGTATGGGATAGCACAGACATAAATAGTAGTGGTGAGAACTTACTGGATTATCTATTTTTCCAATAATATTGAAGTAGTAAATGCGCTTGGGTTCATACTTTATCTACCTCCCTTGCACTTAGTATGTAAGAAAATGTAGCCTGCTAGATGCAATAAGAATTTCTCGTAGTGAGGACTCCTACCTGGTAACTGGGCATATGAAGTTACTGGACCAACTGGTTTCAAATGTCTTGGCAAAGCCATCAGATGAAATGCCAATAATATTCGATTTCAAAACACAAATTTCTTTCCCAGCCCCGAGATCGGTTCCTGATTCGCTCTACCACTCAGATATACTTTATGGAAAAAATCGAAAGATTCAAGTTATTTTAGGTATATCAAATACACTGGTTCGATATTGAGAAAAACTGTAGGTATCATTCGGTCCCGAGATAATAATATTTTTCGATGATAATAGCGGCCTTTAATTTTACCCTTTTTAGGTCTATTTCTCCTCTTCGAAGGTTCGTCCTCCATCTTTATTTGCCAATGCTGCCTTGATCAGCTCAAACCTGAAAAAATGTCCCGATAATCGTGTTGTGCAATAATAATTTCGCATTCTTCAAGTTGTACTATGACTGTTGGTGGATGCTTTAACCCAAAATATAACAAATTTCAAACTTTCAAGTTGAAATACAGTGACCATGTGAAATAAAACTATACAAGGTAGGCGTTCAACATTTTGAAAAAAAAATTACTCAATATATTTTTGGATCTAGTAAGATAATTATTTTTGAATCGGGGTTACTTATAATATCAATTATAAATGTTATATTCTCAAGTAGCTTACTGTATTTCAGCTTTTTCACATGAATTTAAGTAGACGATTTATCTTCCATTCAAACTCCTCGGTTAGTTATATAAATCTATGATTCCATTGAAAGGACACAGATTAATATGTAACGAACCCGCCTATTTTAGAAAGTTCTCAAAATCTACCTTCGATGGTTCCGAGCTTGCGCGTTTAATAATACAGCTTTGACTAGTAGCCAGCAGACCATATTTTGGGATTCAGATGAGCCAGCAGATCTACCTAGCCATAGATCCACATTTTTCTGGTAGATCTACATTTTTACGGTAGATCTACATTTTTCCGGTAGATCTACATTTTTTAGTAGATCAATATTATCGGTAGATCAATTGAACCGGTAGAAACACACACGAAAGTCCCATCGAAAAATGTTGAAGCATTTTTGAGTTCCTATAAACCGAATATAGCGCCACCTACCGGTTTTCTATGGTAACCTCGACACCCACTTAAACAATAATAATAATAATGTTTATTAAGATTCAGATCACAAAGAGTAACTTAAAAGTAAAGTTTCGTCAAAATCGGTCGGACCATTTCTGAGTTAGCCATTTCTGCGATAATAATAATAATAATAATAATGTTTATTGATCCCTTAAGACATCATATACATATGTATGGGACAAGTCAAAAAAAAACCGAATTCAAAAACTTTCCAAACTATCCGCAAAATATTCATTAACATTATAAAAACATTTTTTAGTTAGTAAACCCTTAACAACTCTCTTAAACTTAAATGTATTTAGAGACTTAATACTACTAGGAAGATGATTAAAAATTTTTATACACTGATACATTGGTGACCTCTCGAACCTGGAAGTACTATGCTTAGGAATCAAAAATATATCTTTATTTCTAGTTTGATGTGAATGACAACTGGATAATTTAAAAATACTACTCTCATTTTCTCTAACATATACGAGGCATCTGAGGATGAAGATAGAGGCCAAAGTTAAGATATTGTTATTTATAAATACAAGTTTACTTAATTATAAATACCCTACCAACATCAGTGGAATTTCCCCAGAGCATGATGTTGTATGACAGGTGACTATAGACTAAACTATAGTAGATATTCAACAAGGAATGAGTGGGAAGCAAATGTTTTACTCGACAGAGTGCGTAATATGAGCTATGAAGTTTCTTGCATACCGCGTCAATCTGTGCATCCCACCTCAAATACCTATCAATGTGAACACCAAGAAATTTTGTGCTTTGCTTCGAAGAGATAGTCGTATCAAAGTGCTTAGTAGTAAATGTATTATCATCAGAAGATAGTGAAAACAATATGCATTCAGTCTAATTGACGTTGATCATAATAGCATTAAGATTGCACCATTCAACAAAACACCTGATCAAAAGATCACATAACCTCTTCAACTCCTCCATGCTATCGGCTGTAATAGCTAGCGAGAAATCATCAGCGAATAAGATTCCTTTTATCAGTTTGGTAAAATCCCCTGAATAATCAGATAAACTAATGAATAGCCTCTTTAAATTGTCCGGAAGATCGTTTATGAATAATAAAAACAGGATCGGTCCGAGAATAGAGCCCTGGGGAACTCCTAGCTCCAGATGATGTTCACTCGAATAACAGTTGTTGACTCTAACAGACGCGACCCTGCCTTCCAGATAGCTGCGAATCCAGTCATGAAAAACCCCCCTGAATCCCAGACTGTAGCACTTGTCTAATATAAACTGGAAGGTGAGAGAATCAAAGGCTCGGGACAAATCAAAAAACAATCCGACAACATATGCACCCCTATCCAGACGGTCATATACAAACTCAAGGAAATCCAAAGTAGCTGTTTGAGCTGAGCGGCCCGATCTGAATCCGTGCTGCGTGGTATTGAGCAAATTAAATTTGTCCAAATATTTCACCATCCTATCAAAAACCAAACGTTCAAATGTTTTCGCAAAGCAACTGAGAATAGAAATGGGTCTATAATTCATTACATCATATATATCTCCCTTCTTATAGATAGGTATGACAGTGGCTTTTTTGAGGATGTTAGGAAAAACTCCCGAGCTGATGGACAAATTAAATAAATGTACGAAATGATGAGCATTAACAGGAACCATTCTCTTCAATATTCGCGATGAGACAAAGTCAACACCCGAACTATTGTCATTTTTAAGTGATCTGAATACACTGACAACCTCATCCTCCAGAATCGGATAAAAGAAAAAATTAGCATTCGATAAAGGTGAGGCTGTACACGAGGAAGATAATGCATCTCCATAATAATCGATTAGGCTGGTCTGCGCAACCATGGTGAAATGGTTGGCAAAGATCTCCGCTACAGCTCTTGGTTCATCATAGGAAACATCGTTGATAACAAGAACCATGGATTTTTGATTATCACTTTTACGACCCGTCAAAATATTTACCAGGTTCCAGACAGTTTTGTTTTTATTTTCTGAATTATCAATTATACCACAGTGAAAATTTAATTTAGTTTTTCTAATCAGATTGTTGTAAGAATGTTACTCTTATACAAATTGAAAGTTGACTGACTTTTTATATTTTTATGCAACCAATAAATATTAATTAGTTCATTCTTTGCCCTGACAATTTCTGGAGTAATCCACATCTTTTTATGATTAGTATTGTTTAATTTGTTCGTTTTCTCCCTTTGCCTTTTCCTTTTCCAGATTGGGTTTCGGGTACCTTGGAGAAACTTCTCTGATTGTTGAAGGAAGAAGCGATAATGAAGAAAAAGATGCCCTTCAATATTTAATATTTCAGCATATTTTGTTAACAATTTCAATTTTCATAAATCACAACACTAACGGGGAGATAGGGTTTTTTTGCTGAGGTTTTTTCCCTAAGCTCTAGTATCATATATCAAATTATATGGTACCCCGTTACACTAACCTCTGCTAACACTTTTTTCATACACATGCTTTATTGTTAGATGAAAAATTAATTGTAATGCTCAAGTTCAAAAGAATATATATATATATATTGTTTTTAACAAACCTAAGGGGACAGCAACTCTCAAAGGCATTCATAACTGTATACACAAATGCCTCAAAGGCATCATCAACTCGCTGGCATGAATATATATCCTGGAAATCACAATTTGAAATACAATTGTGGAAATCATTCAGATTTTCAGGGCTTAAAATTCTAGCCAGCCTATTTGATTCGTTATTATTCATTTTGCTATTATAATTGCTGACAGATAATTCGAGAGAAATAGCCCGGTGGTCACTGATATGTGGTTCATAAACTACTACTTTACAATCAAATAATTCAGCTGCATTAGTCAGGATGTAATCAACCTTAGAAACTGATGTGTGACCGGTGATATCAGTAAATACCCTAGTAGGTTCACTTGAAGAGATATTCAGATTAAAACATTTCATCAAATCCATAAGCAACTTACAGTTTGTGCATTCCCTTGTAAGAAAGTTGACATTTAAATCGCCACAAAGAAATATAATATCCGCTAAATTGATAGAATAACTGAGGGCAAGTGAAATTCGGTTCAGAAATGTTTCAAAATGACCCGAACCAGGCCGATACACACTAATAATGGCTAATCGATACTCGCCCACCAACACTAAAATTCCACTGGTCTCGCATTCCATTTCCTCAGAAAAACGCGAAACAGACAGATTTCGCACAGTTAGGCCAGCTCTAATGTAAACCAAGGATCCTCCGTGGGCTCTGTTGGGGCGGCAATAATAATCAGCCAGTAAATATCCAGAGATAGTCATGGTTTTTATATTACAGGGAGTAGCCCAGTGCTCAGCAAGGCTAACAACATCAGGGTTTTCCTGAGCAATAATTAACTCAAGCAATTCCAATTTATTTGTAAGACTTTGCATATTCAATTGTAGAAGTTTGAACTTAGTCTTTGCAACCGTTTGAATTTCCGACTTAGAGTTCTTCAATTTCCCCTTAGAGTGGCGTTCTGCGAGCCCAGACGGGGGTGCACCAACTCCAGAACTCAGGTTCCTAACGTGGGTTGACGGCGTTTCACAAAAAAATTACTCACAGCCACTCCCTCGGGCCAGAATGCAGGATCCATGACTGTCTCATATACGTCCCTGGGAACCGTTATCTTGAACGAAGAATACACGTCCGGTCTCTTGGAGTTTAGTTTTTCACAAGAGACATCCGTTGTAAATTCTTGAATGAATTTTTTTAGTTCCAACTCAGTAGCTTCAGGGCTCAGTCTTGATACATGTATGTGTGAAAGTTGCTTCTTCGGAACCACACGAAGACTACTCGTTTTCTGAGTACCAACCATAGGTCTATTAACTCTTCTGAGTTTTGGCTGCTTTTCTATAGGAGAAGGAATCGGTAACTCAGCTTTCCCCATTGATTTTTGAACGGGCTTCCTCGTTTTCCTCTTTGAGGTCACAAGCGTCCAATGAGTTGATTTTGTGCGTTTCTCTAGGTTTCCATTCGGATTGGAATTTTCGCATATTTCATTAGACGGAATTGGGAGGCATGTGATCGTGTCGCAGATGCGGGCAGTCACAATCGGCACCGTACTCAAAGAGGATGAGTAATCGACGGAATCCCGGTCTGGTTGACTCACGGAGATTATGGGACGTACTGTCGTGTTGATAAGGTTCTTATCAGACTTCATGATATGAATAGCAATGCCACCTACCGGGGTATATTGTAGACCTGACACATACCCAGATACAGACACAAAGTTTAATTGAAATAGGTCCAGCCGTACATCCTATAAACCGGATACAGTGCCAGCTTCCTATTGTGGCTCTAAGACCCACTCAAACATGCACACAACGTTTTATCTTGGGACGCCCCCACCTATTGTGAACCAGAAAAACACTGAAACACAAACACAAAGTTTCCCCAAATTTGGCCCAGTGGTTTTTGACTTCTATAGATCGATTGTAGCGCCACCTACCGGGACCAATTGG